>OX155895.1:77228002-77594292 GCA_944588485.1 Phosphuga atrata
CAAGAAAAACAGTACAGTAAAATTGCACAGCAAAACAACACGGTGAATATTGACGTCTATAAATGTCATAACGTGTGCGTCACAGTCCTTAGTTTCGGTTCGACCAATGGTGATGCGTTTCGCAAATTTGATTTTCGCTCGCATATTTTGGACTTTTTAATTTTAATTTTTGGAATTAAATACAAACTAAATAAAAAAATAATGGTATAGGTGTAATTGCAAGATTATAAAGTATCGGTGGTAAAAAATCAAGTAAATCTTAATCTCTATATATTCTAAAAAGATGTAAATCTATTACATCGGGAACAACACATGTTATCTTTAATGCTATCGTTATCGCTATATGTTATCGTGTTTTAATAATATCTAAGTTTATTGCATATAGTTTTTTATTCCTTAAAGTTGGGAAATTAATATCGAAAAAATTAAATAATGACGTGACGGAAGCTTGTCGGCCATCGGTGTATAAGATTCGAAAAAAACATCATTTTTGATTTTTTTTCCGGATAAACTAATCGGAGGATCACATTCAAACTTTGAGAGAACATAAATAAAGTATTGATCTTCATGTATAAAAAGTTTCATAGCTTAAACTTGAAAGAAATATTTAACATGGGATTCGCTGAAACCTCCTTAATTACTTTATTTTATTAAAAAATAATTATCAATTTTTAAATTTTTTATGTTATTATAAATAAAAATTATGAATTTTAACAACTATTAGGATAATTGAAAATATAGAAAAATTCAAGCACTATTTTTACTCATTAGTTACGCTCGAACCTCCTTAAATTCTATTTCTGATAATTTTATCTATAGTTAGAAGATACTTTCATGTTTTACTTAGAAGATACTTTCAAACAGATAAATAAATTTACAAAAATCACATTTTACAGGACATTTTAAAAATCTGTCTGTTAACAATCTATGATTATTTGTCTAGATACATTTTAAAATATAAAATATATTTTAAAATTCGTCACAAAATATATTCTTATATATATTATAATAAGTTATTTTCACTACGCCTCTGTCTCTCATTGTATGCGCATGTTCTAAATTGTAATGCGCATGTTTAAAATAAAAACACCAGCGCACGCCACCGCTGGAGGACATACTTTTAGGAATGCACCCAAAACTCTAGTTTTATGTCAAAGTTGAACGAAAACGACAAAATAATTTGCAAAAATTGAAAAATTTTCAGAAACCAAAATCTCTATCTATTCGAGGCAAATTTTGTTTTTTGTTTATTTGAGTGGACAAACTTTACAAAACTAATTTGTTTTTTTGTCAAAATTGGACGAAAGTGTCAAAATAATTGGGAAATATTGCCAAATTTTCAAAAACCAAAATATTTATACGAAATAAAATTTGCTCTATTTTTGTTAATTTGAATTAACCAACCTTGCAAAATTCTTTTGTTTTGTCTCAAAATTGGACGAAAACGTCAAAATAATTTCCTAAAATTGTCAAATTTTCTAAAACCAAAATCTCTATTTGAAGCAAATTCTGATTTTTTGTTGATTTGAGTGGACACACTTTTGCAAAATTCTTTTGTTTTATGTCAAAATTGAACGAAAACGACAAAATAATTTTCAAAAATTGACAAATTCTCAAAAACCAAAATCTCTATTTGAAGCAAATTTAGTTTTTTTGTTTATTTGAATGGACAAACTTTCCAAAATTCATTTGTTTTGTGTCAAAATTGGACGAAAGTGTCAAGATAATTAGAAAAAATTGTCAAATTTTCTAATACCAAAATTTCTATTTGTAGCAAATTCTGTTTTTTTGTTAATTTGTGTAGACAGACTGCAAAATTCTTTTGTTTTATGTCAAAATTGAAGGGAAACGACAAAATAATTTGCAAAAATTGCCAAATTTTCTAAAACCAAAATCTCTATTCGAAGCAAATTCTGTTTTTTGTCGATTTGAGTGGACACACTTTGCAAAATTCTTTTGTTTTATGTCAAAATTTAACGAAGACGTCAAAATAAATCGCAAAAATTGCCAAATTTTCAAAAAGCAATATCTCTTTTCAAAGCTAATTTTGTGTTTTTGTTGATTTGAGTAGACAAATTTTGCTAAATTCATTTGTTTTATGTCAAAATTGGACAAATATGTCAAAATAATTGGCAAATATTTCCAAATTTTCAAAAACAAAAATTGTTTTTTTTTTTGTTAATTTGAATGGACAAACCTTGCAAAATTCTTTTGTTTGGTGCAAAATTGGTAGAAAACGTCAAAATAATTTGCAAAAATTGCCAGATTTAAAAAAATCAAATTCTTTATTCAAAGCAATTTTTGTTGTTGTTGATTTGAGTGGACAAACTTTGCATAATTCCTTTGTTTAATGTCAAAATTGGACGAAAATGTCAAAATAATTGGCAAATATGCCACATTTGCCAATTTTTTTAAATCAAATTGTGCCACATTTTCAAAAAACAATATCTTTATACGACACAAAATTTGTTTTTTGTTAATTAATAACTGTTGTTATTATAAATAAAAATAATGAATTTTAACCTTTTCGCTACGGCGTGCTTTTCGTACCCTGTCGTGCCCTGGGTACGGGGTGCTGAGGGTAGTGCGGATTCGTACGGTTCCCGTAGTTAGGTACTTACTCTTTGCGTTTAAATACGGTTCCCGCAGTTTTTAGTGGTTTTATTTGTTTCATTATATTTTCTTAATGGGTAACCAAAATATTACGCAATTCAGTTCTTGGTAGGCTTAGCATACGTCCGGAATTATAAATGAAAGGCTGAACAGTCCTTGTTGACGCGTTTTTTTAGGGGCTGGATTGTAGTCGTAATTTTGTTTGAAGCCGAAATCCTTGATTAGCTACTACTTTCATTAAATCTCCCTTGCCATTAGGATCATCGTTTCTTTACGACTTAGTTATTCCTAAATTGTTAATTATTTATTTATTTATTTAGCGTATGGCACAACAGATGGTAGATTTATAAAATATGAAAAAAATACAATGTACGAGTTACAGACATCTAAGTAGATATAAAGTTGTTATATTAAAAGATCTAGTTCAGCTATCCATTCAAGACTTGATTGTGTGGTGTGGAAGAAGTCCCTCAAATCCCCTTGATATGCCCTCAGTTCACACTCTGTCAATATGTGGCCAATTGTTTGGTTTGGGTCGCCGTAGTCGCAGCCTGGATTGGGTCGTTTTCCTCATTTATGGAGGTTATGGGCACACACACCGTCTCCGGTTCTGATGCGGTTTAAGGTCTTCCATATATGTCGTGGTTGGTCGAACCCATCGAGTTTTACGACTGGGGCAAGGAGATTTCATTTGATAATTGTTCATTAGATGTGTATAACACATATGTTTATTCCTTTTAATTATTAAATGAAATGGTCTCTTATTATTACATGTTTTCATTTAAATTTTATTTTCAGAAATCTCTCCATTGATCAGAATTTTTTTGTGGAGCATTCTGATGTTGCACAAATTGAAGAAAATGAAAATGGTAAGTTCCTAGGTGGCGGGTCAAAATGGTGGTTCATTGAAATGAACCACCATTTTGACCCGCTGCAAATGCAGGCTACTCATATCTCAAAAACTGGAGATGTTTCAGATGTGAAAATTGGTATTTAAATTTTTTCTTTAAAAACACTGGACTCGGGTAACATGAGATCAATATTGTTATAATAATGATAAAAGCAATAGACCTTTTTTTGTGCGGATGTGTCAACTTCCGCCATGTTATACGTTGTGATAATAACGATAAAAGCAATAGATATTTTATTGTCAATTTCCTCCATGTTATATGTCAAAAAGTGCCCGAACTTTTTGACGTGTAACTAAATATGTGCCCGAAACTTTCAAATTCTCGCCTTTCAAACTTGGCGCATGCCCTTAATTAACCGTAAAAAGATCTATTGATTCAGCATCCCAAAGATAACTGGATATCACGTCAGAGTTTCCTATCAATTTTTAATCTCTTCGTATTTCTCCTAAGCTTGAATATGAAAATGGATGTTTATTTTAGTTTAATTGGATTTTTAAGAAAATCTTAATTCATGTCTTAAAACCTTTCATCGCGTTTTATTCATTTCCAGATAAATTAATAGCAATTAGAAACTGCGGACATTTTGCATACAACAAATCCCTAGAAACCAGAGTTTCCAATTTAGCTCTAATATGGACAAAGCTAAAATCAGAAACACTCACCACCGACATTTACAACGCATACATTGAAGTCTGCATAGAAAACGAAACTCGACTAAACCACAAAGAGTTTCTGCAGCAAATGCAATCTGAACCAAACGAAGAAACTCTGGTGTTACTATTACAATCTTGCTGCACCTTCGGAGACGTCGAACAGGCTATCAACATACTAACTTTAATGAAGCAAAGGGGAGATCACGTCAACGAAAGAGTTTTTAATTATTTAATCATGGGACATATCATTTCTGGGTAAGAATATAAGCCTAGGTACTCATGTACTGACGCCTCCGCAGCTACAGATTTGTAAAAATAGTTGGTTAGATTCGGAGCAGATAAATCCAGACCATATATCGCGCGGTAGCGCAACTTCTCTATCCGAAATTTAAAAAAAATGGATAAGGGTTATATTAGAGCAGATAAATCGAGACCACATATCGTGCGGTAGCGCAACCTCTCGATCCGAAATAAGAAAAAATATTGGATAAGATTTAGATTAGATTATATTAGAGCAGATAAATCCAGAGCACATATTGCGCGACCTTTCGCTGCGGTGGCGTTAATACGTAAGTACCGCCTAAACAAACAAGATTATCCTTTTGACTGTTGCGTCCTCTGAGAGACAACCATCAATATTGACAGCGTAATATTGTGCAGTGTGCTAATTATTAAAATAGATTTGAGGACGTATATATACGACATTCGCTTATTTCGATAGACTTGAGGACGTATATATACGACATTCGCTTATTTCGATAGACTTGAGGATGTATATATACGACTTTCGTTTATTTCGATAGACTTGAGGACGTATATATATACGACATTCGCTTATTTCGATAGACTTGAGGAAGTATATATACGACATTCGCTTATTTCGACTGACTTGAGGACGTATATATACGACATTCGCTTATTCAGATAGACTTGAGGACGTATATATAAGACATTCGCTTATTTCGATAGACTTGAGGACGTATATATACGCATTTCGTTGTAAATGGGTTAATTAGCAAAACAAGACCAGTAAAAATAGATAGAATAATAGTAAGAATGTAAACAGATTAGTAGATTAGATAAATCAAGAATGAATTGATTTGGAGAAATTGTATTTTTATTTTAGTGGAATGGATGCTGGTAATTCGGTGTTACAAACAATGCGAGTTGCTCATATTCCCGAATCAACGAATACCCGTTGGTCAATGATTAAGGCTTTAGCAATAAGTGCAAACAAATCTGAGTTTATGTCGGTTCTGAAGTCGTCCGTAAAGTTACCGTACGATTCGAAAAAATTCTTTGATGTTCTTCGAATCCTGGGCGGTAACGGGAACCAGCTGTGGCTGGAAGACGTATAACTTTTCGCTGTTTTTAAAGTCGTCGTAAATTTTGAATTGAAATAGTTTTTAGAGTTCCTTGGAGAGGATTACCTTCCCCGGCAAGATATCGGACTCGTAGATGAACTGTGTTTGAGTTTAATTCATCGAGGGCTTCCTGAAGCTTCACTTCACTTTTATACAGGTTTGGTTAAGGCAACGGAACACACTGGATATGCTTCGCATTTATTACACGAAATGTTAACTGCTGAAACTGTAAGTTATTTTGAGAGGTGACAAGAAATACATTCTTAATGGTTACATACCTTATTATTAGTACTTATTTGGGTTAAACTGGAATAAGAGTGCTCATAGATATAGGCAACCCAATGTACGCAATGTCAATTTCTGTTAGTTTCAATTGTTGCACGGGGGGCGCTGAACGTATGAGCACGTAGTAGCAGCTCTCAACGAATCGTAAACCAAACGCACCAGTGTGTTATCAATCATAACTTATCATTAATCGCGGACTGTTACATACGTGTGTGTTATGATGTATTTACATATTCAACGAACTGTACAATAATGTGCATTTACAATAGTGGTCGAAGATAAATATTTTTATTTTCTAGCCAATTGAAACGATAATCAAACTTTCAAAAGTCTTAATAGACTCGAATAGCAATCCGAGAGCATTATATGATGTAACAGAAAGGGCGCTATACAATGGTCTAGTGAAAGAATCTCTGAATCTCTTCAAAAGCCTTGAAATAATTCGTCCACATTTCTTCTGGCCGCTAATCCACAACGAGGGTAAAATCTCTCAAGAATCCGGAGTTTTTGCAATCCTCAAAAAGATGTTCGAGTTTAAAGTTAAGCCGGATTCTGAAACACTAGAAGACCATGTTTTAAGGTTTTGTGATGTTGGAGATGTCGACGGTTTGATTAAGCGGTTACAAACGTTTGAGTTTAAAATGAAGGAATTGTTGCCTCCACTGGTATTTACCTTGGTCAAAACACACCAGCTGAAGGAAGCTAACGAGTTATGTAAGTTATCTAAGTCATGTAAACTTAAAAATTGATTTAAGTTTTAGGTAGCCAACATGACTTCGTTCTCGTTGGAGAAAAGTTTATCAAACCGTTGGCCTTCGCATGGAAATGTGCGGAAGGCGCGGAAGGAAACGTTGTTGGTGTTCTGCAGAAGATTTGCGAAACGAATAAAAGTGATGTGGATTTCGTTAGTGCCTTTTTATTGAGAGCCTTTAAATATTGCAAGAAGCCTTCCGAGTTTCAAAACTACGTTAAATTACTCAATGTAAGAATATGTAAACTATACTAGTTGCCGCAGCCACCCGATGGAGTAATAAACTTGCGTGGTCTTCACGTGATTTTCGGGGGATGATTCCCTATTGGTCAATAGACCTTTTCATAGTTGAAATTTTTTGTCATATCAATTTTTTCAATTTCCGCCATGTTTTGCCCGAACTTTTTAACGTATAACCTTATTGTTTGCCCGAAACATTTATATTCCCGCCTTGCAAACTTGGCGGATGCGCATGCGCTTAACTAACCGTGAAAAGGTCTATGACAGTGGTGGCGAACCTATGGCACGCGTGCCACACGTAGGAAAATTTTATTGGCGCGCGAACTATTACTCACGCATGCCTTCTAAAATTGTTAAACAACCTTTTCTAAAATAAATTTTTAAGTTTCTCAATCTACTTGTGTGCAACATCAATGGTGAAAAATATAAGACGTGTTCAAAATCCGTCGATTGATTGGTTTGCCCGTAACTGCAAAAGACGCCAATAGGGAAAGATAGTTGTTTCTAAAACCACCTCCGCCTCTGACCTCCAGTGACCTTTGACCTTGACCCTGACATTGACCCTGATCTTTGACCCTGACCTTTAATCTTGACCCACGCTTTTGGATCTGCGCATTCGTGAGATTTGAAGATGTACAACTGCTAACGGATTTTTTGCTGATCAGCTACATGCAGCGTGGGACTAATACATTTTGCCTGTCTAATTAATTTCTTAGAAATTGTTTGTTTATTTTAATACACAAATTAAGATTTTGATTTTCTGCTAGTCGGTTAGGCGCGACCGGACGTCTAGTGCTGATAACAACCCCCCGTTATCTTATCAGCGGTGCGCGAGCGTAGAAATAATAAATTATGAAACGCGGACTAATCAATTTCTTGGGATTGTTTATTTTAATAAACATATTTAGCGAGCGCGCTTCATTCATAACCCCCCGTAACCTAACCTAATGCTAATCCAACTAACCCAATGAGATTAAAGCTGATTAAAAGCTGATAAATGCTGACTAAAAATAGACCTCACACCCTCTTTAGCGTAGGGCACCATAGACCTCACACCCTGTTTAGCGTGGGGATACATAGACCTCACACCATGTTTAGCGTGGGGTTACATAGACCTCACACCCTGTTTAGCATGGGGTTACATAGACCTCACAGCCTGTTTAGCGTGGGGTTACATAGACCTCATAGTATGAGGTCTTGAATTTACGTCAGATTCCATAATATCTTTAACAATGGAACTTCTTCGTACTGCTTGAACCATTGCCTGAATTATTTGATTTTGAATTTCAGGTGAACGATATGTTGCATTTTGTGATATATAACAGAGAGCCTCTTTCAAAATTGGATCTTTCAGGCAAGTGTATTCAAACAAATTCTGAAATAATCCTTGTTCTTTTTCTTCCTCCAAAATATAATTTCCACATAAAGCTAATTCGTTGATAACTAGAAATTGTATTATTTCAATTATAGACTTCACATAATACCTGTTTCTCTCAAAGGCGTTTTGATATAACAACGTTTCAACACTGCTAGTTGTAGATATTCGATGTAATTTTTCCTGCCACATCGCCATGGCTTGTATATGAGAAATAGATTTTTCGTGTTTTGGAAAACCAGTTTTTGAATCAGTGGCATTTTTCCAGTTTCTGAATCCTGTGGAAGTGTACGAAGTCTGTTTGCTTCCATGAGGTAAAAATTGCTGGCAAGCATAGCAAAAAGCAGTATCTTTCTCGACAGAATACTGCAACCATTTAAACCGCTTGAACCAGTCGACTACAAAAGCCCTATTATTTAAAATAACTTGCTTTATCGGTTTTCCGATTTGTGCAATATCAGAAGGAATACCGCAGCTAAAATTGCCCACATGTCTAACTGAATCTGTTTCCTTAGAACGTGTAGGAGTAACAATTGTATCGTGTGCTTCTATTCGTTTTGAGGAATGTGGTTCTTCTAGGTCAGTTTCCTCTTCAAATCTTCGTTTTTTATTAAAGAAAGCCCGTATATCCATCGCGAAATTAATAAATTTACAATAGTTAATTCTTAGTTTCACAACAGTCTTCAGTTCACAACAATATGACAAACAGTGGTTAATTCGGAATTGTTTAAATAGATGTCTGTTGAGTCGCGGTGGTTGTTTGTCTTGAGACAAACGTTCGCGTGATCGAATCTAAGGCGGTTAATTTAGGGTTGCAAATAGATTGGATCGGCACTGAAAATTTAATGTTTGGGCGAAATAAAACTTCGTACGCCTCGATAACATTTGTTTATTTAATTATTATTAAAACACTTATGACGACGTGCACTGCCGGAGTTTGGAATTTCTTCTTAGTATCTTGGTGGCAAGAAGGTTACAATTTAACTGAGTATGACAACATATTTTTAAAAGCAGGAAAGCTCAATTCCCGCTCCTGTTTGCCAGCCCCCACTGAACCAAAAAGAGTTCCAACCCCAAGTGCACGTGGTCACTTCTTTATTTAATCTTTAAAACTACTAGAATACTAAAAATCCTTAAATATAAACATTACATTGTAAGGGTGCATTTAAAACTATTTATGTTTAAATAGTTGTAATGAATAGTTTCCAAAACCGTAGCGGTCTTAAACAGCTTTAAATCGCATTTAGAAACTATTCACGACACTACGACCAGATGTTGGGACCTTTTGGTCGCTTATCGTAATCTTAATCCATTTAAGAAAATAAAATTAAAATGATTTTAAGACCACAATAAAAAATAAAATTGTTGTTAAGACCTAACAATTTTATTTTTTATTGTGGTCTTAAAATCATTTTAATTTTATTTTCTTAAATGGATTAAGATTGATAATGTCGTTAGTAGTAAATGAATAGTTTTTTTATAATTTTCTTATCAGAAAACAATTTACTTCATATTATACCTTAGTTTATGGTATATTTTAAGGTAGGACATTAATATTTTAAGGTAGGGCATGGCCCCACATTGCCCCCCCCCCCCCCATACCTTATTCAGCGTGATGAAAAGTGGATGCAAGTAGATGAAAAGTGGATGCAAGTAGATGAAAAGTGGATGCAAGTAGATGAAAAGTGGATGCAAGTAGATGAAAAGTGGATGCAAGTAGATGAAAAGTGGATGCAAGTAGCTGAAAAGTGGATGCAAGTAGATGAAAAGTGGATGCAAGTAGATGAAAAGTGGATACAAGTAGATGAAAAGTGGATGGAAGTAGATGAAAAGTGGATGCAAGTAGATGAAAATTGGATGCCAGAAAATTGAACTCTTTGGTATTTAAATAAATGAAAAAAATTAATACTATCTGGGTCACAGACAAGTTTAAGAAATTTCGCTTACAAATAGGAAATTATTCGGATAAATATCACAGGAAATATGTGGTCTGTCTAGTCTTGTCCGTTCTTCTTGTTCGGTATTGTCCGATCTTGTCCAGTCTAAAACCAATAATCTCATTTGAAACAATCCGTAATATGTTTATAATCAATTATGTATGCATACACGATTCACCGCTACCCACGTGCAACTTATTTTGAATTTCCCCCTCTTGTCTGTCTAATATATTCTGTCTAGTCTCGTCCTGTCTTGCCTGGTATTATCAGCACTAGACGTACGGTCGCGCCTAATCGACTACCGATAAATCAAAACCTTAATATGTTTATTATTAATTAAATTAAACGCAAAACAATCCTAAGAAATTGATTAGACCACGTTTCATAATTTATTATTTCTCCACTCGCGTGCAGCTGATAAGATAATAGGGAGTTGTTATGTCTGCCAAACATACGACAACGCTTAACCGACTGCTGATCAAGATCTTAAACGCAAAATTAAACGCAAAACAGTCTCTTATATATTTTAGATCAGTCTTATCTAGTCTCGTGTATTTAGACTCGTCTGTCTAGTTTCATGTATCTAGCTCCGTCTGTCTAGTCTCATGTATCTAGCCTCGTCTATCTAGTCTCATGTATCTAGCTCCCTCTCTCTAGTCCTATGCATCTAGCCTCGTCTATCTAGTCTCGTCTGTCTAGTTTCATGCTAATACCTTGTTGATTACCAACACCATGAATGCTATGAAACCAACTACACCTCGTTTGTCCCACCGGCATCTAATTTTGAATTTTCCCACCTCGCGTCTATTTTTTTGAATTTTCCCACGCATCCGGAAATGGAGGCCGGAAGTTAAAACCGGAAGTGGACATCCGGCTACGCCTAACCGACTACCGATAAATCAAAATCTTAATATGTTTATTAAATTAAACAATCCCAAGAAATTGATTAGACCGCGTTTTAAATTTATTATTTCTACGCTCGCGCACCGCTGGTAAGATAACAGAGGGTTGTTATCAGCACTAGACGTCCGGTCACGCCCAACCGACTAGCAGTAAATCAAAATCTTAATATGTGTATTAAAATAAACACACAATTTCTAAGAAATTAATTAGTCCGGCAAAATTTATTAGTCCCACGCTGCATGTAGCTGATAAGCAACAAATCCGTTAGCAGTTGTACATCTTCAAATCTCACACATGCGCAGATCCAAAAGTGTGGGTAAGGAGGACCCTCAAAGGTCAGGTCCAAAGGTCAGGGTCATAGGTCAGAGTCAGTGTCAGGGCCAAGGGTCACTGAAGGTCAGAGGCGGAGGTGGTTTTAGAAACAACTATCTTTCCCTACTGATGCCACAAAATTTACAAATTTCCAAAATTCACCAAAGCCGTATTTGCAAAGCTACAATTTTGAAATTTGGCAATTTGTGAGATTTCGCAAGAATATCAAATCATACCAAGTTTCAACAAAATCCGTCGAAAGGTTTGTCCGTAATTGCAAAAGGCGCAAAAAAAATTACAAACTTCAAAAATTCGCAAAAGCCGTATTTACAAAGCTACAATTTTGAAATTTGTGATATCTTGTACGAATATCAATTCATACCAAGTTTCATCAAAATCCATCGATTGGTTTATCCGTAATTGCAAAAGACGCCACAAAATTTACAAATTTAAAAATTCACGAAAGTCGTATTTACAAAGCTACAATTTTGAAATTTGGGAATTTGTGATATCTTGTAAGAATATCAATTCATACCAAGTTTCATCAAAATCCGTCGATTGGTTTGTCCGTAATTGCAAAAGGCGCACAAAAATTTACAAATTTAAAAAATTCACAAAAGCTGTATTTACAAAGCTACAATTTTGAAATTTGGGAATTTGTGAGATCTCGTAAGAATATCAAATCGAACCAAGTTTCATCAAAATCCGTGGATAGGTTTGCCTGTAATTGAAAAAGGCGAACAACAATTTTAAAAATTCACCAAAGCCGTATTTACAAAGCTACAATTTTGAAATTTGGTAATTTGTGAGATTTTGCAAGAATATCAAGTTATACCAAGTTTCATCAAAATCCGTCCATTGATTTTTGTACAATTGCAAAAGGCGCACAAAAATTTACAAACTTCAAAAATTCACAATAGCCGTATTTACAAAGCTACAATTTTGAAAATTGGGAATTTGTGATATCTTGTAAGAATATCAATTCATACCAAGTTTCATCAAAATCCGTCGAAAGGTTTGTCCGTAATTGCAATAGGCGCACAAAACTTCAAAAATTCACGAACGCCGTATTTGCAAAGCTACAATTTTTAAATTTGGGAATTTGTGAGGTCTCGTAAGAATATCAAATCGTACCAAGTTTCATCAAAATCCGTGGATGAGTTTGCCTGTAATTGCAAAAGGCGCACAACAATTTTTAAAATTCACCAAAACCGTATTTACAAAGCTACAATTTTGAAATTTGGTAATTTGTGAGATTTTGCAAGAATATCAAATTATACCAAGTTTAATCAAATTCCGTCCATTGATTTTTGTACAATTGCAAAAGGCGCACAAAAATTTACAAACCTAAAAAATTCACAAAAGCCTTATTTACAAAGCTACAATTTTGAAATTTAGGAGTTTGTGATATCTTGTAAGAATATCAATTCATACCAAGTTTCATCAAAATCCGTCGATTGGTTTATCCGTAATTGCAAAAGACGCCACAAAATTTACAAATTTCAAAAATTCACGAAAGTCGTATTTACAAAGCTACAATTTTGAAATTTGGGAATTTGTGAGATTTTACAAGAATATCAAATTATACCAAGTTTAATCAAATTCCATCCATTGATTTTTGTACAATTGCAAAAGGCGCACAAAAATTTACAAACCTAAAAAATTCACAAAAGCCTTATTTACAAAGCTACAATTTTGAAATTTAGGAGTTTGTGATATCTTGTAAGAATATCAATTCATACCAAGTTTCATCAAAATCCGTCGATTGGTTTATCCGTAATTGCAAAAGACGCCACAAAATTTACAAATTTCAAAAATTCACGAAAGTCGTATTTACAAAGCTACAATTTTGAAATTTGGGAATTTGTGAGATTTTACAAGAATATCAAATTATACCAAGTTTAATCAAATTCCGTCCATTGATTTTTGTACAATTGCAAAAGGCGCACAAAAATTTACAAACCTAAAAAATTCACAAAAGCCGTATTTACAAAGCTACAATTTTGAAATTTAGGAATTTGTGATATCTTGTAAGAATATCAATTCATACCAAGTTTCATCAAAATCCGTCGATTGGTTTATCCGTAATTGCAAAAGACGCCACAAAATTTACAAATTTCAAAAATTCACGAAAGTCGTATTTACAAAGCTGCAATTTTGAAATTTGGGAATTTGTGAGATCTCGCAAGTATATCAAATCATACCAAGTTTCATAAAAATCCATCGATTGGTTTGCCTGTAATTGCAAAAGGCGCACAAAAGTTTCCAAATTTCACCAAATTCGTATTTACAAAACTATAATTTTGATATTTGGGAATTTGTGAGATCTCGCAAGAATATCAAATCCTACCACGTTTCATCAAAATCCATGGATTGGTTTGCCTGTAATTGCAAAAGGCGCACAACAATTTTAAAAATTCACCAAAGCCGTATTTACAAAGCTACAATTTTGAAATTTGTGAGATTTTGCAAGAATATTAAATTATACCAAGTTTCATCAAAATCCGTCCATTGGTTTGTGTGTAATTGCAAAAGGCGCACAAAAATTCACAAAAGGCGTATTTACAAAGCTACAATTTTGAAATTTGGCAATTTGTGGGACCTCGTAGGAATATCAAATCATATCACGTTTCATCAAAATCCGTGCATTGGTTTGCCGGTAATTGCAAAAGGTGCACAAAATACTCAAGAAAGCCGTATTTATAAAGCTATTCACGCTAATACGGTAACTGATTTTCACTATCGCATTGTAAAAGTAGACCTGGCACGTCAGCATTTCAGACCGTGAAAATTAAAAAAAAATGGCACGCGGCCGGAAAAAGGTTTTCGCCACCCCTGGTCTATAAAAACACTTTAAGCGTAGATCACGCAGCAGAAACTTTAAAAGCCTTTGCACTCCAGTCTAATAAGCAATAGTAGGAACCAGTAACTCCAGAGCTATATTAGTAAAAAGTGCATGCATTAAATGTTTAAGAAAAATGCGGTTGCTACAATTAAACCAATTTATTGTTACATATATTGCAATAAAGCATATTATGGCTTATATTTAAGGCTAAAAGAACAAACTTAAGGCTAAAAGAACAAACTTAAGGCTTAAAATTTCTCAAAGTATGGTATCTTTGTAAGCAATCGCCCATATGCATTCGAGGTTTATCGGGACAAGTATCGCAAAATTCCACAGTTTCTCGTCTCTGCCCTCGTTCTTGCCTGTTGGAACAAACTACGCAATCCCTTTTTTTGCCCGTACGCAAGATGTGAAGTCTTTTGTCAAGCCTTGCTTCTTGATTTGAGGTGGATGATCGATCTTCTCGGAATTCCCCCACGAGTTGATCGACTAAGCGCTTGACAAACTTCAAATGGGACATGGGTTTTTAATTTTTGTTCTTTTTTACGCATTTATATAAAATATAAGAATTTATACAGGACATCTCCATGCCCCAAAAAAAAACATTTTCCTGCACCATTTGAGGGATTTTCTAAGAAAACAAAAACTGATCCGCGCGATCAACACCACCCATTGATTACGTGTAGTTAACAACTACTTTAGGTTTTTCAACATTTTGTTGCTCACCACCTCTTAAAAATCTTGTTTTTGGGATGAATCCAGGACTATCACTGGTGCTTACCAACGTCACGACTCTTTTATCCTTAAAGGACAATATCTTTGTTCTTCCTTTTTTGTAGGCAATCGATTTATTTTCACCAAATTTTGTTTTTTTTTATTGGGTTTTTGGCGGTTAATTTTTATAGTACCTGTTATGTGGCATTTCATTTTTAACAATTCCTCCACAAGCACAATGCTAGTATAGTACCTGTCTGTATACATGTGATATCCTTCAGCACCTGGTACGTTGTTCAACAGATTATTATACAGATGCAGAGGAATTCTGGTACTGACGGGCAATTTCGGTTTTATTAGATCATTTGTTGTAAAACTGTCATAATATGGAAGAATGTTATAAACATATCCAGTTTCTGAATCTGCTAAAACGTATATCCGTATTCCCCATTTAGCTGGCTTATTGGGATTGTATGTTTTGAAACTAATTTTGCCTTTGAATTTGACAATAGATTCATCGACACATATATTTTGTACTGGTATAAAATATTCTGCGAATTTTGCATTTAGATATTCCAAAAAATTACTGACCCATTGAATCCTAGTTCTTATATCTCTCCTTTGCTGATCTACGGTTTTCAAATGCAGCATCCAGAACAATTGATGGAATCTTCTTCTAGTGAACACATTTGAAAAGAAAGGTATTTTTGTATTGTCACTTGTTGACCAGTAATCTTGCAAATTTGGCAAAACGATGGTACCCATATTCATGATTACTCCGATAAAGGCCCAAAATTCCTCCGTATTAGTGTCGCGCCATGAATGCCATATTGAATTTTGACTCAGAGTTTCTGTTCGTAATTTGTTGGTGGCGTATATATTCGTCTCTGAAACAATTTCTTCCACCAACTCATCTGTAAAATACAGAAAAATTCTACAGGTTCATCAATATTGAATATTTGTGGCCCTGGAACTTTATTTCCCGTTGAAAAGTTTATTCTTGGCAAGGGAATATCACTTCCCGTAATATCACTCCATGTATTGGTGTCTGCCGGTGGTGCATCTTCTTCCTCTGAATCCGATTCAATAATTTGAATTCTTCTTTTTTGTCTCACTATTATAACGTCACTATCTGTCCCAAAGTCATCACCTAGTAATATTTCACTCAAATCATTTCCATGCAACACAAAATTTAGTTCGTCTTCCACATTACTTATTTCACAACCATCGTCAAAATTTTCGCCTTCCATCTTCACTACACGAGGGGTTATAACGTAATAATTATAACAAAACGAAACAAAATAAAACACTTACAATTGTACATAAACCATAACATAATATAAAACATAACATAAAATGCAGATCACACACATTGGCACGCAACCGTAAACACTTTTGATTATCTGCGACTTAAGAGCGCTGAGTGAGATAAACAAGCGAGTCGCAAATGCGGCGACAACGGATTTATTCCTAACATACGAAATGTCGCAAATGCGGCGACAACGGAGTGCAAAGGGTTAAACCAGCCGACCCGTCCGATTGTATGGCACGTGCTCTCGAGTGCTCAGTGTTTCTGTCTTAGTTATAATTAACATTTTATCTATAAATAAGTCTTTTTCAAGACTTAAAATTAATATAAATTTTTTTAAGTAAAATTTGGCAAAGCAGTGTAAATCAGGCTTTTTACAACATCACTACGAACAATCACGTGAACACCGCGTGATCACTCCACGGGGTCGCTGCCGCAAGTTTAATACTATATTTAGATTATATTTAGATGATAAAGACTAAAAATCTTCGAATATCCTCGGGGAGTTCCGATCAGCTATTAACAAAAATCCAATTCACGGAGTTTTGCGATAACAAGTCGGAAATTGAAGTTGCTATTGATCAGTTACTGGATATAGCTAAGCAGGAAGATTCACACATTCAACATCCCGTTAGTATTAAACAAATAAACTTAGATAGAATATAGAATTGAAAGTAGGAGATTATCACTACGATATCTTCAAATCTATCAGCAGCTGGAATTACACGGATATCTTCTGTTACTCTTTGGCACACCCTTTGACCGTTCCCGTTACTTGTTTTGACGCGACTACGTGGTAATCCATACTTACATTAAATTGAAAAATTCACTTTGTTTTTTACCACACGTATATTATGTAAAAATGTTATATAACTTATTATGCACAGTTATATAAATTTCTACACATATCACGACTCGAGTTTCGACGTTTGACGGTCATTTTCAAGTCTTGTTCATCATTTCGTCATTTTCATGACTTGAAAATGACCGTCAAACGTCGAAACTCAAGTCGTGATATGTGTAGAAATTTATATAACTGTGAATAATAAGTTACATAACATTTTTACATAATATAAGTGTAGTAAAAAACAAAGTGAATTCACCTACTTTCAATTCTATTATTAATTTGGTTCAAACCATGACATCTCATTTTAATAAACTTAATATTTGTTTAAAAATTGTAATTTAATTAGAGAAATATGAGTTATGGAGAGTTGGAGTGTCACCTGGAAGAATTGCGGAGCAAGAACATGGAGACTAGAGGCGTCCTACGCAGACTTATCCAAGAATCTAGCAAGCAAGGCAACTACAAGAAAGTCCAAGAATATCGCAAAATGTTCGTTGAAAATAACTACGAAGAATCTCCTGGCATTAAATGTTCCCTTTTCTTCACTGCCGTGCATTCCGGGGAGTTGCAGCTCGCTGACGAAATTTACAAAGATATTAAAACGAATTCTCCGGGATTCAAAATCGATCCTTATAAAATTATCGATTACGCTGCCTTGCTCGTCAAGAACGATAAGTGTGCAGAAGCCGTTGAATTATTAATAGAAGCTTCGAAAAAATTCAAGTAATTATTTTTAATTAATTGAAATATAAAAATAGAGTGCAGGGTATATTAACCATGCATAGTCAATATGATATTCATGCAGGGTGCGTTCACAAAGTATCAAGACTGGTACAGCAAAGCTCTTCTTCTTCTTCCTCTTGTTTTTGGCCCGCCATACACGCTACGGTCTACCGGAGAGGTTACATGTGCAGGTTTGCCTGCGCAGGTCAACCGTACGCAAGAAACTGCACAGGTCTATTCCCACACACGCTCCGGTCTACCCGCGCAGGCAAACCTGCACAGGTAGACTTCTCCAGTTGACCGTTGCACAGTGGTCTGGATTTCAAAAAAGTTGGTCAAAACTAGAAAGAAGTTTCAGATTTAAACGTGAATTGAAATATACGGGTTTTCCAGGTCGCTGATTGCGAATTTCATAATATAATTTTAAAATTCAAAATGGCGTATCCAATATGGCCGACCACTTAATTAAAAATTGTTCGAAATTTCATATAAATTGGTATATAGGGGTTTTTGAAGTCACTGATTATGAATTTCATAGTATAATTTTAATATTCAAATTGGTGGATCTAATATTTCTGGCCAACCATTTAATTAAAAATTGATCAATATTACATATAAATTGATATTTGATACATTAAATTGGTATAATTAACTGTTTTCGAGGTAACTGATTATGAATTTCATTGTATAATTTCAAATGGCGGAGCGCTTTATTAAAATTTGATCGAAATTTCATATAAATTGGTATATTATGGTTTTCCAGGTCACTGATAGCAGGTAGTCCGTCCGCGCAGATCCTAAGTAACAAACAATTTGCTCGGCGTGGTGCGGCGTCTCGTATTTCAAATCTCACATGCACAGAGGCAGACAAGGGCAAGATTTTCTTCTAGATTCTATTACAAAACATCGTAATCTATATGTTCTATATCTCAACTTCTTGAGCCCCGCTGCGGTGATAACTTTTTTGCTAATTTACGGATTTTTTTTCAAGAAATATCATTATGTAGACACATCTTTAAAATTAATTAAATTAATTAAACAAATTAAAATTAATTAAAAGTAACAAACAATTTGCTCGGCGTGGTGCGGCGTCTCGTATTTCAAATCTCACATGTACAGAGGCAGACAAGGGCAAGATTTTCTTCTGGATTCTATTACAAAACATCGTAATCTATATGTTCTATATCTCAACTTCTTGAGCCCCGCTGCGGTGATAACTTTTTTGCTAATTTACGGATTTTTTTTTCAAGAAATATCATTATGTAGACACATCTTTAAAATTAATTAATTAAATTAAAATTAATTAAAAGTAACAAACAATTTGCTCGGCGTGGTGCGGCGTCTCGTATTTCAAATCTCACATGTACAGAGGCAGACAAGAGCAAGATTTTCTTCTGGATTCTATTACAAAACATCGTAATCTATATGTTCTATATCTCAACTTCTTGAGCCCCGCTGCGGTGATAACTTTTTTGATAATTTACGGATTTTTTTTTCAAGAAATATCATTATGTAGACACATCTTTAAAATTAATTAATTAAATTAAAATTAATTAAAAGTAACAAACAATTTGCTCGGCGTGGTGCGGCGTCTCGTATTTCAAATCTCACATGTACAGAGACAGACAAGGGCAAGATTTTCTTCTGGATTCTATTACAAAACACCGTATTCTATATGTTCTATATCTCAACTTCTTGAGCCCCGCTGCGGTGATAACTTTTTGCTAATTTACGGATTTTTTTTTTCAAGAAAACCATTATGTAGACACATCTTTAAAATTAATTAAATTAATTTAATTAATTAAATTTAAATAACTTTAAAATGATTAAATCTTTGATTTAATTTCTAACACACGCGAGTATAAATTAATGAAAACGTTATATATGTAAATATTCTGCATAGCTTCCCTAACACCCTCCATCAAATAAAAACGAGAAAGGACACTCGAGTAAAAAGTTACTCACACTTGAATATTTCGGAGTCGCTACTCGTGTGCGCGCTGAGCCGACAAGGGTAACTTTGAACTGGCGTACCGTCTCAACCATAAAAGATATCCCAGTTATATTTTAGAATAACATTCACTGAACCGTCCTCTACAAGATTCTTTTGAAATAAACTCATTCGGTGACTATCATTTTTCGATTTTTGGCCAACTTTTTTCAGATTCAGACCACTGTGCGTTGTGTGTATGGCGGGCTATAGAACTTTGTATTGTCCTGTATTTGTCCTTTAATGCAGGCAAATACTAAGAACGGCACGGGATCGTCACGTCCTTCGCAAACAGCCTACTCTACACCTACTCTACCCTACACCTCTTGCGATCCGGACTTCCAGGACTCCTTCCATCTCTTGGGCGGGCGGCCTGGGGGTCTTCTGCTTTGTGGCCTTCCGTCTTTTGCCACGACTCGTGGGCATCAACGCATTTTTTCCATTGTTCATAGGCTCCCTGGAACTCCTCCCGCGGAAGGCTGTCAAGACACCTCGTCGAAGCACCTGGACTGCTGGAATCGTATCGGAGCTACTGTTGCCAAAAAAAACAAATTTAGGTAAGGCCCCCTTAGGGGCATAGGGTGGAAAGCAACTCCTTCCATCGCCGATGGAATCGATCCTGTGTCAGTCGTTTGATCTCTTGCCACCGTCCTTTTGATCTCGTCTCGTTGATGATGAATCATCAGTTCTCGCTGGCCGCTCGAAGCGAACGGTTGGCGGTAAGATAGTACGCAGCAAGTGTGAAAAAGTGAAATTAAGAATAATTAAATAAATACAGTTGTATAAAGTATTATAATAAAAATATAAAACGTAAATACGACGAGAGAATTACGGTCAAACATGCTCTTAACAAAGCAAGAAGATAAGATCCCAGCATATTTTTTGTGTGCCGAGTTCAATAATTTAATATCGGCAATAGTAAAAAGGGAGGTGGAGCCACTATTAAATAAAATCAAAGACCTCACCTGGGAAATAGAATCATTACGTGAGGAAAAACATCACCAACAAAACCTGGCACACGCTGTTGAGGAAGAAAATATTTTAATACAAAATATTTCAATAGATCAAACTCAGCCGAACACTAGTGAAGAATTCAGCAATATACCCGATAAGGAAATAGAAAAAAGAGATAATACAGGTGAACGTACCGGTGCAAAAAAGAAGGAAGTAAAAAATTGATCGTCACCAGACGAAGAAACGATAAGTTCAAAAAATATAAATAGAAACAAGCAGTCATGGATTTCCCAAAACTATAAAAGAGGGAATGGAAGACCCACCATAACACACGGCACTAACGAAGCAAGTGAAATAAGAGCAGACGTAAAATATGAGAATCTTCACGTCTACAGGTTATACCCGACCTTAACAGAAGCTGACATTATAAAATATTTACACGATAAGAAATTTACCACGGTAATGTGTAAACAACTAAGTTTTAAACATCCGGATGAGTACTCTTCCTTTAAAATATCAGTACCGGCTGATGTATATGATAATAAAAAACCAGAACTACCCTAACTAAGAAAACCAGATTTATGGCCTAGATATACATGTCTCCACTGTTATTTTTTCTTAAACCAGGAAAAAACGAGAGAGAGGATGAAAAAAATGTGGACAATATACACCATAAGACAAAGAAGACAATAAGAAAATCTAATGAATCAGAAACACCCGAAAAGATACAAAATATTGAGCTAAGTATAATAAGCCTGAATACACAATCGATAGGTAATTCAGTAGAAAGGATTGAATTCATGCTCGAACACAATATACAGTGCGAATTTTTAATCCTAAGCGAACATTGGAAGAGTGAAGAACAGCTGACTACAATAAAAATAAGTAAATTTCACATATTTCTGCCGAGAGAAGGGAAAGCTTGGCGGGGTCGCAATTTACAGCCGTGGCTGAAATTATAAAATTAGATCAGACATAAACCAACAAGCAGAAATATCGATATTTGAATGTGTAGCATTGGAGACATCGATTAATAAAAAGGAGACAATAATTATTGGAATATACAGAGCGCCACTGACAAATCAGAAAATATTCAGAAATAAGTTGCATATGTTGCTGATCAAAATTATATGAAATGTTCAAAAAATAGTAGACAATTTATATCACTTCTACAGTTATATAACATACATTTAACAATAAAAGAAAGCACCCATCCTAGCTCGAACACTTGTATTGACAATATTGCAGTGTATACAAACAAGAGCTGTAAAGCTGATGTGCAAAATTATTCAGACTTTTAAGTCTGAAGAAATTCAACCAGTCTTTCGCCACAGGAGAAACTTTAAGGAGGAGAACCTGAGGAATTTTAAGGAAAATCTGGCCATAGAAGAGTGGGAGGAGGTTTTCAGCAAACTTACAAGCCGTGAGATATCTTTAATATATACATAATGGCCCTCAACCCCTTCCTCTAAATATAATACATTTACATGTCTTTCCCTAATCTCTGTTGTGTGATAAATTGGTCCTACTACGTCATGTTGTTTAGATTTGAAATTAAATTCCAAACCGTAAACGTTAATGCTAATATTGTTCGTCTGTTCGAATTTTGAAATGTCTTTAATTTTAAGCGGAAACTCTAGTCTGTCGTATTTTAAAGTTTGAGAAAAGTGAGGATATGATGCCGGGCGTTCAGAACTCACATTCGTGGGGTGTAACGCGGATATAATACTCCATAAAAAGCAAAACTCGTCTTCATTCTTAATATTGACACAAGCTTTCCGATCCCTAATCTCTTTCGGTAATTCAATAAATGATGACCTACGTATTTGTTTGTATTTATTGATATTTGTATCTTACAAGCCGTGAGATATCTTTAATATATACATAATGGCCCTCAACCCCTTCCTCTAAATATAATACATTTACATGTCTTTCCCTAATCTCTGTTGTGTGATAAATTGGTCCTACTACGTCATGTTGTTTAGATTTGAAATTAAATTCCAAACCGTAAACGTTAATGCTAATATTGTTCGTCTGTTCGAATTTTGAAATGTCTTTAATTTTAAGCGGAAACTCTAGTCTGTCGTATTTTAAAGTTTGAGAAAAGTGAGGATATGATGCCGGGCGTTCAGAACTCACATTCGTGGGGTGTAACGCGGATATAATACTCCATAAAAAGCAAAACTCGTCTTCATTCTTAATATTGACACAAGCTTTCCGATCCCTAATCTCTTTCGGTAATTCAATAAATGATGACCTACGTATTTGTTTGTATTTATTGATATTAATTTCTATATGGGAAATCTCTCTTAATGACGAACCCGAATCTTTCTCCTGAAACTCGCTACATTTGGTTTTAATTTTGGCACCCATATCATCATAAATTTCGGAAAAGTTGCTCATGCTAGTGGTTAATTCGCTCGAAAAGTCATTATAGATCTTATAAGAAATGTAAAAATGATAGAATCATAGTTTTGCTCAAAAAGTATCATAATAAATATTAAAAAAGTAAGATAAAATAATTTTTTTGATCATCAATTTATTCTGCTAAAAATTGGTCCATGGTGTCCGCAAAAGCTCTCTATCATCTGCATAACATACTAATTTTTCAAACAAATCGGTTCACTCAATCCAAAGAAAAAAGATATTTTCAAATTTTAACGTATTTTGACTTATTGAAGAGAACGAAACCCAACACAGATGTTGATGGACAGTGGAGCAATTTCATCCAAACATTGAAAATCCAATTCAATGAATCGTTCCCATTGGCAGTTATTAACAGTAAGCAAACAAAAAAAAATATCTTCATACATCCAAATCTTAACTCGCTCAGAAAGCAATTGGAACTGAGATCGTAAGCCGGGCAAATAATGGACTAAAGTGAAACTATAACCAAGCCCGAAGAAAATACAAAAACTTACTAAAGCAAGCCAAAAAATACATTATCAGAAGAAAATCCAGGATAATGAAAACATCATAAAAGCCACATGGGACGCAGTTCACGAAATCCAATTCAAATCAAAACCAGAAACCCAAGAGGGCGGACCAGTTTTCACGGCCAACAAGATAAACAACTTCTATGCTGACAGACCCAAAGAGATGACACAAGATCTAGTAAATTAACCCTCACAGTATGAAACTGCAAGACAATCCACACTCAATGTTCTTAGAACTGACAACACAGGAAGAAATAATAGTGGCTATAAAAAGCTTAAATAACATTAAAAGCACAGGAATCGATGAAATCCCAATCTCTACCGTAAAATTTGTTGCGGAAGAAATATCAGCACCATTGGAAGCAATTATCAACAACGCCTTCCAAGCCGGTATCTACCCAACAGTATTAAAGGTTTCTAAGAATGTGCCGATATTTAAAAAGGGGAGCAAAGACGACATCAACAATTACAAACCAATCAACCTAATATCGCCACTCTAAAATAATGGAGAAACTAATCTGTAAAAGAATGCTGTCTTTTATAGCCCAACACCAGTTCTTAAATCAGCGACAGCATGGGTTTATAAAAGGACGAAGTATAGAGACCGCCTGCTTCCAATTCTTAAAAGAAATTATTCAGCAACTAGAGGAGCAAAATGTGCCATGCGGGATACTCCTAGATCTCTCAAAAGCATATGACACAGTAGACCATGCCATTCTAGCGAGAAAAGCATCTAGCTATGGAATTAGGGGAGTTGCGCTTGACCTAAACATAAACTTTATAAAAAATAGAGTTCAGATAACAGAAATAGTCCGAGGGCAAGGTCGAGGGAGAGATCGACACCCAGAGTCATCAATATGGGGATACCTCAGGGTAGCACCCTTGGACCGCTACTGTTCATACTTTACATGAATGACCTCCCAGACCGAAATCTACAAAATAACACGAAAAACGTGACTATAAACTTCGCAGACGACACAAGCATAGTGATTGGAAATAGGTCAATAGATTCCATACCTACTACCATCAATACCGTCTTGGGGAATATGAAAAACTGGTGTAACGAAAATAGACTTATTCTGAATCGTGAAAAAAACTATGATCACAATATTTAAAACCATACGGGATACAAGACCATACAATAGGATGACTACGAACTCAAATACTACTATTGAACTACAGAACAGTGTAACTGCTTGGGATCCACTTTGATGATACACTAGGATGGACAACTCATACAGCACAGCTGATTAAAAACCAAAAAAGATGAATATGCTATGAGGATCTTGGAAAAAATCCTGAACTATGAAGACAGTATACTACAACTTTCACAGTCACCAACGTTTTCGGATAATGTTTTGGGGGAGAGAAATACTAACAAATGATGTATTTAAGATTCAGAAAGAAGCTATAAGAATCATATATAATTTAAATTATAGGGAAACATGCAGAGGGAAGTTTAGAACAGCGAGAATCCTTACAACTATTGGCACCTACGTTTATGAGTCAATAATATTCTTAGTAAAGAATAAAAACCTATTTCAAGAATTTAAGGTGAAGAACGTCAAAGAGACAATAATATCGAAAACTTTAGGAAACCCAAACACAGACTAACACTAACAGAACAGATACCGCAGTATAGTAATATGCAACTTTTTAACGCGTTACCATTACATGTAAAGACACTACCAATGAAGAATCTAAAGGAACTCTATTGTATCCTTATAGATATAGAAACATATTCATTAATGGAATTCCAGAACCAGATAAAATTATATGAAGATTAAGGACACATTTCATTTAGCGTACACTATTGAAATACATTTATGTTATTTGTAACTTAAAGTTGATCAAATGTAAGCTTATTTAATGAAATAAACTGGTTTGAATTTGAATCTCATCCACGTGAGCACGCGAAACTGAACAAAACCGCTGCGGAGACTTTTGACATGATTCAACAGATCTATAGTCATGTCCAATGCAATGATGTTCTTGTGGCACAAGTGGTGTAAAGATGACCCTGAAGACGTAAAGACTATGACCGTGACACCTTCAACAAGCCGGACTCGAAAATTTGATGAAACTGCGTCAACCTTTAAACACTAACTGTCAGCTTAGTGTTAGATTACTTGGCGATGAACTGGGATTGGGCCTGGCTACGATGTTCAAGCTAGTGACAGGAGAAGAGAAAGATGTCTCAAACTTGTTCCCAAAGTTCTGACGGATGAACAGAAGGCATGGCACTAGGCTGTTTTCGAAGAAGTGCTTAAACTTTTGCTTTGAAGTTTGAAGTCAATTCTCACTCACTCACTCCGTTGGCTTCTTTGAGACGTGACGATCCCGTGCCGTTTTCACTATCTGCCTCCATTTCTTCCTATCCAGAGCCGCATCCTCCCATCCAGTGACGCCCATCTCTCTGCAGTCAGAGGTCACCTCATCTTTCCATCTACTCATCGGTCTTCCAGGGTGTCTTGAGCCTCCCATCTTCTGCTAATAGATCTGGCGAACTATTCTGGGAGCATCACATGTCCTGCCCATTGCAGACGTCTCACTTTCATGATATTCTCTACCCTGTATTGAATGGCTAGTGCCCGCCATACACGCTACGGTCTACCGGACAGGTTATATGTGCAGGTTTGCCTGCGCAGGTCAACATTACGCAAGAAACTGCACAGGTCTATTCCCACACACGCTTCGGTCTACCTGCGCTGGCAAACCTGCAGACTTCTCCGGTGGACCGTTGTGTGTATGGCGGGCATATCTTGTACAGCTCATGGTTTGATCTGAGAATCCATCATTGAGTTTCGTGGTCAAAAGTGGGTCTGAAAATTTTCCTGTACACGCGGGTAACCAGTGCGGTGCGTACCTTCGAGGTTCCATTCGAAGCCAATTTTTACAAAGTCATCGTCCAGCTTCCTCACACATTGCCATTTGCTCCGTCGGATCACGATAACTACCGGCTGGCTGGATGTCAACGCCACTAGATCTCTCGCCACGTTCCTGTTGATCTCGTCTCGTTGATGATGGATCTCATCCATGTAGTTCGCGGGCGCCCAGAGCGGTGCCTACCTTGGAGGTTCTATTCGAAGGCCCTTTTTACAATGTCATCGTCCGGCTTCCTCACCCAATGCCATTTCCTCCGTCGGATCACGATAACTATCGGCTGGGGGGATGTCAATGCCAGCAGATCTCTCGCCACGTTCATGTTGATCTCGTCTCGTTGATGATGCATCTCATCCATGTAATTAGCGGGCGGCCAGTGTGGTGCTACCTTGGAGGTTACACTCGAAGGGCTTTTTTATAATGTCATCGTACGGCTTCCTCAGCCATTGCCATTTCCTCCGTCGGATCTCGATAAGTACCGGCAGGCTGGATGTCAATGCCACCAGATCTCTCGCCACGTTCCTATTGATCTCATCTCGTTGATGATAAACCTCATCCATGTAATTCGCGGGCGGCCAGTGCGGTACGTACCTTCGGGGTTCCATTCGAAGGCCATTTTTACAATGTCATCGTTCGGCTCCCTCACTCATTGCCATTTCCTCCGGCGGATCACGATAACTACCAGCTGGCTGGATATCAATTCCAGCAGATCTCTCGCCACGTTCCTGTTGATCTCGTCTCGTTGATGATGGATCTCATCCACGCAATTCACGGGCAGCCAGTGCGGTGCGTACGTTCGAGGTTCCATTCGAAGCTCATTTTTACAATGTCATCGTCCTGCTTCCTCACCCATTGCCATTTCCTTCCTCCAATGCCAGAAGATCTCTCGCCAAATTCCTGTTGATATCGTCTAGTTGGTGATGGATCTCATCCATGTAATTCGCGGGCAGCCAGTGCCGCGCATACCTTCGAGGTTCCATTCGAAGGCCATTTTGCAATGTCATCTTCTGGCTTCCTCAGCGTGTGCCCCACCCATTACCATTTCCTCTGTCGGATTTCGATAACTACCGGCTGGCTGGATATCAATGCCAACAGAGCGAATTATGTTAGGCCAGAAGATGCAACACACTCAAGACACTTGTTTACAAAAACCTGGAGTCTTCTCGGTATCGACACTTCAATCCGCGGCATTAACAGACAGGACGCACACAAGTATTCGAACAAAACAGACTGCTCGCAAGTCCACCGGCGGAAAGGCTCCTCGTAAACAGTTCGCCACCAAAGCGACCAGGAAGAGTGCCCCAACCAACGGCGCTGTTAAGAAACCGCATCGCTACAGGAACGGTACGGTCGCACAGCGAAAGATCCGCCGCTATCAGAAGAGCACGGAGCTTCTGATCCGCAAACTTCCCTTCCAGCGTCTCGTCCGTGAGATTGCTCAATGCTTCAAGACGCACTTTCGATTCCAAAGCTCCGCCCTGATGACGTTGCACCCTTCCTGTATACTGGAACACCATCATCTATCTGGAACTTTTTCTGGAGCTCCTTGATCTTCTTGCGGCCCGCCACCGTGACTTCCTTCTATTTCTTCAGCACCGGCGTCTGGCAGACGTTGCGTCTCAAGACATGAGCTACGACCAACGGTTTCCTGACTGTATTCATCTCGCTCTTCCGATGGAAAATTCGTCTGGAAACCCTGTCGGTGGATGTGATCCTATCTTGGTGAACGAACGCACCCTGTATAAACTTAATCAAATTTGAAGACGTTGCTTATCAATCAATTGTGTTTTTTGTTTGTTTGTTGTATTTTGTTCTAGGACCCCAGGAGACATAGCTAAGAATTGCTGGAGATTGTTACTGGAAGCTAAAAATTCCGATGATATTAATATGTTGTTCGACATTTTGGTGGAATGTAAATATTGTGTGCCCACAAATTCTCTTCTTGGTCCTTTAGTTAGAATACATTTAAAAGAGTAAGTATATGTAATAAGGTATAACTCCAAAAATTCAAGCGATCAGTACTTAGTCTATTTATATAACGTGCAATAATGATTTACAGTATAATCTTGGTAATTCGGCCGTTGGCTAATCGGACGACACGTTCAGTAATCCGGCGGTCTGGAAACCGCTGTTCTTTCCCACCACTCTTTCTGATAATCCGGCGGTTGTCTGGTCGCATATGTGTCGGATTATCGAGATTATACTGTAATTCAAACTAAAACTTAGTCGAAACCGAGGTGATGACTCCGAAACTTAAGTCTGCAATAAATAATAGCTCATGACCTTGAAACTACTTTGGATTTTAGGAGTTACATTGTTTGTCCAAACCCTACGAATATGTGAAGGGACATATTCGTAAGGTTTGGAAAATGTAACTCCTAAAATCCAAGGCAGCGATACCTAGTCTATCTATATAAGTTGGAATAATAATTTAATTCAAAATAAAACCGAAAATATTGGTAGAATAGAACTAAAAAATTATTTATAGGAATGATTTAGAGGCTGCGATGAAAACGTACGAGAAACTGAGTAAACGATATAAATGCACTCCGCTCCAGCTAGAAATGTTCTTAGCAGTCATCGACGCATCAAACGAGGAACTTTTAACCAGAATGTTCGTAGCTAGCAGCGCTGTTCACGGAGCTCAGCCCACAAAAGTAACCTTCCTTGCCGCTTTAGCTGAGAAAGGGATGTTGAGACCACTAGCAAAATTTTTAACAGTAGGTATTTTAATAAGAAGCCATAACGGCAATAACAAAAATGCCAAAGCCCTAAACGGCCCGTAACAGTAATAAGAAAAATTCCAAAGCCCTAAAAGTGCCGTAACGGCTATAAGAAGAAAGCTAAAGGGCGTAACGGTTAGGTGTTAATTTTCTAATGTAGATCTTTGGTTTCATTAGATCTATTCTATTTATCAATTTATAGGAGATGAAGAGAGTGACGGAAAAAGATTTAAATTCTCCTTGTCGGCGCTGGTTAAAAGAAGAAAAGCTTCACGCTCTTCAAAATTTGGTGAAAGCTTCAAAACGTTTAGCCCCAGGAGTGATAGACTTGTCCTGCGTACACACGGCAATTTTAGGAATCTTCAGTAAACAACTAAACCAATGTTTACATTAATCTGAAGAGAATACATGTTTTTTTGATTTTAGATAAAAGAAACGATTACGGCGGAGCTTTGAAATATGCCAAGGAATTGGAAGAGGACGATGTTTTAGTTCCAAATGAGTTTTACAGCGAGTTATCCAGGTTGTCAAGGAGGAGCAACAATGATGATACGAAGAGTTTTCACGCTGTTCAAAAAAGATAATTATTTGTTTTGTTGAAAATATTTGTTTAATTATCTATTCCTGTTTTCCTATTATTATCTATTCCTATTTTCTTATTATTATCTAATCCTATTTTATCTATTCTAGACCTACAAACTCATAATTCGTATGAAATAGATTAACTAATCATATAAATTAGTTTAACCTATTCGAGACTAACGGGATAATACGTCCCAGAGCAAATTTCAACTCTCAAGTCTATTGGGGTATATAATCCCATGATATAAGACTGTTGGGACTATATCCCATACTAAAAAGCATTATTACTTTATTTTGAAAAATTATCGATATACAGAAACCTTTTTAAATATACTTATATTTACGCATTAAAGACAAAAACTATAAAATTCACCATTTTTTTGAAGAAAAAAAAAAATCTCGAAACGGTTAAACAAAATTAGTCGGAGAATATACAACAGTTTCCTATAGAGCTTATCATTTAATAAATTGCATCGACCCAGCCGTCGCGTTGATCCTTTGAAGGACTCTTACGGCTCGCGTACACCAAAACCGATTTTGTCGGCCGATAGTGGACAGAACTACCCGGGCGCGTAACTACCCGGACGTGAATGTGCTTACACTGCAACAGTGTTACCACTTGTGCCGACATTGGATTATTGTAATTTTTTATTGTTTGTCTCACAGGGATCGTCTATTATAAACACAACTAAGTAATTTTTCAATATCCATAGTCGTTTAGGAAGATAACAACAAAATTAAATTATAAATACACTCAATTTGCACTGTAGACGCCGGCAGACTGGCGAGAAATCCCAACAAGTTCGGACTCGACGGTTGATCGATGATCGCCGTGTTCGGGCGTCATCGGACGATGACGGTCGTGTTTGTGTACGCGCTCTCTTTCCTTTACAAGTGTTTGATTCAATCGTCCGAGTTCGGCCGTCGTCGCCCGAGCAAACTTCGGTCGATGACGGATTAGGTGTACATGAGCCGTTAGATTTTATTTGATTTCTCGTGACATTTTTACCGATTTCCGTCATTTTGATTCTAAATTATTCTGTGGGAGATGCTTGCATAAAGTTATAGGCAATAGCTCAAAACAGCGTAAAGTTTACTTTTTTTTATGGGTCTGTACATTTATTTTATTTATTGATTTCATTTATTGCTCTTCATAAATATGCATACAAAAATAGATACTTCAAAATATGTAGCAATATATTTACATACATACCATGGGCGTAGGCAGGGAGGGTTTGGGGTTGACATCAATTAAATCGATGCAAGTAACAATTTGGTGAACTGTTAAGTAACATGGGAGATAGCAGCCCAACCAACTCGCAACATCACGAGCACCGACTCCGCGGATTCCATAAATGTTCCAAAAAAAAAAGCGGAGATAGTGAGCGCAATTAAAACACTCAAATACAACAAGGCGCCGGGAACAGAGTCTGTGCCCGCAGAACTTCTTAAAACCGCAACCAGCTAGGTCCCATAATAATGAAACATAGGTGACTAAAAATATCACGGAAGGTCTAAAAAAGGGAAGAATCATCAAACTTCCCCAGAAGGGCGATCTAACAATCTGTGATAACTGGAGGGCACAATATGTAACGTGCTAAACAAAATCATAGCAGGCATTACTCAAACTAGAATGTCAAATAAAATTGACCTAAGGCCGAAGCTGGTTTTAGAACAGCAAAGTCGTGCATTGACTACATCAACACGATCAGAACAATCAAACGAGTCTAACTCCCCACTTATACTTTGTCGATTTTGTTCGGGCTTTTGACAGTATATCGCATGATGCGTTATGGGAGGTCCTAGAAACCAAAAACGTCCCTCAAGGCCCAATCGCAATGATAAAAGCGCTGTACAACGAAGCAAACTGTTGTGTATCTCATGAAGCCAGACACAGTGAAAGTTTCCTCGTAAAAACTGGATTAAGACAGGGATGCGTGTTATCGCCCCTGCTTTTCATCATAGCTGTAGACCACGTCCTAGAGAAAATCAATAACTCTAAATGTATACGCTGGACTTTAAACTCACAGCTCAGTGATTTAGAGCAGTGGTTCCCAACCTTTTGAAAAATTGTACCTCCTAAAATGAACTGCTCAAAATTATGTACCCCTCCCTTTTTTTTAGAGGTAAGGGAAAAAAGTTTTAATATGTTAAAAAAAACAAAATAAAATAATCTTATGATAAAACATAGTTTTATTATAATTATGATTTATAATACATATAAATTATAATTATAAAATGGAACTATAAATCTCTCAGAAGGCAACGGGAAACCACTGCACCACCCTCACTCTCCGGGTCATCGAGGATGCTCCCCGGAGGTAAAACAAAAAACACATTCAAATCGGGACATGGAATGTCCGCAGCCTTTACGAAGCAGCTAAACTCGAAAACACCATCAGAGAAATGAAAAGATTGAACATTGACATTCTTGGAGTAAGCGAAACATTCTGGCCAGGTTCAGGTAAATTTCAATCAGAAAACAAAACTATATATTACTCAGGAAATGATACTCATAGACATAGAAGAGGTGTTGGTATAATTGTATCTAACTACATAGCTGATTCTATAACTGCTTTTATACCTAACACAGATAGAACAATGCTCTTAAAATTAAATGCAAAACCCTTCTCTATGAACATCATATAGGTGTATGCTCTAACTTCGGAATCGAGTGAGAATGAAATTGAAGAATTTTATTCCCAAATCGAAGAATTATTACACAAAATCCAAAGAACTGACCCTGATTATAGGGGATTTTAACGCAAATGTTGGATCTCATAAAATAGATGGAATAGTTGGTCCGTTTGGACCAACTGCCAGGAATAAATTGAATTGGACTGCCAGGAATAGAACTTCAAAATAAGCAATACTTGGTTCCGGCTCCCGCCCAGAAGTCTATTCACCTGGAAATCTCCACAAGACAACCAACAACATATCGTACGTAACCAAATCGATTACTCAGAAACTCAGATCTAAGTTTACATCAGAAGGCGAAACACCAACCAAACAAAAAAATGATCTTGAACAACTGAAAAATCCAAATTTTCAACAAAATATTTTAATGAAACACCAAGTTGAATGAGCTTGATTGTCAGAACATAAGCCATCTGGAATTGTGGAGTCAAACAGCCGAAATTTTAAAAAGCGCATTAAAGAACTTCCTACTAGAAGATATCAGCCTAAAACTAAATGGATAAGTAACGAAATACTTGAAGTAATATATGAAAGACGAGTCTACAAGAACAAAGATGGTGCAAAGTACAACATCAGTTGGCAAGGAATCATAAGATCCAAAATTCGACAAACAAAAAACACCTGGCTTGAACAAGAATGCTCGGAGATAGAAAGGCTCCAAAACTTGCACGGTGATTTTAACTTACATAAAAATATAAAAGAGGCATCACGCATATACAAGAAAAAAAACACGAATATGCTATTCGATAACTACAACAAATTGATAACGGGTGCTGAAGAGAAGTCTGATGCTTAGGTGCACTACATTAACAAGCTATTTGAAATTACGCAAAAAAAATACGCTCTTCATAGAAATTTCTATTTCAAGAAATTTCTATTGTACCCCTTGCAACAACGCAATGTACCACCAGGGGTACATGTACCCCAGGTTGGGAACCTATGATTTAGAGTATGCGGGCGATATGTGCCTGCTCATACATAACTACCAGGACGTTCAAGAAAACCTCTCGGCACTCTCAACGGAAGCAGAAAAGATTGGTTTGAAAATCAATATCGCTAAAACCAAGTCCATGCAGATAAATACAAAGAAGAATGGTGGTATTTACTATTAATGATTGCCCATTTGAGAACATGCGAACGTTTAATTATCTAAAGAGCTTGATATCTGAAGCCGGTGGTACAGAATGCGACATCCAGTTGCGAGTTAGGAAAGGTCAGCATGCATTCATACAACTAAAATCGGTATGGGACTCCAGTCAGTACTCGAAAATTACTAAGATCCGTCTCTTCCAATCAAATGTCAAATCTGTCCTTCTCTATGGATGCGAAACCTGGAAAATGTCCAAATATCTTGAAGACGAATTGCAGGTGGCAGTTAACGAATTCCTGCCAGAATCATAGGTGTCTGTTGGCCTGACAAGATCTCCAACCAAGAGCTGCTGCGAGTAACACATCAAACGAAGATATCACTGCCAGAAAATGAGGGTCGATCGGGCATACAATATGCCAAGACCATCGCCAAAATCACTCTCCACTGGTACTCCAAGGGAAGAGGAATGGAGGGAGGCGTGCGCAAACATGGAAAACCCGAACAGTTCTGGCTGAGATTGCGTCTCAGAAGAAAAGCTGGAGGTAAAGGCGCTGGCAAAGAACTGGACTTAATGGCGGATGTTTGTTATGGCGGATCACTACGTGTTACAAATTAAAATTAAACTCCATCCCAACAGGAAGACCACGACAACCAAGAATTTTTAAGCCTGACCCAGAATATTTAAAAATAAACAGGAACCGTATTTTGCAAGAAATCAACGAAACAAACACGTCAAACTGATCAGAATTATCGGATGCTCTCAGGAACGCTATGAGGATAGGCCAACTCCCATGTAAACGTAAGCACAGATGATGGAACAGTGTATGCGACCAAGCAATAGAAGACAGACTTAACACTTGTAAAAAAATTCATAGCAAGAAAACGCCAGAAAAATGGTAGGAGTTCCTGTACATTCGGAAACGATCATCAAAACTAATTAGGAAAGAAAAACGTAGTTATGAAAAAAAAACGACTAGAAGAAATTTACAAAGAATAATACTAGGAGTTTTTACAGAATTTTTAAAGAGAACCTGACAGGATATCGACCATCCAGCCTGTGCTGTCGTCGATCTGATGGTTCAATGGAGACAAACACCAATGCGAATAGACCTTTTCATAGTTGAAATTTTTTTGTGCACATGTGTCAATTTCCGCCATGTTTTGCCCTAACTTTTCGACGTATAACCTTATTATTTGCCCGAAACATTCATATTCCCGCCTTTCAAACTTGACGGATGCGCATGCGCTTAATTAACCATAAAAAGGTATATTGTCAAATTTTAGCTGAGTATTTCAACAATCTTCTCAACTGTGACCCCGCATCCAGCAAGTTTATTTTTGAACAATCTGAATCGAATCCAGATTCCGTGCCGCCTTCCTTCCAGGAGATAACTTACATCATTCATTCATTGAAAAACTGGGGAAGATGGAACCGTTGCCGAGTTATGGAAACTGGCAGACAACCTCATTCGCAGAATACAATATAATGTGTGATATTTGGGTGACCGAACAAATCCCCACAGAATGGAAATGTGCACTTATACACCCGCTTCATAAAAAGGCGATAATTTGGACCCGTACTATAGAGGCCTATCCCTCCTCCCAGTAACGTACAAAATTCTTTCGAAAGCTCTCTTGAATAGACTTGAACCTCAAGTAGACTCACAGATATTAATGAATGCCCATTTGAGAACATGCGAACGTTTACCTAAGGAGCTTGATAAATGAAGCCGGTCGTACAGAATGCGACATCCAGATGCGAGTTATGAAAGGTCAGCAAGCATTCAGACAACTAAAACCCTCCCCCCAGAATAGACTTGTACTTCAAGTAGACCCACAGATAGGAGAATATCAGGCAGGTTTCCGTAAGGACCGCTCATGCACGGAACAAATTTGGAATCTGAAGACAAGCTTGCAAATACGGTACAAACACCGTGGGTTTACCTTTGTTGATTTCAAAAAGGCCTACGACTCCGTCGACAGACCAGCTCTCTTCAATATTCTGGAAGAGTTCAAAGTTGATAGGAAAACCAGGGAATTAATTCAACAAATTCTCATTGATACTACATCAAGGGTTAAGTTTGGTGGAGAAATTTCTCAACATATTGAAATACATACGGGTGTACTCATTCTTTCATGTACCCATCCTTTTTAGTATGGTCCTGGAAAAAATAATCAGAACTTGGGAAAAGGAGATTGAGGGAATACACATTGGTAAGAGAAGAGATTATAGAGCTAGAATCAAATGTTTGGTCTTTGCCGATGATCTTGCCGTATTATCGAATACCAGACAAGCAGCAAAGCATGCAGTTGATAAATTACACGAAATTTCACAACAGGCTGGTCTCCTGATATCTTATGAAAAAACACAGTACATAGAATGATCCCCGTCCGACAATCTACCCATCAAGACACGATATGGTTCAGTATCCAGAGTTTCCCATTTTAAATAGGTACTTAGGAGAAATCATCTAACCGTCTGGCCTAAATATAATAGCAAATCAAAAACGAGTAAAACAATTACAGAGAGCCTACATACTTACTTGGAATCATTATAACAAAAAATCAATCTATTAATGCAGCAAAAATCTATTAATGCAAAACTACGACTCTACAAAACAGTCGTTCTTCCTAAAGCACTTTATGCCGCAGAAACAGGACTAATTCATGGTCACTCAAAAATCAAAGAAATAGAGAAACAAGAACGTAAAATTCTCCGAAAATTTTTTGGGCCTGTGAATAAGGAGGGAGTATGGATTAAGACTAATAATATTAACCCCGTGTGGGGTTAGTTGGATCCTCCATCGGGCGCCTCCCCAGGTGGCTGATAGGGGAATGTCTCCCAGATAGGGTGGTACCGACGAAATCAAATAGTCGGGGCGGACCAAAATCCAACGCCAAACTGGTGAAAGGCAGCAGTTTCATCAAAATCAGAATCTTGGCACGAGAAGAATGACTTCTAGTGGCAGACAATGAAAACTGTAGAGCGGGATTATAGTAGCAGAATGGTCTCCACACTGCGGTACAAAAAAGAAACGGAACTCTTATTGTACTATTTTCTTCCAAAAGGCCCTCAGTCCGGGGCACCCCTTTAATGGGGAGAGCGTGCTAAGAATCCCCCCATCTACACAAAATGACAATCATGACAAGATTAAACTATACAACAAAATAGTACATATTGCAACATGGAACGTACGCAGCATATACATGGCAGGGAAACTTGTAAACGTTGAAAGAGAGATGCGTAGACTCAACATAGATATCCTGGGTCCCGGTGAGGTCAGATGGCCGGGAACGGTCAAAATAAAAACTAGCGGCGGATATATTTACTATTCTGGAGGGACTCATAATAACCATAGATATGGTATTGCGATTCTTGTCACAGACGATATCGAGAAAGCTGTCCTGGACTATGTACCTCTTAGTGACCGCGTCATGTTAGACAGAAATAGAAGAATTTTATAACAAAGTAGATGAACTAATGAAATTGAATACGAAGGGTGAAATCACAATTGTTATGGGAGTATATATATATATATATATATATATATATATATATATATATATATATATATATATATATATATATATATATATATATATATACATACATATATATGTACATGTATATATATATATATACATATATATATATATATATATATATATATATATATACACTTGTATATACACAAACACACACATAAAACAGAGAGCAAAATGTCGCATGTTGTTTTTATTTCAATTGTATAATACGTTTGTGAGTTGAGATGTTTTTATAATTTGAAGATTACGCTTTGGCTAAATATAGTCTAGGAATACACGAAGACAAATTAATAATTGAAGCGATCAAGGTAGTTCAAATTCAAGGTAAAATTAGTGAAAAATACTGGACATGTCGCACGTTCTTTTTTCCTCGAGTAACCTTGCCGTAATCTTAATTATACTCATTATTCCAGGAAATTATCCCAAATTAGATAAAGAAAATCGCTTTTTCGCAAAAAAAAAACGCTCCTTCCTTTTTCAATATTCAAATATGCTAATACCCTGCATGTGCATTAAAATGTAAATTCTTCACCTTGCCACTCATTTTTTTTTCATTCATTTACATTTTATCGCTAATACTCCAAGCAAAACAGAATACTTATCGCAATGAAAACACGGGGAATTATTTTATAAATACGACGTTCCACTTATTAAAATTTATTGCTTACGCGCTACATACTACATCGATCCGTTCTTGCCCCATAAATAAATTCAATTTTGTTAATATTACATTTTATTACGTTTGTCTCTCTAGTTTTGTCTGTCTACTCTTGTCTATCTAGTCTTGTTTCTCTAATCTTGTCTGTCAAGTCTTTTCTGTATAGTCTTGTCTGGCTAGTCTTGTCTGTCTAGATTTATCTGTCTAGTCTTGTCTGTCTAGTTTGGTCTGTCTAGTCTTGTCTGTCCAGTCTTGCCTGTCCAGTCTTGTCTGTCCAGTCTTGTCTGTCTAGTCTTGTCTTTCTAGTCTTGTCTGTCTAGTCTTGTCTATCTAGGTTTGTCTGTCTAGTCTTGTCTGTCTAGTATTGCCTGTCTAGTCTTAGAATATTTGCTACGTCGAGACACTATTGAAGGCATTCGTCACATGGAGTGTTATTACCACACACAGTCTCCGGTGTCTGGCTGATTGTCAGTAGGCACAAGCTTCTCTGGCAATTTGAATCACTTATATTATGGCACCTACTATCTGCCGACCTTCCCTAAATCCAAACGGTTTGTTGGATAAGTTCCCTGTTCGTATAAGTTCTTTTTGTAGTCTGGCTAATATAAACTTTTCTAATAATTGTTCCTCTACATCTAAGAGTCAGATTAGTCTTAAATATGAAGCATTTTATAAAAGCTTTTTACCGTCCCTTGGCAAAATCTCTTCAAGCCTTGTCTGTCTTAGCCTTTAGCGCTGTCCTGGAGATCTCAGAAAGGGCTAAAAGCGAAACCCAAAGAACCAGACACATGTGTGCCCTCCTAACACTTAACGTTAGAAATGTCTTAATAGCGCATCCTTTTTTTTGCACGTGCTGGGAGGTGAGAATCTGCAAACAGACACGTGCCGAGTGGTAGTATGGGGCTGCCCACAAAGGGCGACCCACCAAACCCCCCCACCATTCAAGCTCCCCAGCCAGAACCAGAACAAACGTGATGGAATCCAAAGTTGGCATAACTTCATCACGTACCTCCCCCTTTCATTTCTAAAAAAGAAAAATTTTCTCAATTCACTCGTTGTGCTGGGCGCGCCGATTGTACGCCGTGCTAGTACATCAAGGTTTTCAATAAATTTGTGCGCCCCCTTCGCGCTAAGTGGGGCTCGGTGTTGGCACGTACGGTTCGCGCGTAGAAACCCTTCGATCCGCCTCACGCTCATCCCTTTCATCCTTTCTACTCATTATACATCCTATCATCCCATTTACCACGCCGCATTCATACTCACTACGGAGCATGATCCTAACCAAAACCTAATCAATTTGCTTATCTAGTCTCTCATCTTGCATTCTGCCACGTTCCTCGTTTGCACCCATCTCACACACTCAAAGATCGAGTGCTCCGCCGTGTCCTCATTTGCACCGCAGTAATTACAGTGCGCCTCGTCTAGTTCGCTCCAAGTAAGACCCAAGGGACCCATGCCCCGTAAGCGCCTGGGTTAGGTAATAGTTTACCTCCCCGTGCCCACGATTGACCCATTCCTCAATGGTCGGAATCAGTTGCCTGGTCCATGTCTCCTGCCATACCTGCAAAGTATTTGCCCTTTAGTTTCTGGGGTCGTTTGCTTCCCAGACTCTCACTCTTTCATTCGCCAGAAGGTCCAGCGGTATTATTCCAGCAACGACCGCCACACCGTCCCCAGAAACAGTCCTGTATGCACTGCACACACGCAGTAGCATACATCTTTACACCCTCATCAATCTCTCCTTTATCTCTCAACATTTAGTCCTGTAAGCATTTTTCCATGCCTGCACCCCATGTAGATTGTAGATATGGTGGTGACGGCTTGTACTGCTACCTTTATAGATCTATTGTACCCCGCCCTTTTCCTCTAAGCTTTGGTGTACTTACCCATTTAAAGCACCTCCTCTAATCCTGATTTCTTTAGGAATTTCAGGATCTGGGTGGGATTCAAGGACTGCAACTCCTCTGCGTTCAGGTAGTGAGCCCCGAGGCATATCTGTCTCTTGCGGAGCAGTGCTCCGCAGTCTTTGAGCTGATGTGTGGGGGTTTCTTCCGAATCCACACAGAATCTTTATGTGTCATCTGCATGCGTCATCCTCCTCTAGGCCTAGGGCCTTGAGGTGTTTCCTGCACCTCATAGAGGAGATCATGCCTGCACCCCATAGAGGAGATCATGCCTGCACCCCATAGAGGACAATGGAGTGCACGACCGCATTCATAACCTTTCTCTTGGTGGCTAACGGCCCATCTGCGTTGGGCATCAGCCGTCCAAGAGCTCTCGCGCACACTGTTGCCCTACTCACCACTTGGTTCACCTGCTCTGCCACACTAAGGTTTCGCTGGAGCTCCACCCCAAGGTATCTCATCTTAATAGCTCATCCTGGAAGCATATGATGAACAGAAGCATATGACAAGATTGGCCTATCTGTTGTGCACAATAAGAAGCTGCCTTAGCTCTAGAAGCATTATACTGTTTGGAGACCAAAAAAAGCGGCAAGTAACGTCCACAGGGTTCGATATTAGGCCCCACTCTGTGGACGTTGTCGTCGTCTGGATTTCTTCGTTGCCGAAGTTCCTTCCCTTATTGCCATCTCCGCCTCCGCTCATTTCGGGCCTATTGGTGGCTCCAGAGACCGATGCCAGATCGGATGTTGGTGAAGAAGGGGTGGGGATGGTTGATGGTGAATGGGCTTGACTGTGCACAGAGTAATAGGGGGGCTTGCAGGTAATAGCTCGCCTGCTGCTACAGGTACAGGCTCCGATCCTAGTGGCACAGATAGCTGAGACAACTAGTGAGTGTGACCACCCTTCAGTTGCAGAGACAATAGCCCCAATCTTCAGGACTAAAGAACGCCGCCGTACTTTTGAGAGCCTGTCTCATTCCGCCGCCGTCCATAGAGTAGGTAATCTGTTAAGATGTAGTAAGGAAAGATGGTTCGTTTTGGACTCTCCACCTCCACTTCCGATGGAACGTGGGGTTACATAGACCTCAAACCCTTTTAAGCGTGGGGTTACATAGACATCACACCCTGTTTAGCGTGGGGTTACATAGACCTCAAAACCTGTGAAGCGTGGGGTTACATAGACCTCACGCCCTGTTTAGCGTGGCGTTACATAGACCTCAAACTCTTAAAGTGAGCTCTTGCAAGCTGATTACAAGCTGATTAAAATCTGACTATAAGCTGAGTAAAGCTGGTTAAAAGAAGTGGAGGTGGAGGCTCCAGAACGAACCATCTTTCCCTACTGGAGGCCATTCCACAGCTACGCCAGGTACTAGCGCTACCTAGACCCCCCAACACTCTTCAGCTTGCTGACCTGGTTTCCCGCTGGAATTGGTTACCCAAACCTTCCACCAGGTTGCTCAGTGTACCACCTTACCCAGTTCCTTAGCGGACATGGATGTTTTAATAGCTACATATTCAGATTCAAATTAGTCCCAAGCGATGAGTGCAGATACTGCGGTTAACGAGATACGCCGGAGCACACGGTCCTGTGGTGTTATAGGTGGCAGGATATAAGAGAAGAAGCCGTAGACAAAATAGGAGAACAACTCGCAAAGAACAACATAATAAAGATAATGTTATAAAGCGAGGATAAATGGGATGCCGTAGAAGGAGCAATTAAGGAAATAATCCGAAAGAAGGAGGAGGAAGAAAGGCAAATGGAGAATGAAAGATGATGAAAGAATTTGTGGATCTCAGCGTAGTTAGGCTTCAAGGCAATTCCACTGATTTCCATGTAACCGAGGAGGGGTTTTTTTGTGGGTAAACCTATCCCGACCATCTGGATAGGGAGTCCCACACTCTCTAGGGAAACCTCGAGGTCGTACGTAAAGTATCTCCCCTCCCAAGGAACCAAAACAAGGAACCTGAGTCTAGCGGTCTAAAGCGATCCACCTCACAGGCCTAAGGCAAGGCTTTGTCCCGTAAAATTTAAAGCGGAAGAGGCAGTAATAACACCGAAAGAAACCCTCAAATTCCTCGGAGTATTGATGGATGAAAGGCTACCTTTCATGGCGCTCCTTATATAATCTGCTCCTTATAATCAGTTATAAGGAGCAGGATGAGAAGGAATTGCTGAAAGACTAAGGCTAAACCATAACCGCTAATGAGCGTGACTGGATGGGGGAAGCAAGTAGCAGGCATCCAGCAACTCATGCCAAACGTAGGGGGGCCTAACAGCTCTCAAAAAATACTCACTTCCGTAGTCCAGTCTACTATGTTGTATGGAGTACGGCTAAACTAGAACCCCTAATGGACATGACTGGATGGAGGAAGTAAGCGGCATAAAGGGGAATGAGAACACTAGCAGGCGTCCAGCAACTCATGCCAAACGTAGGGGGGCCTAAGAAAAGCTCTCGAAAAATACTAAGTTCCGTAGTCCAGTATTACTATGTTGCATGGAGCTCAAATACGGGCCAAAGAACTTGAGAAAGAACGAATTATTCACCAACTCGGAACTAGTTTTCAACTCGTTCAGCATAAAATGGCACTATGTACATGTAGCGCTTTCCGGAGGGTCTCAGGGGAGGTTGCCCAAGTCATCCCGAGAATTCCCCCATAGACCTGCTCGCGAAAGAAGCTGCATGACACAAAAACAACACAAGGCAAGAACTTATCGAGGAATGGCAAAAACGATGCCACCTAAAAGCGTCAAAGGATAGTAGACCCAAGTGTTAATCGTAAATATAAAATATAATCTCGATAATCCGACACACATGGGACCCGACAACCGCCGGATTATCAGAAAGAGTGGTGGGAGGGAAGAGCGCGAGCTCCAGACCGCCGGATTACTGAACGTGTCGTCTGATTAACCAACGGCCGAATTACCGCGATATATACTGTATACGCTGGGATAAATAGAAAATTCGGCGAGTTACTACGTTACTCAGGTACTGACTGTCCACGGTAGCTGTAGGGTTTATCTCGTCAACATCAGCAGGGCAACAGACGACCTATGTGGTCACTGCGGGGAAACAGATAGTGTAAAGCGCATTATCTCTGGAGAACGGAAAGAGAAGCCGTCGAAAATCGGAGGAAAGAATACAAACGTGTAGACTGATTTTTAAAAGCCATCCGTCTCGTCAACAAAGAAGTCGAGGCTGTAAAAATAGCTACCCTTGCTTAGCTATACCCCTATAGCATGGAAATGCTAGGAGAAAGGGGCTATTATTATTATTATTATTATCCGTCTCGTCGAGGTTATGCGACAAGCGGGTCCAGAGTGTACGGATCTCATTCCAAGGGAGCCACTTGTCTGGAGAAGTTCTTTTCTTTATCGCCAGCTACGTCCCCACAAAATAAAAAAGTCTTGTCTAGTTTTGTGTAGAAGGCAAAGGATACGTAGATATGAAGAAAAAGGCTATGAATAGAGTTGAGTGGACGAGGCATAATGGAACCTGCACATAGCAGAACACAAATGATGATGAGTTTTGTCTGTCTCGTCTTTTCTAGAAGCCTTATAGTCAGGGTCCGATCTAGGTTTCATTAAAAGACGGATCTAGGTTTTTTTGAGAGACTGATCTATGTTTCATTTAGAGACGGATCTAGGTTTCTTTGAGGGTATAATTTAGGTTTCTTTGGGGCTTATTAAGGTCCAAAAAGCCCTAATTTTTGTTAGATTAATAATCTTTAAATTGTGGTTAAAAATAAGTACAAAATAAGTTTGAAATACTTACCAAAAACCTTTTGAATAATGAGTTGGGTTCAGTTATGAGCGATAAAATTTCCATGAGAATGATTTATAGCGATGATTTCTGCGAATAGCAGTCTTAAGAAGTAGTCCAGGCACCATCGATCGCGTTTGTATGTGTCGAGAGTATCCCTTGGCGACGCTTGACCAGATGACCATTTGCATATCGCACGGGGTAGGTTTAACCCTCGAGTGCCAGTATTTGCCGCGCTATCCAATCACATGTACTCCACTTACCTCCAGCGTATTAGGTCATCACGCGACACGAATTGCGAAAGTGCGAGATTGGGGAAAATCTGAAAAAGGGAGAAAATCAGCAAATGAGAAAATTAGTTTGGTTTTTGGTGACTGTTTTAATTTTTTATTGTCAGTGAAGTTCGCGGAAGTTTTGCGCGAAATCGTTTTTTCGTAGGAAATTATTTTTGCGGCTGCCAATTCCAGTCAAGGTTTTACTCATTGGATTTTAGTGGTTATTAGGTAGTCATTGGATTTTAATGCTAAAAATGTGTTCAAATTAACAAAATACATTTAATTAAATTCAATCGTTTAGAATTTTCAGTATCTCCGGGATTTATGCTGAAATGTGCTAAAATTGCGTTTTATTTCAAAACTATTTGTAAGTTCAAATAGATTAGACTTCATAGACAAGACTAGACTGACAAGAATAGATAGACAAGACTAGACAGACAAAACTAGACAGACAAGACTGGGCTAACAAGGCTAGACAGACAGGACTAGACTGACAGGACTAGACTGACAGGACTAGACTGACAGGACTAGACTGACAGGACTAGACAGACAAAACTAGACACACAAGACTAGACAGACAAGACTAGACATATAAGACTCCACAGACAAGACTAGACTGACAAGAATAGATAGACAAGACAAGTCAGATAAGACTAGACTGACAAAACTAGACGGACAAGATTAGGCTGGCAAGACTAGGCAGACAAGACTAGACGGAGAAGACTAGACAGACAGAACTAAACAGGCAGGAGTAGACAGACAAGACTAGACAGACAGAACTCCTATCTAATTATAGAATGAGTTTTGTGATTTATTTATTAAGTGGATATTAGACAAATCTTAATCTGAAATAACTGAAATAGGACTAATAAATCGTGATGCATGTCCAAACCTTCCACCATCTTCATATCAGTGTCAATGTAAAACAGACGCTTCGTGTTTCGTAACAACGACCTGAACTTTCCGTTTAAACTTGTCCGGTTGACGGATATTCCCACTTAAACTCATCAACCCTTATGAATATTCAGAAGAAAAACATTCCTCGAATCGATTCCGATCTACCAGCCGCGACCTCGTTCCAACCGCAAGCGATTCCACCCCCGAAACGTAAATGCCATCATGATATTTTTCCTCGTAATGTTTGTTTACCCGGCGACTGCAGCGCCAAGATTCGAAACCACCGCAATCCTCCGCGACGTCTTAATCCCGGTGGACGCGGCTATAGACTCGATCATCTATCGATTGCGAGCGTCCGATCCCGCGTACGACTACCCGCTGAGTTTCGACGTCGAGGACAAAGCGACCGTGGTCGCGATAGAGACTTTGAACTGCACGAGGTTCAATTCCGTTTGCCAGGCGAATGTGATTTTGAAGAAGCGGCTGGAGATCGGGAGGTTTTACGATTTCCGGGTGTTGGTCAGGAACGTCAGGGGCGGAATTGGTGTGATGGAGTGTTCGTTTCGCGCCACCAACGCCACCACTCCAATTGGAGAAATCTTTCCCGGTGCACCTAGCATCTTGATGGTTTCCGAAAACGCGAGGAGAAACACGGAATTGGGGACTTTGGTGGCAAAGGGGAACCTGAACAGGGATAAAGGCGTCATTTTGGAGCTTTGGGGATCACCGCAGTTTAGTCTTCGGCAAAGGCTTATTACCGAGAGGGATGCTGAAGGTGCAATTATCTTGTTGGGAGGTTTAGATTATGAGACTAAGACTGTCCATCATTTGAATATTTTGGCAAATGTAAGTATTTTTGGTCAAGAGTATCAAAGTTAGAACTATACCAGACAAGGCTATCTAACAAGAATAGACGATACAAGACAAGACCAGATTTCAACAAGGCCAATTTAAAGTTTGTACAAGAATTTGTCATTTTTGACAAGACTTGACTAAGTCTTGTCAAAAATGATCCAGTCTTGTCAATAATAGTTCAGTCATGTCAAAAATAGTCTAGTCTTGTCAAGAAAAGTCCAATCTTGTTAAGAATAGTCCACACTTATCAACAATAAGAAAGTCTTGTTTATAGTCGAGTCTTGTCAAGAATAGACCTGTTTTGTCAGGTATAGTCCAGTCTTGTAAGTCTTCTCCAGTACATTCTCAACTAATCAAATCTAACCTATTCTAAGCAAAAGTTTTTTTTTTGGGAAAATACCTTTACCCTATAAAATACCTATGCCCCGACTCAGTGTGGGACTCAACCGACTTGATGTTGGCACCGGTCCTACCCACTAAAAACCAATTGGAGAGGTCCAATCTTGTCAAGAATAGTCAAGTCTTGTCAAGGATAGTCCACTCTTATCAACAATAAGAAAGTCTTTTCAAGTATAGTCGAGTCTTATCAAGAATAGTCCTGGTTTGTCAGGTATATTCCAGCCTTTTAAGTAAAGTTTTTAAAGTTAAAGTTTTTTTTTTTTTGAGGGAAAATACTTTTACGTACGATAATACGAGACATAATGTCTCGAGGAGTGTGGGACTCACCCGGCTTGATGTTGGCACCGGTCCTACCCACTAAAAACCCCTCCTGTTTCGCCTGGAACAGGGCGGAACCGCGCGAGCATTACTTGGCCCTGGCTCCTACGTACCGGCTCTGTGGTATTGCTCGGTTGATCCGCCGCCTTACGATTGTCTCACCTAACCTAAATTAACTAAAACTAACCTAACTTAAGCTTCTCAAGCATAGTCCTGTCTGCTCAAAGTCCAGTCTTGTCAAGAATAGTTCAGTCTTCTCAAGAATAGTCCAGTTTTGTAATCCATCACCAGTCTTGTTTCTTCTGAACCAAACTAAATTGCCGATAAAACAATAAACTGTTTTAGGATCCTTTCACTGATCCTGAAACGGACTCGAGGAACATTGCCTCTTGGCCTCTGCTGGTCGCCGTGCTGGACGAGCAAGATACCCCACCGGTGTTTATATCAGCTCCTCCGACGACTGCATTAGACCCCAATCTGAAACCTGGAGATCTTATCCTTGAAGTTAAAGCCGAGGACGGAGACCGCGGAAAACCGAGGGACATCCGCTACGGATTAGTCTCCGAAGGAAATCCGTTCACGCCCTTCTTCACCCTCTCAGAAGAAACCGGTGAGTATTGCGGGATAATTTATAAAATTGTTGAGGATATTAGATTGAAGGCCGCAAGGCGTTTAATATGGTAATGCGGTTGTTTCTAAGCCGATTGGAATCTTCGGCGAGGAAGAAAATTGTTAATGCGGTTTCTAAGCCTATAATGTCTATTTATAAATGTTGTGTTGCTTTTTTCCAATGTTCGTGTATTCGACTCGTTAATTATCTTTCGATGACTCAGTTCCAAAAATATTTCTTATTTGCAACGAAAGAGAAAAGATAAAACTGAAGCAAACATGACTTAAAGCAAACAATTTCCTCAGACTAGATAAACTAGATTAGACAGACAAGACTAGACTAAACAGACAAGACTAGACAGACAAGACTAGACAGACAAGACTAGACAGACAAGACTAGACAGACAAGACTAGACAGACAAGACTAGACAGACAAGACTAGACAGACAAGACTAGACAGACAAGACTAGACAGACAAGACTAGACAGACAAGACTAGACAGACAAGACTAGACAGACAAGACTAGACAGACAAGACTAGACAGACAAGACTAGACAGACAAGACTAGACAGACAAGACTAGACAGACAAGACTAGACAGACAAGACTAGACAGACAAGACTAGACAGACAAGACTAGACAGACAAGACTAGACAGACAAGACTAGACCGACAAGACTAGACAGACAAGACTAGACAGACAAGACTAGACAGACAAGACTAGACAGACAAGACTAGACAGACAAGACTAGACAGACAAGACTAGACAGACAAGACTAGACAGACAAGACTAGACAGACAAGACTAGACAGACAAGACTAGACAGACTAGACTAGACAGACTAGACTAGACAGACAAAACTAGACAGACAAGACTAGACAGACAAGACTAGACAGACCAGACTAGACAGACAAGACTAGACAGACAAGACTAGACAGACAAGACTAGACAGACAAGACTAGACAGATAAGACTAGACAGACAAGACTAGACAGACAAGACTAGACAGACAAGACTAGACATACAAGACTAGACAGACAAGACTAGACAGACAAGACTAGACAGACAAGACTAGACAGACAAGACTAGACAGACAAGACTAGACAGACAAGACTAGACAGACAAGACTAGACAGACAAGACTAGACAGACAAGACTAGACAGACAAGACTAGACAGACAAGACTAGACAGACAAGACTAGACAGACAAGACTAGACAGACAAGACTAGACAGACAAGACTAGACAGACAAGACTAGACAGACAAGACTAGACAGACAAGACTAGACAGACAAGACTAGACAGACAAGACTAGACAGACAAGACTAGACAGACAAGACTAGACAGACAAGACTAAACAGACAAGACTAGACAGACAAGACTAGACAGACAAGACTAGACAGACAAGACTAGACAGACAAGACTAGACAGACAAGACTAGACAGACAAGACTAGACAGACAAGACTAGACAGACAAGACTAGACAGACAAGACTAGAGAGACAAGACTAGACAGACAAGACTAGACAGACAAGACTAAACAGACAAGACTAGACAGACGAGACTAGACAGACAAGACTAGATAGACAAGACTAGACAGACAAGACTACACAGACAAGACTAGACAGACAAGACTAGACAGACAAGACTAGACAGACAAGACTAGACAGACAAGACTAGACGGACAAGACTAGACAGACAAGACTAGACAGACAAGACTAGACAGACAAGACTAGACAGACAAGACTAGACAGACAAGACTAGACAGACAAGACTAGACAGACAAGACTAGACAGACAAGACTAGACAGACAAGACTAGACAGACAAGACTAGACAGACAAGACTAGACAGACAAGACTAGACAGACAAGACTAGACAGACAAGACTAGACAGAGAAGACTAGACAGACAAGACTAGACAGAGAAGACTAGACAGACAAGACTAGACAGACAAGGCATATACATATATAATTCGACAGTAAACAGATAAACTTGTTGTTTAGTTTTCCAGGCGTTTCACTTTCTTTCTAGTTTTCCGTGTGAGAATAAATGGACGTGATTAAAGTAAAATCACGGTTATATATTAATGTGGAGGGCACACGCTCTGTTCCGGAAGCTGAATATCGCGACCCCCATCTAGCACGATACTACACGACCCAATCGATCCCCCTCAAGGAAACCCACTTGCAGTGGAGTCAACGCGAAGGGTGCATTAAGGGACACCCTAACTTAACTAATTGCATCCTGCGTATGTTGTTGAACTCATACAATGGTAGATTAAAGAATGGGTTCAATAAGCGCGATTTTTCAGCACGCGTCCATGTTTAGAAAACGACGAGCGCAGCGATTCATAATAAAAGCCCTTACAAAAGGGTTAGGGCTAATTCGCGCCCCTAACAAAATTTCAATTTTGACAATGGGCAAACAGCAATTTGACAAAGCTTCAGTAGGGTACCCGTTTTTATTCATATCCGTCAAATAGACCTTTTCATAGTGGAATTTTTTTTGTGCGCATGTGTCAATTTCCGTCATGTTTTTCGGGCACTTTCTGACGTATAACCAGTGAAAATGACAAAATGTACCCGAAACTTTCATTTTTTTTCTTTTTATACATACTGGACGCGCATGCACTTTAATAACCGTAAAAAGTTCTAGGATATATAGACTAACAACTGTTAAAATTCTGAGTTTTTTGAAGTGAGGTTTATAGGATTCTGTACATTTTAACCATATGATATTTCTAATAACTCTTCTCTGTGCAATTTGAAAGTATTTGATTTGTGACGGAGCTCCCCATAGAATAATGCCGTAGGACAGCAAAGACTGCACTTCTGCATAATACCACTTTAGAAGATCTTCTCTGTATAGTAGTTTCCTCAGAATAATTGTTTGATAAGCCTTCATATGTAGTGCCGAACAGATATTCTGTGTCGTAGTTTCCCAGCGAAGGTGCTCCTCTAAATAAATACCCAGAAATTTGGCATGTTTGGTTCTATTGATTTTGTAGTTTTGTATTTCTAGGTCTAGATCTGTGACATACGTACTTCTTGCTGTTTTGAATACTCTGTACTCTGTTTTGCTTTTGTTGAGGTGTAGAGTATTTGCGGAGAACCATTTATTTAGATATTCTAATAGTAGCTTCGCCTGATCCGTATTCTCGACGGTGTTGTTCCCCGACATAATGAAGCTTGTATCATAGGCGTATAATGTGCAATGCGGCCCTTTCACATAGTTTATCAGGTCAGCAGTGTATAATAGAAACAACGTTGGTGCCAGAATGCTTCCTTGGGGGACACCAATATTTGTAGTTAAAATGTCCGACTGGCAAACTACATTACCACTCCTCACAGAAACGTACTGTTTTCGATTTGAAAGGTAAGATTGAATTTATCTCGAAACTTTCCCTCTGATTCCATATTATGTCCATATTATGTCCATATTATGTCTATATTATGTCCATATTCCATATTATGTAGTTTATTTATTAATCTGTTATGGGAAACAAGGTCGAAGGCCTTGGTGAGGTCACAGAATATTCCAATGGGATATTTCCCATTATCTACCTCGTAAATTAGTTTGCTGTAAAATTCTACCAAGGCGGTTGTGGTAGTTTGCCTTTGCAAAACCCATGCTGTTGCTTTGGAATTAGATTATATTTTCGAATAAAAGCAGTCATTCTTATTAACAAAGCATATTCGATTATTTTTGCTAGAATTGGTATGATGACGATTGGTCTATAATTCTGCATTTCCATTTTATCACCTTTCTTGCAAACTGGGATGATTTTACCTATTTTTAATACTCCCTCTGGCAATAGTTCTTCGGTGAATGAATTGTTAATTTTATTTGTAATAGGTTCTAATAAATATTTGAACTCCTTGATTATGTTCCCAGGAACTTCATTTGGTCCTCTAGTTGTTTTTTTTAATGATATTATTATATCCAGTATTTCGTTTTTAGTGAATTCTTGTAAATACATTAAAATTTAAAAAATTTTAAATTTAAATTCCATATGGTCATTCGATATCTGTGTTGGAGTAATATTTTCTACAATTGCTTTGGGCGCTTGCTCGAAATAGCTGTTAAAACTGTTGGCTATATCTTCAGGTGCTGTAACCTTATTATTGTTGTCTATTATTTGAATGATCCCGGATGATTTGGATTTATTCGTCTGCTCTTGTATGATATTCCACACGGCTTTAGACTTATTTGGAGCTTCTAGTATCCTTCGGCTAAAAAAATATTGTTTAGTGGACATGATTAAATTATAATGTGTACCTTTTTGTTTCGTATAGTGACTTCTTAAATCTGGATATTTTTTTTGTAGTATAAACATGTCTTTTAGTTGTGTAGCAGATCTTCTCACGTCTTCAGTAACCCATGTTTTTATTTTAATTTTGGTTTTTATCATCGGAAAGCAGTTGAAGAAATGATTGGATGCATTTGATAAAGCCAATTGCCTTGCTGTTGCAGCTGGTATTTTGGAAGACGTCGTCCCATGTTTCTCTTCTGAGATGTTCGGCAAAACGCGTTTTATTTGTTAACGAGAAATTCCTTATTAGTATGTGGTTTTGTGCCCCTATTTTTTTGTTGATAGTGATCAATTTTAATAGTCTATGGTCAGACATAGGGGTATCTCTGCTGAGGTCTTTAGTTCAAGACCCTGTGTAGCAACGATATTGTCTATTCTAGTTTTGGTGTTTGTCGTTATTCTTGTGTATTCCTTTATATATTCACCCATGCCATATGCCTCTAATAGGTTGGTGAGGTTGTGTGTTTCTATTGTGCTGATTGCAAAATTTATATTGAAGTCTCCAACTAAGATGACTTGCATATTATTTCTTGCATATCTCTGTAAGATATTATCTAATCATGCTATGAAAGTACCTATACATCCTAAAGGTGGCCTATATATATTTATTATTAACTGTATTTATTATTAACTGTATTATTATTAAATGTATACCTTTTATATTCATCTCTATTCCACATACCTCTATTATCTTTTCTATAGCTGAGTTTTCTAGATCTAGTTTTTCAACATAACCATTTGTAAGTGCGGGGACGCTAGCGAATATAGCCATACCACCACCCGTTGAGTAGACTCTGCAGAAATGACTGACCAATTGGTAATTACTTATATAGAGTGAGGTAATGATTTCTGTTGATGTCCATGTTTCAGCCAGACAGATGAAGAAAGGCTTTTCATCTTCAGTTGTTACTTCTAACTGGCATATTTTATTGCGGATAGATTGAATATTTAGATATATTAACATATTTATATTTGCTGCATTGGGTATTATTTTTGTGTATTGTTCTGTTCTAGAAAAAGGAAAAAACGGTTTATATACGTATTTCGTGGCCACAAATTAGGGTCTGTCTAGTCTTGTCTGTCTAGTCTTGTCTGTCTAGTCTTGTCTGTCTAGTCTTGTCTGTCTAGTCTTGTCTGTCTAGTCTTGTCTGTCTAGTCTTGTCTGTCTAGTCTTGTCTGTCTAGTCTTGTCTGTCTAGTCTTGTCTGTCTAGTCTTGTCTGTCTAGTCTTGTCTGTCTAGTCTTGTCTGTCTAGTCTTGTCTGTCTAGTCTTGTCCGTCTAGTCTTGTCTGTCTAGTCTTGTCTGTCTAGTCTTGTCTGTCTAGTCTTGTCTGTCTAGTCTTGTCTGTCTAGTCTTGTCTGTCTAGTCTTGTCTGTCTAGTCTTGTCTGTCTAGTCTTGTCTGTCTAGTCTTGTCTGTCTAGTCTTGTCTGTCTAGTCTTGTCTGTCTAGTCTTGTCTGTCTAGTCTTGTCTGTCTAGTCTTGTCTGTCTAGTCTTGTCTGTCTAGTCTTGTCTGTCTAGTCTTGTCTGTCTAGTCTTGTCTGTCTAGTCTTGTCTGTCTAGTCTTGTCTGTCTAGTCTTGTCTGTCTAGTCTTGTCTGTCTAGTCTTGTCTGTCTAGTCTTGTCTGTCTAGTCTTGTCTGTCTAGTCTTGTCTGTCTAGTCTTGTCTGTCTAGTCTTGTCTGTCTAGTCTTGTCTGTCTAGTCTTGTCTGTCTAGTCTTGTCTGTCTAGTCTTGTCTGTCTAGTCTTGTCTGTCTAGTCTTGTCTGTCTAGTCTTGTCTGTCTAGTCTTGTCTGTCTAGTATTGTCTGTCTAGTCTTGTCTGTCTAGTCTTGTCTGTCTAGTCTTGTCTGTCTAGTCTTGTCTGTCTAGTCTTGTCTGTCTAGTCTTGTCTGTCTAGTCTTGTCTGTCTAGTCTTGTCTGTCTAGTCTTGTCTGTCTAGTCTTGTCTGTCTAGTCTTGTCTGTCTAGTCTTATCTGTCTAGTCTTGTCTGTCTAGTTTTGTCTATCTAGTCTTGTTAAATAAAACTAAAATAAAAAATGGCAAAAGGACCAGCTCCCGAGGAAACTAATCAAATTGTCAAGTTCCCAATGCTTCCAGCGCCGAAGGCTTTATCCCTCTGGTCCCGCGACACTCCCAATGTGTGAGAATCGAATTCTGTAACCCCAACTTCCGTTCCCCATTCGACGAAGACGACGTAGAAGAAATCAAGTTGCAAAATTTAACTGCCGACACCGACGCCGTCCTCCTCCTTTCCCAGGCCTCAGCAAAACCGGAAACCTATTACTCAAAGAACTTGAGTCTTCCAGCACCACCGAAATCACCAAACTCCTTGTCGGTCAAAAGGCCGATTTCAGAGGGACGATAAGTTCAGGAAAATTGCTACCAACGGCTAAAATCCGAGTGAAACGGATATTTCGTTTTGTAGGGTTATTAAGGGTTATATTAAATACTGGAACACCTTCAAGTTCTGAAATTGAACATTAGGGATCGTCCATCAAATATGTGAGGTTCGAAAGGGGGGCAAGGGGTTTGTGAAGAATCACGACATATCATATGAGGGGAGGATGTAGTGAGAAGTGAGATATCACGTGTATTTATTGGGATTTTGGGAAGGGGGTAACCCGAAACCTCACCACGTATCAACAGGGGGGAGGGGTGTTTAAAAAGTTGCTAAAAAACATCACGTGATTAATGAACGACCCCTTATAATGACGAAGAAGATGAACCGATGAGATCAACGCATACTAAAAGGAGGAAGATGAAGTCTGATGTGAAGTTGGAAAGTGAAGTAGTAACGCGAGCGTTCTTGGAGTGAAGAACAAAATCCAGTAAAGCGCGCAGCGAGAATTTGAAGACGCGAAAATGCGAATTAAGTGCGCAATCCGGTTTTGCAGACGAAGAAAGGCTTTGCTTAGGTAGTTACATCGAAGATGATAAGAAACGCGAAAGGAAATTGTAAGGAAAGGTCGTTTTAATTAAATGAACGTGCAAGGAAACGTTTGTATTGAAAGAAACACAGAGTAGTCTTATCTGCCTAATCTTATCTGTCTAGTCTTATCACCAAATACCATGTTATGGAGGCATCTTAAAGCTTTTCATCTTTTATTGTTTCAAGTATTAATTAGAAATCTGTACAAGTCAACCTAGAAAAGAAACTTAAGGTGTACTCGAGACGATATCGGGAAGTTAGCGTTAGCGTTTGCATGTCATCATAAGCGATGGTGAAGACGCTCTTCTTCTGGGTCATTGCTGGACGGGGTAGAGCGATCCCTGAATCCACGTCTTCGTCCATCCGCTTGGGCAGCGCGACTCGAAGCGATTTTTGGAATGATGTATGAGTGTATGTGCCGGGATCGGTGGCTAGCTCCACCTTCTTCCTCGCGGAAGACTGCGTGTCGGACAGCAAGCGTTTTGAGACCTTTGTCGCCGCCGGTTTCAAATCTAAGCTTGTTTTCTTCTCAGCTTTGCCTTTCACACTTATGCCTTGCTTCTTGTTCTCGCTGCTCTTATTATACCACTCGAGCCGCTAAGAGCGGAGCTTCTCTTAACTTTCTTGACGTTGCTCTGACTGCTGCTCTGTTTAAGTTTCTCGACTTGTTCTGATTTTTCTACGGAATGTCTTCTACTGATTGTTTCGGAACGCGGAGTTGTCTCCAAACTGTCCGAGTAATATCCTGCTGGTTCAATCTTCTCATCACTCTCCGTTTGATTCAGAGGATCTGAAATATCTTGAAGCACCTCCTTATGTATAGACTTGTCCGATTTAACCTTGGCTTCCCTTAATAGACTAGCCTTAGTTTGCACGACTTCTTCCTTCTTCTCAGGATTCTCATCACTCCCCGATTCCTCCTGTATAGGTGTTCGAATCTTCCTTTTTACGTTAGCTTTTCTAATATTCCGCCTCTTCCTAGCCTTTTTATACCTGATTTCTTCATCACTTCCACCACTAGCATAATTGTCTGGCCTGGTTTGTCTTCGAGGAGGTTGTAAATAAACCAGTTCGGTTTGTGTGCTGACATTCTGATCAGTTCGAGTTCCAGCTGGTAGGGATTGCGTTTCTAAACGTAAATCTCTCTCGCGCTCCGATATGATTTGTCGGAGCAAAGCATTTTGTTTCCGGAGAGAAGCCTCCAACAACTGGTGCTCGCTTTGTATTCTATTTAAAGTGTTGTGCTGGAAACTGTGACCTTGCTGATTCATGAACCTTCGCTTCAAAATATCTTTGCCGCTATCAATTACATAGCCTTCTGGGATTAAGGTGACTGGTCGTGGTTGTTCTCCTCCCCTAGCTATCAACCTTAAGATATCAGTCTTGCTTTCTCGTATATACAACTGATCTCTTCGAGCATTTTGCATGTTTTTATAGACTTTTCTACCTCCTCGCTCCGATCCTCGTTGCATTTCGTGGCACTTCATCGAATCCACTTCAACGTCGGTGTTGTGTTCGGGCGTCCAAGCTTCTCTCCGCCCGAACCATTCCGCGACTTGTACAGATTTGCTTTGTCCGTCGCCTTTCACGACAAGCTTTTCTACGTCTGGAGTTACTTGTCTCGTTTCTTGGGAGCGACGTAGAGAGGGCAGCCGGGAAGGACATAGCAAAGGACGAGGATTAGGAATATTGGAAGGAAGAGTAGGAGGAGGGTTAAGAGGAGCCACCAGAGGTTTGAGGTAGAGGCTGTTTTGAGTTCTTCCACTTGGGTGACTTGGGTGTGTTCACGGTCTAGAATTCTGTGGATCATGTTGAAGTCGACCAATGATCCAGGTGTGTATGTCACCGTTGTTTCAACAATGTTTCTGCAAATCATATTTATTAATATTAACCTAATCTTACTTTACACCATCATTACTGACATCTATAACGCCCCGGTCATTTCTATCATATTTCCCGATGTTGTCGAAGACAACTTTTCCGCCAAATATTTCGCTCAAGCAAGCTTCAAGGTCTTGGCGATTTGGATTATTTCCGAAAACCACGAAGAGCATTTTTCTCGTGCTAGGCTCAGGCGGATAAAGCCTAATTTCAGTTTCGCTCCAAAACCTGAGCACACCGCCCTCGTACGCGATTGCTTTTAGCGTGGAAATTTCGTTTTTGTTGCAAACGGCGTTGAATGGACTGTATTTAAAGATAACTTTAGCGTTTGTATATCAAATCGGGATGGTTCCGTCACTTACCTTCAGGCTGCAATCGTCTCTGACCCGCTCCGTGGAACGTTCTTCCGTAGCCTATTTAACCCATACGACATACGAATAAAATGCGCTTTGACGTGTCCATATACATGTGATCTTATCACATATACATGACGTCTTAGATACGTCATTGTATGTTAAGGGGTTAAGGGAGGAAATAGCAAGAAACAATATGAGCAGGAAAATACAAATATGGAAAACCTTAAATCAATTTGTTCCGGACGGGAGGAAAGCCTTTCAGAACCCGAGGCTCGAGGCAGAATGGAACCTACATACAGCAGAACACAAATGATGACCCAATTAAATCTACATCGCGTCGTCCTGCACAATTGTCCAAACCTCAATCGCGTCGTGCTGCGCATTTCTCCCGCCGTGCGACGATGTTGCATCTCGTTCCGGTACTGGCACAACGTCTCCAATCGGCAAAATCACGAGCTTCCTCACCGGCCCGCAAAACTCCTCCCTTGGTCTTGATGTCGACGGCGCGCACGACGTTATCTGACCCAGGAAATAACTTTGCCTTGAACCCACAGGTTGCGATGAAGGTTCGGGTCTGTTAGTTGGACCAAGTCTACAACTTTTACTGCGAATCCGCGAATGCGCCTGTATTGCAGCTCGGGTAAGTACTCCCGTATCCAACGGGTTCAGAAACTGTCTGCGAGTCTCTGTGCGGCAAGCTGGTCAAGCTGGTCGCCGAGGACAAGAACACCATCCTTGTCCCCGGCGTCGGCACTCGCCCAACTGAATGGGGCAACTGAAAAAAAAGGCTGCTTGCCACGGTAGCAGAATCGATTATACTGTATGCTGCCCCCATATGGATGAGGGCATGTACGTACAAAACATATACAGTGAAACTCCTTCGGGTACAAAGAAATCTCGCCATAAGAATCTGGAGAAGCTACAGAACGGCTGCGACGGAAACGCTGCTTGTATTTTCAAGGATGATCCCTTTAGATCTCCTTGTTAAAGAGAGAGGAGAGACGCACGGTGCAGACTCCGAACAGAAGAAGAAAGTCAGAGAAGACAGTATGGAGAAGTGGCAGGAAACATGGGAGAAGGTCAATACAAGCGCCTGGACGCACAGGCTAATCCCTAAAATCAAGGACTGTTACGAAACAGAGCATGGTGAGATAACATTCCACCTAGTGCAAATGCTTACGGACCACGGCTGCTTCGAGTCCTACAAAGCGAGAAGAGGCAAGAGCACATCAACCGAGTGCTTGTACTGCAAGGCTGATGAGGATACTGCTGAACACACGTTCTTCAAATGCCCAAAGTGGGACGAAACCAGGCAAATAGCTGAAAAGTGCATAGGACAAAAAGTAACTGTGGAGAACGTGATAGTAGAGATGCTGCAAAGCGAAAGAAAATGGAAATGTATAGAAAAAATGGCGGACAGTATCCTGTGGGAAAAGGAGAAGGACGAACGAGTTGAAGAAAAGAAACAAGAGCGTGTCCTCTGAGGTACAAAGTCAACCCACTTTCATGATGTAGTACTGAAAGCAGATCCTGTGGAATGTGAGTGCAAAAAATGAAAGGGTTGGGTTTTTAGTGGGTAGGACCGGTGCTACCATCATGCCGGGTGAGTCCCACACTCCTTGCAGCTCCCGTTGTGACGGTCGTGCGTAAAAGTAATTTCCCCCCCCCCCCCCCCCCCAAAAAAAAAGTCCACCGAGCAAGTGAAGTGAATCGGCGCTAGGGCTGCCAGGTCTTCTTTGCTAACCGAAACGAAAACTGAAACGAGAACATTCTGCCTTACATACGGTGATCGAACCACCCGATAAAGATTCACATCAAATTAATTAATAAAGTCGAGCGTGGCCAACATGGCAGTCAGACGCACGAACCTGTCGCGGACTCAAAACACACTGCCCGATAACTCATATCGCGGCGTGATTTCCGACTAATTTTAAATTATTCCCTTAAATCAAATTGTTCCGGACGGGATCGAACCACCCGATAAAGATTCACATCAAATTAACTAACAAACGCGAGCGTGGCCAACATGGCGGCTGAAGTCAGACGCACGAACCTGTCCGATCGCTCAAAACACACTGCCGAATATCTCATATCGCGACATGATTTTTTTTACAAATTTAACGGTCTTGACCCAGGTCGGGGCACCTGTAGCCCTCCTTTGGATAGAGGTCGAAAACCCATTAGACCAACAAAAGTGGCGCGAACAGGGGTTGATCGTCAGTTCGCCGGTTAGGGGATTTAGGCTGAGGTTTTCGTTAATTGACATGAATTCGTAGCGGATTTCGTTGTTTGGAATAAACCAGTTCGGTTTGTGTGCTGACGTTCTGGTCTGTTTGATTTCCAGTTGGTAGGGATTGCGTTTCCAAGCGTTCTCCTCGCTACGCTCGTCGTATATGGTCGACTAAACATGCTCGTCTAAACAAGGGCGCGTGCTGAAAAATCGCGCTTATTGAACTCGTTCTTTAAACTAAGTTTTCTATTTTGCGCCCTTTCATGCCATTTCTAAATAAAAAAATCGCCGATACATATTGAGAAAATTGTATCGCATCCATTAACGAACCCATATGAGTGCTTTAATGACTCCATTATAGACGCAAAATAAAAAAGAGTATATTAAAGAACTAGTTCAATAAGCGCGATTTTTCCATCCGTCCATGTTTAGAAAACTCCTCGCTACGCTCAATACCTACGCTAACCTAACCTAACCTAACCTACACATGGACGCGTGCTGAAAAATCGCGCTTATTGAACTAGTTCTTTAAATTATGTTTTCTATTTTGTGCCCTTTTAATGCCATTTATAAATAAAATTATTGTCGCAAAATACAAAAAGACATTTTAATAACACTGTCTAGACAGAAAAACCACACAAATATAAACAGCTAGCAACATGCAATTTATATATTTGCAACTAACGGCAAGAACCTTCAGCAACACTTTCAATAATTTGATAAGGCTTGTCGCACACTGGATCCGCTCCGCTCAGCTCACATCAGATCCGATCGGGTCCGCTCCTCTCAGCTCCGTCATTTCTCCACATTTTGCATCCGCTTAGCTACGTCGCTTCCATACACTCCATCACCTCTCCTACGGGAGAGTTAAATAAGTGCTGCTATCCTGGTTGCATAAATGCCTTAGCGCATGTATGAAAACGTTAGTGTTGCGCCTGCGTGAACCATCCGCCAGCATCCGACCTCCGGCCTAGTATTCTTCACAAACAGAGGTTAAGGAGCGGAGAGCAGCGGAACGGAGCCAAGCTGCGCTGACCGGACGCAGTATGTGCGTTTCTATTTAAATACACGGGTTTTATATTTTTCTGGGCCAGTGTGCGACAAGCCTAAATAACGATTTTACCAAACGTGCTATCATTATAAAATTCACTTAATCTATTTATTGTTCCAGGCGAGCTTCGTCTTCTAAAACCCTTATCCGACATTCAAGCGATCTCTCATTCCAACACCCCGATTCTTCTAACAGTGGTAGCGGAAGAAGTGCGATCTTCCCCGTCAGAGCCCCCAGCTCAATCTTCAACCATCAGTTTGGCCCTTATCCCTCCACCGCCCACAACCTCCACCCCGAAATTTTCCTCCCCAAACTTCACCACTTCCTTACCCGAAAACTCCCCTCCCGGGACCATTCTCAAACTCCCCACGGCTGAACTCATCGCTCAACCAGGTCTTCTCTTCACCTTGGAACTCTTGAACAACAACGGAACTTTTGATATATCTCCCAGTGTAGTGGAAGGAAAGTCTAAGTTTATGGTGAAAGTTAGGGATAATACTAGATTGGATTACGAGGTGAATACTCAAGTGCAGTGCGAGATTTTAGCGCGTGAAATTAGGGATGAAAGTAATAACTCCGCTAAGGCTTTGCTGCTGGTGAAGCTTGAGGACGTTAACGATAACGCGCCTAGGTTTGCCAAAGCCGAGTGGGTTGGGGAAGTTGCTGAATTAGCAACGGTTGGAACGAGTGTACTAAAGGTCAAAGCTGCGGATGTTGATGGTGATAGTGACGACATAGTTTATAGTTTGAGTGGGGAAGGTAGCGAGTTTTTCGAGATCTCTCCGAAAACGGGAGTAATCACAGTTAGAAACCCATCTGGGTTAGACGCGCAAGCCGTATCAAACCTGACGTTCAATGTGGAAGCCTCAGACCAAAATGGAAAAGGAAACGTTGCGAAATCCGCTGTGACAATAAACTTGATAGATATTAACAACCAAGTCCCAGAGTTTCAGAAGAACCCTTACGAATTCATCGTCACCCCGGACAGGAAAACCTTCACCGTTCCAGCGGTGATAAAAGCGATCGACAACGACACAACGCCTCCAAACAACGAAATCCGCTACGAATTCATGTCAATTAACGAAAACCTCACCTTAAATCCCCTAACCGGCGAACTAACGATCAATCCCGTTTGGAACAAAAACGAAATTACCACGATAAAAGCCATCGCGTACGACGGCGGCGTGCCGAGGCTTTGGAGCGAAACTGAAATTAGGCTTTATCCGCCTGAGCCTAGCACGAGAAAAATGCTCTTCGTGGTTTCCGGAAACAATCCAAATCGCCAAGACATTGAAGCTTACTTGAGCGAAATAGTTGGCGGAAAAGTTGTCGTCGACAACATCAGGAAATATGATAGAAATGAACGGGGCGTTATAGACGTTAGTAATGGTGGTGAAAGGTAAGATTTAAAATTAATTATTCAAATAATATTAACAAACCTGATTTGCAGAAATATTGTTGAAACAACGGTGACATACACACCTGGATCATTGGTCGACTTCGATATGATCCACAGAATTCTAGACCGTGAACACACCCAAGTCATCAAAAAGGAAGAAATCAAAACATCCTCTTCCTCAAACCTCTGGTGGCTCCTCTTAACCCTCCTCCTACTCTTCCTCCTAATATTCCTAATCCTCATCCTTTGCTGTGTCCTTCCCGGCTGCCCTCTCTACGTCGCTCCCAAGAAACGCAGACAAGTAACTCCAGACGTAGAAAAACTTGTCGTCAAAGGCGAAGGCCAAGGAAACGAAAGCAAATCTGTGCAAGTCGCGGAATGGTTCGGGCGGAGAGAAGCTTGGACGCCCGAGCACAACATCGACGTTGAAGTGGATTCGATGAAGCGCCACGAAATGGAACGCGGATCAGATCAAGGAGGTAGAAAAGTCTATAAAAACATGCAAGAAGCTCCAAGGGATCAGTTGTATATACGAGACGGCAACACTGACATCTTAAGATTGATAACTAGAGGAGGGGAACAACCACGACCAGTCACCTTAATCCCAGAAGGCTATGTAATTGATAGCGGAAAAGATATTTTGATGCGAAGGTTCATGGACCAGCAAGGCCACAGCTTTCAGCACAACACTTTAAATAGAATACAAAGCGAGCACGAGTTGTTGGAGGCTTCCCTCCGGCAACAAAACGCTTTGCTGCGACAAATCCTATCAGAACGCGAGAGGGATTTACGTTTAGAAACTCAATCCCTACCAGCAGGAACTCAAACCGACCAGAACGTCGGCACACAAACCGAACTGGTTTATTTACGACCTCCTCGCAGACAAACCAGATCAGACAACGATGCTAGCGATGGAAGCGACGAAGAAATCAGGTATAAAAAGGCTAGGAAAAGGCGGAATATTAGAAAGGCTAACGTTAAACGGAAGATTCGAACTCCTATACAGGAGGAATCCGAGAGTAATGAGAATCCTGAGAAGAAGGAAGAAGTCGTGCAAACTAAGACTAGTCTGTTAAGGGAAGCCAAGGTTAAATCGGCTAAGTCTATACAAAAGGAAGTGCTTCAAGAAATTTCAGATTCACTAAATCAAACGGAAAGTGATGAGAAAATTGAACCAGCAGGATATTACTCGGACAGTTTGGAGACAACTCCGCGTTCCGAAACGATCAGTAGAAGACATTCCGAAAATGACGTAGAAAAAGCCGAGCAAGTCGAGAAACTTAAACAGAGCAGCAGCCAGAGCGACGTCAAGAAAGTTAAGAGAAGCTCCGCTGTGAGCGGCTCGAGATACATGGAGTGGTATAATAAGAGCAGCGAGGACAAAAAGCAAGGCAAAAGTGTCAAAGCCAAAGTTGAGAGGAAAGCAAGCGTGGATTTGAAACCGGCGGCGACAAAGGTCTCGAAACGCTTGCAGTCCGACACGCAGTCTTCGGCGAGGAAGAAGGTGGAGCTGCCCACCGGCCCAGGTCCCGAACATCCTCTCATACACCATTCCAAAAATCGCTTCGAAGTCGCGCTGCCGAAGCGAATGGACGAAGACGTCGATTCAGGGATCGCTCTCACCAGGCCAGCAATGGCCCAAAAGAAGAGCGTCTTCACCATCGCTTATGATGACATGCAAACGCGACAACTGCCCGAGAGCATCTCGACTACACCTTAAGTTTCTTTTCTAGATTTACTTGTACAGATTTCTAATTAATACTTGAAACAATAAAAAAAATGAAAGGTTTTAAGATATCTCCATAACATGGTATTAGGTGATAAGACTAGACAGACAGGATTAGACTAGTTTATGTTGGTATAGGATGGGGAGGGAATAGGTCTTTGGCAATCTCGAGGGTTTTGCTCATTGAAAGTTGTTGGTTGGTCTGGCGGATGCGCGGGTTCCTCGTAGCTATTTTGTAGGCATCCCCCAGGTGTCTTCTTCGATGCTTTTGCACAGCTTTTCCCAATGTGTTTTCTTGGAGAGGTTTATTTCTCTGCGTAATTCCTTTTTTGCGTCGTGGTATGAGCGTTTCATCTCCTCTAGGCTTTCATCGTGTTTTGCCTTTCGGGCGCAGCGAAGGTACCTTCTTCTTATAGATATACACGTTTTCCTTTTGGTTGCTATGGCTTCGGTTCACCAGTAGACACTTTTGCTCCTGTTGTTCTTGTTCCTTCCGGCTATGGGAGCTTCGCGTGCTTTCGTTACTGCTGCTATTAGTGTTTCAACTGTGTTGACTTGAGTCTTGTTTAGGGATTTAGTTAGGTATTCGGCGACTTTTCTTCGTTGTTTTTTGTGATTTTGATAATTTTCGTATATTGTCGGTTGTTCATCTTGCATTTAGGATGTTCTTCCATATAAATTTCAATATCGCTTAGCGATTCTGTGTCGAGAACCTTCCATACTGGAATTAGGAGTGCAATGTCGCATGAGGCAAAAGTGAGATCTATAATGGAACTCGATTTTCCCCTCTCAAATGTAGCCCTGTTTCCCTTATTTTGCAGGTAGAGGTCAAGTTCTGCGGTCCATTCCATTTTGATGTCACCCCTACGGTCCATGTTTGTGCAGCCCCAGTACGGCGACTTGGCGTTAAAGTCCCCTCCGATTATTCTTCTCTTTTTCTGACTTCGTATGTGCCGGCTGAGTAAATTAAGTGGGGTTGAGAGCTTATTGATTTCGTCATTGGGAGAAAAATAGCAGCTATATATGATGCATTTTTTAAGTTCTATCCATGTATATCCAGGTCCACTACCTGTGTCTACGACGCTTAGTTTTGGGTTGATGATTCTTATGGCTGTGTCACTACTTGGGTCGGTGTACCAGTTTGAGTCACTTACAAGTTTTTTGTTTGGTTCCCTTATCAGTAGTATGTCTGTTTGTTGTTCTGTGGCGGTAGCATATAGAATATCATGTGCTGCCCGGCATCTCATCAGGTTAATTTGCAGGATTTTCAAGGTCATTTTTGTGGACTTGGGTGCCATCTCGTTTGCTTCGACTCCGCGAGAGCTGGAATTCCGAGCGCGTTCCGGGATCGTTCTGGTTTTCCGCGTTTGGTGACTCTTCTATTGTTGTGTTGGTATATTTTTCCTCTTCTGCAGGTACCGTGGCTTGGACTTTCGGGCCCGATTGCGGGTTCTTTCTTGCTGCCTTTAGCTTATTTACTTCGGCTCTGTATATTTCGCAGCTCATTTTGCCCGCTTGGTGCCCCTCCTTTAGACACACGTAGCATTTTTCGTTGTTGGTGCATTCTCGCGAAGTGTGGCCTTTTTGAGTGCATTTCATGCAGTGCCCTGTAATGTCATGCCCCTGTTTCTTGGCTGCGTGCTTTCTTTTTTGCGGTGTCCATAGACCAGGCAATTGAAGCATTTGGTGGGCTCTACTACTTCATGGACTCGGCAAGAGGCCCATCCTACTCTTAGTTTTCTTTTCTGGCCAAATTGGCGGGCTGAGCTGATGTCCATACTGACGACTGCGACTAGTGAAAATCCGGTTCCTGCTATTTTTCAGGCTATGAACTTTAGCATAGTGTTGCATCTTAGGTCCTTCTACTGCGTTCTTTATTGCATTCTGCTCCATGGTCGTTGTTTCCTCTATGTCTCTGATTATAAAGGTTTGCATGAGTTGCTCTGTTTCAAGGGCTGAGACGGTACCATGTAGGTTCTCTGTTACCTGTTTTTTGAAGACGTCGATTGCGCCCTCCTTTCTCGCTCTTACAATCAGTTTCACGTTTCCATTTGCTGTTCTTCTCACGACATTTACGCTTATGCCAATTCCGTTAGTGTCGATCGCCATCTTCATCCTCGCGACAGCGTCAGCGGGGGTGCAGCCTGACACTTCCTTCAGTTTTATTGTTATGTTCTTAGTTTGTTGTTTCCGGGCGTCGACTGCTGTCGTTTCAACTTGGTGGTTTCTGTTCGTAATTTGAGCATAGGTCTTTTTGGATGTTTGAATCTGAATTGTGTGACAACTATTCAGGAAGATGCATTCTATCATCTTCCTTAGCGAGCCAGAGTATATTGCATTGGTGGGTACAATCACGATTTTGTTGTTGGTCGAATTATCTATGGTCGCTTTCAGTTTCTTGAAGGAGTCAAAGCGATGTTTCCAGGTCATGTTCTTGCGGCTGTTATCCCATTCGTCTTTAATGCCTTCCAAGTTTATGGTGTAGGTGTAGTGCTCCCTATCGTTGGTTGATAGGTCCTCACCATCGGTACACACACAGGTGGTGCACTTCAGGAATGTTAAGGATCCGTAGGAGGTTTTCCCATGGTGTATTGCGTCTCTCAGCTGCCTCCTGTTTTCAAGAAGCCTTTTTATTAGAGGATTGTCTTCATCAGTTTGCATATCTAGGAGATATACTTGATCGTACTCTTCGTCGGGTGTAGGGGTGTTTCCGTGTGACACTATTGTGGTGGCATAGGCAGTTTCCTACCATTCCTTCTTTTCCAGAATCTTGAATTCATCAAAGGTTTTTTATTTTGTGTACATACTCTGGCAGCGTTTCCCCAGCAATTCTTTCCTGTATAGTGTTGGGATCGTCCTTATTACAGCTAGGAGTCTGTGTGCTGGCACAGTATGTACGTTGGGGTTCCAGCTCATCGGTTTCAACTTGAATGTCTGCGTCGTAATTTGGTATTTTGGTATTTCATTTTTTTTTTCCACTTATGGGCTTCAAACCATTCTTGGGCTAAGTCTTTGTTGACTTTTTCGACTTGTCTTTTCAGCTTGTCTATCAGAGTCTTAATCTCTCTCTTTGTGCTTGGGCTTTCTTCGACGACCTTGACGAGCTGGGCTGTGTGCAGTATTATCGAGTGTACAGCTTCAATGATATTGAAGGCGGTCGGGCACTCTTTCTTTTTTATTGCCTCTATTGAGTCCCTATCAGATTCGAATGACATGTCTGCCACTTTCCTTTTTTTCATTAGAGAATCGCTTATAGAGTAGCATCGATGTCTTTGGCTTGTAGTGTTCAGTCTACTGTGCGGCAGTCTAAAGTTGTCCGTTTCTCTATCTCTACTTCTGTCTGGACTTCCAGTAGTGATTACTTGCGCTCCGGCCTGGTCAGGAGTGCTTTGTCTTTCGCGAAAGGAGCCCCCCCCCCCCATATTCCGTGGAGCAGCGTCTGAGTAATCAGACGACCGGATTCCCTCCTGTGGAGGAGCGGCCCGGGGATATCTACTTTTCCTATCGCTTTCCATCGCTGCGTGAGGAGATTTGCCAGAGGGCTGCCACCTGAGACCTACTGGCTGGCCTATGTCCGATGTAATGCTGGTTCGTCGTACGTGTTTTTTATTCCTGGAGGTTGTGTCCTCCTGGCTCTATTTGGTCCACGGTGGCTATTTTATTTCGCCACTACCCGCTGGTAAACCAGTGAGGGCTTTCCCCCATCCGCCACCCGGCGGACGCGTTCAGTGGGAGTTTGGCTTATCTCCTGAGAGACAGACAAGACTATACAGACAAGACTAGACACACAAGACTGGATAGACAAGATTAGACAGACAAGACTAGACAGACAAGACTAGACAGACAAGACTAGACAGACAAGACTAGACAGACAAGACTAGACAGACAAGACTAGACAGACAAGACTAGACAGACAAGACTAGACAGACAAGACTAGACAGACAAGACTAGACAGACAAGACTAGACAGACAAGACTAGACAGACAAGACTAGACAGACAAGACTAGACAGACAAGACTAGACAGACAAGACTAGACAGACAAGACTAGACAGACAAGACTAGACAGACAAGACTAGACAGACAAGACTAGACAGACAAGACTAGACAGACAAGACTAGACAGACAAGACTAGACAGACAAGACTAGACAGACAAGACTAGACAGACAAGACTAGACAGACAAGACTAGACAGACAAGACTAGACAGACAAGACTAGACAGACAAGACTAGACAGACAAGACTAGACAGACAAGACTAGACAGACAAGACTAGACAGACAAGACTAGACAGACAAGACTAGACAGACAAGACTAGACAGACAAGACTAGACAGACAAGACTAGACAGACAAGACTAGACAGACAAGACTAGACAGACAAGACTAGACAGACAAGACTAGACAGACAAGACTAGACAGACAAGACTAGACAGACAAGACTAGACAGACAAGACTAGACAGACAAGACTAGACAGACAAGACTAGACAGACAAGACTAGACAGACAAGACTAGACAGACAAGACTAGACAGACAAGACTAGACAGACAAGACTAGACAGACAAGACTAGACAGACAAGACTAGACAGACAAGACTAGACAGACAAGACTAGACAGACAAGACTAGACAGACAAGACTAGACAGACAAGACTAGACAGACAAGACTAGACAGACAAGACTAGACAGACAAGACTAGACAGACAAGACTAGACAGACAAGACTAGACAGACAAGACTAGACAGACAAGACTAGACAGACAAGACTAGACAGACAAGACTAGACAGACAAGACTAGACAGACAAGACTAGACAGACAAGACTAGACAGACAAGACTAGACAGACAAGACTAGACAGACAAGACTAGACAGACAAGACTAGACAGACAAGACTAGACAGACAAGACTAGACAGACAAGACTAGACAGACAAGACTAGACAGACAAGACTAGACAGACAAGACTAGACAGACAAGACTAGACAGACAAGACTAGACAGACAAGACTAGACAGACAAGACTAGACAGACAAGACTAGACAGACAAGACTAGACAGACAAGACTAGACAGACAAGACTAGACAGACAAGACTAGACAGACAAGACTAGACAGACAAGACTAGACAGACAAGACTAGACAGACAAGACTAGACAGACAAGACTAGACAGACAAGACTAGACAGACAAGACTAGACAGACAAGACTAGACAGACAAGACTAGACAGACAAGACTAGACAGACAAGACTAGACAGACAAGACTAGACAGACAAGACTAGACAGACAAGACTAGACAGACAAGACTAGACAGACAAGACTAGACAGACAAGACTAGACAGACAAGACTAGACAGACAAGACTAGACAGACAAGACTAGACAGACAAGACTAGACAGACAAGACTAGACAGACAAGACTAGACAGACAAGACTAGACAGACAAGACTAGACAGACAAGACTAGACAGACAAGACTAGACAGACAAGACTAGACAGACAAGACTAGACAGACAAGACTAGACAGACAAGACTAGACAGACAAGACTAGACAGACAAGACTAGACAGACAAGACTAGACAGACAAGACTAGACAGACAAGACTAGACAGACAAGACTAGACAGACAAGACTAGACAGACAAGACTAGACAGACAAGACTAGACAGACAAGACTAGACAGACAAGACTAGACAGACAAGACTAGACAGACAAGACTAGACAGACAAGACTAGACAGACAAGACTAGACAGACAAGACTAGACAGACAAGACTAGACAGACAAGACTAGACAGACAAGACTAGACAGACAAGACTAGACAGACAAGACTAGACAGACAAGACTAGACAGACAAGACTAGACAGACAAGACTAGACAGACAAGACTAGACAGACAAGACTAGACAGACAAGACTAGACAGACAAGACTAGACAGACAAGACTAGACAGACAAGACTAGACAGACAAGACTAGACAGACAAGACTAGACAGACAAGACTAGACAGACAAGACTAGACAGACAAGACTAGACAGACAAGACTAGACAGACAAGACTAGACAGACAAGACTAGACAGACAAGACTAGACAGACAAGACTAGACAGACAAGACTAGACAGACAAGACTAGACAGACAAGACTAGACAGACAAGACTAGACAGACAAGACTAGACAGACAAGACTAGACAGACAAGACTAGACAGACAAGACTAGACAGACAAGACTAGACAGACAAGACTAGACAGACAAGACTAGACAGACAAGACTAGACAGACAAGACTAGACAGACAAGACTAGACAGACAAGACTAGACAGACAAGACTAGACAGACAAGACTAGACAGACAAGACTAGACAGACAAGACTAGACAGACAAGACTAGACAGACAAGACTAGACAGACAAGACTAGACAGACAAGACTAGACAGACAAGACTAGACAGACAAGACTAGACAGACAAGACTAGACAGACAAGACTAGACAGACAAGACTAGACAGACAAGACTAGACAGACAAGACTAGACAGACAAGACTAGACAGACAAGACTAGACAGACAAGACTAGACAGACAAGACTAGACAGACAAGACTAGACAGACAAGACTAGACAGACAAGACTAGACAGACAAGACTAGACAGACAAGACTAGACAGACAAGACTAGACAGACAAGACTAGACAGACAAGACTAGACAGACAAGACTAGACAGACAAGACTAGACAGACAAGACTAGACAGACAAGACTAGACAGACAAGACTAGACAGACAAGACTAGACAGACAAGACTAGACAGACAAGACTAGACAGACAAGACTAGACAGACAAGACTAGACAGACAAGACTAGACAGACAAGACTAGACAGACAAGACTAGACAGACAAGACTAGACAGACAAGACTAGACAGACAAGACTAGACAGACAAGACTAGACAGACAAGACTAGACAGACAAGACTAGACAGACAAGACTAGACAGACAAGACTAGACAGACAAGACTAGACAGACAAGACTAGACAGACAAGACTAGACAGACAAGACTAGACAGACAAGACTAGACAGACAAGACTAGACAGACAAGACTAGACAGACAAGACTAGACAGACAAGACTAGACAGACAAGACTAGACAGACAAGACTAGACAGACAAGACTAGACAGACAAGACTAGACAGACAAGACTAGACAGACAAGACTAGACAGACAAGACTAGACAGACAAGACTAGACAGACAAGACTAGACAGACAAGACTAGACAGACAAGACTAGACAGACAAGACTAGACAGACAAGACTAGACAGACAAGACTAGACAGACAAGACTAGACAGACAAGACTAGACAGACAAGACTAGACAGACAAGACTAGACAGACAAGACTAGACAGACAAGACTAGACAGACAAGACTAGACAGACAAGACTAGACAGACAAGACTAGACAGACAAGACTAGACAGACAAGACTAGACAGACAAGACTAGACAGACAAGACTAGACAGACAAGACTAGACAGACAAGACTAGACAGACAAGACTAGACAGACAAGACTAGACAGACAAGACTAGACAGACAAGACTAGACAGACAAGACTAGACAGACAAGACTAGACAGACAAGACTAGACAGACAAGACTAGACAGACAAGACTAGACAGACAAGACTAGACAGACAAGACTAGACAGACAAGACTAGACAGACAAGACTAGACAGACAAGACTAGACAGACAAGACTAGACAGACAAGACTAGACAGACAAGACTAGACAGACAAGACTAGACAGACAAGACTAGACAGACAAGACTAGACAGACAAGACTAGACAGACAAGACTAGACAGACAAGACTAGACAGACAAGACTAGACAGACAAGACTAGACAGACAAGACTAGACAGACAAGACTAGACAGACAAGACTAGACAGACAAGACTAGACAGACAAGACTAGACAGACAAGACTAGACAGACAAGACTAGACAGACAAGACTAGACAGACAAGACTAGACAGACAAGACTAGACAGACAAGACTAGACAGACAAGACTAGACAGACAAGACTAGACAGACAAGACTAGACAGACAAGACTAGACAGACAAGACTAGACAGACAAGACTAGACAGACAAGACTAGACAGACAAGACTAGACAGACAAGACTAGACAGACAAGACTAGACAGACAAGACTAGACAGACAAGACTAGACAGACAAGACTAGACAGACAAGACTAGACAAACAAGACTAGACAGATGATTTTGAAGATGACAAGGCGTAAATGAAATGTAAATTGAAATGAAAAGTAAAACACAGAAGTTAATGAGCCATTGAGATAATATTTTAAGTGTAAAGTTAACGGCAGATAACGGCGAGGGATTATGGCTTCACGTGCCCCGTTAAATATTTACTTATTAAGAACTAATTAGATAACGAGTCCATTGTGCAAGCATTAGAACGCATATTTTTTTTAACCCGGATCATTTTGTACGCGGCTCTGTTTTTGTGTGCTCAGTCTTATCTGTTTGAACGTTTCGTAACAATTTTTTTTTCATATCAGTGTAATTATTAGCTGTCCCTGATAACGTTATCCCCGTATTTGCATTTTTATATTTCAGAATATTTCTTCTATTAACTCGCAAAGCTCTCGTCAATCCAATGCAAAACATTATTTTTAGGATAATAACAACAACAAATGATAATGTTATAAGATGTAATAAGATAATACTCTTTCTAATAGTAAAATGGGTCGATTACATTGAACGAGTTTATAGCTACTGACAGACAAATTCACTAGCAGCTAGTAAACTCGCGTAATCAAGTTTACTAGCTAACTAGCAGACTCTAAACTATCTGGCGAGAAAGTTGAAATCACGATTAGTTTACTCGTTACTTTTTGGGGTGTGGGCTTGTTAGCTAGTAAACAAGCCGTGTGTCATCATTATTGCTAGTCAACTAGCTGCGAGTGTCCTGGTGGTTCAAGACAAAAGATTTAGAAAGACAATTCTAGAGACTACTTAGATACTTAAGACACAAGCTTAGACTAATAAGACAAGGACTAGAAAGACAAATTTAGAGAACACACTGAAACGTAAGGCTATATTATTCCGAATTCACTAGCTGCTAGTAAACTCGCACAGTATAATTATGGTCACTAGCTAACTAGCAGGCTGCAAACAATCCGGTGAGAAAGTTGAAAGGCGGATTATTTTTCTCGCTACTCGCTGGCGTCTGGACTAGTTCTAATTGGATAGTAAAATAGGCGTTCTATAGGCGTACATCTTTATTGCTAGTGAACTAGCTGCGAGTATCACGGTGGTTTAAGACAAAATATTTGATAGACAATATTAGATACTTAGCCCACAAGCTTAGACTAATAAGTCTATACAGACAGGACTAGATAGACAAATCTAGACAACACAGTGAAAGGCTATATTATTCCGATTTCACTAGCGCTGCTAGTAAACTCGCAGAGTTCACTTATGAAGTAGCTTAGTTGAAATAGACAGGACAAGATATAACAAGCCTAGAATAATAATCCAACAAGTCTATACAAGACACGCAAAAGTAAGGCTTCATTATTCCGTCTGGACTTTTGTTTTGTTGATGTTCGATATATTTGTTTCGATATATATTATTTGTTGTGTCTCTGTTTTTAATATTTTGTTTGATAAGAAGCGCCGGGAGTCTACACATCAGTCAATAGTTCTCAATAGATTTCTCATTGGACTGGACAATAATTAGAGAAATAATAGATTCGAGTCAATAAAGAAACTGCGTGCGGTAAACACAGCAGGAATGCACAATTGTCAACGGTGGCAAACAAACGTTTATATGTTGTGTTGATATTAAATGTTGGATTGATAATACTTACATTGATAAAGCTGATAATGTCGTTCTAGGCTTGTCTGTCTAGTCTTGTGTGTCTAGTCCTGTCTGTCTAGTATTGAGAGAGTTTTTCCAGCAATATTAATGTTATTGGAAGATAATGCTAATCTTATCTCAAGATTGCCCTAAGCACATTTGATTGGTATTATTGCTCTACCGGGCACTCGAAGAATCCTCAGTACCCAGGTATAGTAAAACGCAAAGACTGCAGTTGCAGGGCACGTCATACGAATGAACGAAAACTGAATACCAAAAAGGGTCCTCAATGGAATTCCAGGGAGAAGACCAGTAGGGCGATCACGAAAATGGTAGGAAGATGCAGTTAAAGAGGATTCCGGAAATCTGCAAAATACTAGAGAGTGGAAAAGAGAAGCGATGAATAAGGAAGAGTGGAGGAAGAAGCTGAGGCAGACCACAGCCTAACCAGGGTTGTAGCGCGAAGAGACATAGGGAGAGAGAGAGAGAGAGTTGTATTATAGCTCGATTAGAAGGAATCCTAACAGCGAAATTCAAGGAACTTATTGAAATAGGCACCAAACTTGTGTTAGAGCAAGTAACAATAATTGCAAGTGTGGCAGACACTTTAATTCCTATTTATGACCGTTTAATTCCTTGTGTGCAATATATTATTCAAAATGCTAATAAAGAAGAATTAAAATTACTTAGAGGAAAGATTGAGCTGTGTCGTTAATTGATCTTGCTCTGGGACCTGACAAGTTTATGGCTGATGCCAGTAATATGATGGGTTTGATCTTGGAGACACATGGAGAAGGTTTCGAGGTGCGTGATGATAATCCACAAACAAGTTATTTCATGATTTCTGCTTGGTCTCGAATCTGTAAAGTTCTTAGTAAAAGATTTCACCAATATTTACTTCTAGTTTTGTCTGTCTAGTCTTATATGTCTAGTATTCGTTAGTCTAAGATGGCGGTGGCCGAGTGGTTAAGTCCAAGTATCCGTTAGTCTAGTCTTATCCGATACAAGTCAAATAGACAAGATCAAAGAGACTTGACAGATAAAACTAGATAGACAAGATTTTACATGCAAAAGTAAATAAAAATTTTGAAAACTGTTTCAAATATAAGTTGTAGAGAATTTCATTGTCTATAACAAACCTTATTATCTAGTGATTTTTATTTTGTCAATTTGGTAATAATCAACCTTGAACAAAGTACAAAAGTATATTTTTCTTGTTTATATTTTTATATAAACATATTTTTCTTGTGTGGGTGATAAGGGTAAGAATAAATTTATCACTCACGTTTTGTAATAAGAGGAATTATATTTAGAATAATTAAATAACACTAAATAACACTATAACAACGGATTCGCGAAGTTGCAACTTACTATAAACTTGTTTGTGTGACTGCGACTCGGGTGAACTTGTCGAGTGAACTTGTCGACTAAACTGTTCCGGTGAACTGTGATCGCTTGACTGTCTTGCATATTCGGGGGTCCAGGTATTTATGTTATGTCCCTCATTCCCTCATCTGGGGGTGATTCACTGGATAGGTCATCTGGATAGGTCCCTCATGGGGGGGGGTGATTATTTTTCTATTTTCGGCTATTTGTCGCTTTGGTGACTACCGATTCTCGGGAAAAAGATCTTGTCGTAATTTCCCCGGGGATTACACCATTGACCCTAATAAAATATTTTGGAAATTCTTTTGAAAATATTTGTGTAATCACCGTAATGCCCTCGTAAATCTAAAAATACAAATATTTCTTTATCTGCTCTAGGATTACATTACCGACCCTAATAAAATATTTTCGGAAATTGTCCGAAAATATTTAGGTAATTATTGTAATGCCCTCGTAAAGTAATGGAATGTCTAATGAACTAATGAAAATCAATAAACTGATGGAACTAAAAAATAATATAAAACTTATAGGGAATTAAATTTCTTATGGGAACCATGTTATCTAGTAATTTATAGTAATAATCAACTTTGAACAAAGTTAAAACCATTTTTTAGTTTTACATTTTTTGTCTCAAAAATGCAATAATAACTCGAAAACTGAGCGAAATGTAAAAAAATATTTCAAATTGAACTTGTAGAGAATTAAATTTTCAATAATAAATCATGTTATCTAGTGATTTCTTGTCTCTAGATTTGATAATAATCAACTTTGAACAAAGTCAAAAACTTTTTTTATTTTTATATTTTTCTTATCTCAAAAATGCGAAAATAACTCGAAAACTAAGCGAAATGTTGAAAAATGTTTCGAATAAAACTTGTAAAGAATAAAATTTCCTAAAATAAATTTTTCATAAGAAACCATGTCATGTAGTGTTTTCTAGTCTCTCAAGTTGGTAATAATCGACTTTGAACAAAGTCAAAACCTTTTTGTTTTATATTTTTATTGTCTCAAAAATGCGAGAATAACTCGAAAACTGAGCGAAATTTTGAAAAATGTTTCAAATAAAACTTGTAAAGAATAAAATTTCCTATAAGAAACTGTTATGTTATCTAGTGATTTATAATTTATCAATTTGGTAATAATCCACTTTGAAAAAGTCAAAACCTTTTTTTAGTTTTATATTTTTCTTGTCTCAAACATGCAAACATAACTCGATAACTGCGCGATATTTCGAAATATGCGTCAAATAAAACTTATAGAGAATTAAATTTCCTATGAGAAACCATGTTATCTAGTGATTTCTAGTCTGTCAATTTGGTAATAATCAACTTTGAACAAAGTCAGAACTTTCTTGTTTTATATTTTTCTTGTCTCAAAAATGCGAGAAGAAGTGCAAGAGAAACTTATAGAGAATTAAATTCCCTATGAGAAAACATGTTATCTAGTGGTTTCTGGTCTCTCAATTTGGTAATAATCGACTTTGAACAAAGTCAAAACCTTTTTTTTTATATTTTTCTTGTCTCAAAAATGCGACAATAACTCGAAAACTAAGCAAAATTTTGAAAAATGTTCCAAATAAAAATCATAGAGAATTAAATTTCCTGCTATCTAGTGATATTCTGTTTGTTATGTTGGCAATAATTAATCTCGAAACAAAGTTAAACCTTATTTGACATGTTTCTTATTTCAAACACCGCTACAACTTGTTATGAAACATAAAATTGATTAATATTGAACAGACAAGAATCTATAGACAAAACTACGCAGTCAATTCTGCACAAATAATAGTGGACAGACAAACATGAACCGAGAAAACCGAACATAAAAGACTGCACAGAGAGGATTAAAACACAATGGAAGGGACTCGCACTACATCTTTCCCAGACATAAGTTAACTCTCGCAGATAAAACTTCACCATATAGTATGATAAAACTATTTAACAACCTGCCCATATCGTATCAAAACTTATCCTCGACAGTCCAGCACATGGTTTTCAAACTAATATAAGTGTATTCCATTTTTAGGGTTCCGTACCGAAAAGGGAACCCTTATAGGATCACTTTGTTGTCCGTCTGTCCGTCCGTCTGTCTGTCTGTCAAGACCATTTTTCTCAGGAACGCGTAGAGGTAACAAGTTGAAATTTGTATCAAATACTCGGGTCTGCGGTCTCTTTCAGCTGTGAAAAAATCAAACTTGTAAGTGAAAGTGATCAAAAGATATGGCTGTTTATGTCGCATATTTTGCGATTTCACACGGGAATCAAAACCTATAGGGTACTTCCCGTTGACCTAGAATCATGAAATTTGGCAAGAAGCGGTGTCTTACAGCACATGTAAAGGAAAAATCTGAAAACCGTAAATATGTAGTTTAATTACAAGAAAAATGCGAATTTACTATTAGAAACTTATGAAAATACACCAATGTGTTGCGTGGTAGTGTCAGGCACCAGAAGCATATGGGTTGCATACAGTTAGGTCCTCCTCGGTTATGTGTCCTTCCACAAAAAAAAAATACCTTACTTACAAGTTTGTACGGAACCCTCGGTGCGCGAGTCACAACTCGCACTTGGCCGGGTTTTTTTTAACTCAAAAGAGCAAAGCTGCACTGATGAGAGACAGATCTCGAAACGCATCTGCTAAATCAAAAATGAAAACTAATCAAAATTTTGAAAAAAGAATCGATTAAAACTTATAGATAATTAAATTTCCCATAACAAAACATTTCATCTAGTAATTTATAATCTCTTAGTTTGGTAATAATTACCTTTGAACAAAGTTAAAACTCTTTTTTAGTTTTACATTTGTCTCAAAAAATGCGAGAATAACTTGAAAAATTTTGAAAAAAAATTCAAATAAAACTTGTAGAGAATTAAATTTCCTATATGAAACCGTGTTATCTAGTGATTTTTAATCTCACAATTTGTTAATAATCAACTTTGAACAAAGTCCAAACCTTTTTGAAGTTTTATATTTTTCTTGTCTAAACATGCGAAAATAACTCGAAAACTAAGCCAAATTTTGAAAAATGTTTTAAATAAAACTTGTAAAGAATTAAATTTCTTATAAAACACAATGTTATCTAGTAATTTCTAATATCTCAATTTGGTAATAATCAACCTGGAACAAAGTCAAAACCTTGTTTTGGTTTTTTATATTTTTCTTGTCTCAAAAGAGCGAAAATAACCTCGAAACTAAGCAAAATTTTTTTTCGAATAAAACTAATAGAGAATTAAATTCCCTATAAGAAACATTTTATCTAGTATTTCTAATCTCTTAATTTGGTAATAATCAATTTTGAACAAAGCGTGTTTTATATTTTTATTCTCAAAAATGCAAAAATAACACGAAACCTGAGCAAAATTTTGAAAAATGTTTCAAATAAAACTTATAGAGAATTCAATTTCCCATAAGACACCATGTTATCTAGTGATTTCTAATATCTCAATTTGGTAATTATCAACTTTGAAGAAAATCAAAACTGTGTTTTAGTTTTATATTTTGATTGTCTCAAAAATGCGAAAATAGCTTGAAAACTGAGCGAAATTTGGAAAAATGTTTCAAATAAAAATTGCAAAGAATTAAATTTCCTATAATAAACCATGTTATCTAGTGATTTCCAATCTCTCAATTTGGCAATAATCAACTTTGAACAAAGTTAAAACCGTCTTCTAGTTTTTTTCTTGCCTCAAAAATACTAAAATAACTCGAAAACTAAGCAAAATTTTGAAAAATGTTTCAAATAAAACTTTTAAAGAATTAAATTTCCTATAAGAAACTATGTTATCTAGTGATTTATAATATCTCAAATTTTATAATAATCAACTTTGAATAAAGCCAAAACTTTTTATTAGTTCTATATTTTTCTTGTTTCAAAAATACGAGAATAACTCGAAAACTGAGCGAAATTTTGCAAAATGTTTCAAATAAAAATTATAGAGAATTAAATTTCCCTTGAGAAACCATGTTATCTAGTGATTTATAATGTCTCAATTTGATAAAAATTAACCTTGAATAAAGTCAAAACATTTTTTTAGTTTTGTATATTTTTTTGTCTCAAAAATGCAAAAATAACTCGAAAACTAAGCGAAATTTTGCAAAATGTTTCAAATAAAACTTGTGAAAAATTAAATTTCCTATGTTATCCATGTTATCCAGGGATATCTAATATCTCAATTTGTCAAAAATCAACTTTGAAGCAAAGTTAAAACCGTGTTCTAGTTTATATTTCTTGTCGCAGAAATGCGAGAATAACTCAAAAACTTAGCAAAATTTTGAAAAATGTTTCAAATAAAACTTATAGAGAATTCAATTTCCTATGAGGCACCATGTTATCTAGTGATTTCTAATTCCTTAATTTGGTAATAATTTACCAGTAATATTTACTAATCATTTGAACTTTATTACAGAAGGGGCAGTTTCCATGGGCTTCATAATTTAAGGGGCCTCACTTTCCAAGATTCCAACCGAATTTATATACTACGATAGATTTGGGGGGGGTGCTATTAATTTTAGCATATCACAGGTGGGCAATGAGACAAATAAGTTTGAGAAACACTGGTGTAAACTATTCATTCCATAATGAATCCCATCCTACATCACCTAAAACAGTGTATACTATACTGTGCCAGTGTGTAATATACATAATACTGTGCCATGTTTGTATAAAAGGAAAAGAAAAAAAACTTACAAGCGAAAAAAAATTGAGAAAAAAGTGAAATTTTGAATCAATTTCGTTAATTATTATTAAAATAAATAGGCAAATATGCGGGAATTTGAATGAAAACAAAACAAAAACGCATTGAATTTGCGTGTTAATAACTTCTTAATCCTAGAAGCCCAAGATGAATGCATTTGTGAGTAGGTAAAAATGACCTATACTCGAACCGGCGAGAGAATGCAGCTGTACTGGGCCGAGGTATGAGGGACGCGCTTAGGTACGCCCAGATTAGTTTGAGTTAAGATATATGCGACAGTTTTTAAACACATACAACTAAACACCCCGCACACGAAATAAAGTGGGGGTATATAAACTCGTCGAGACGAGATGCATTCTCTCGCCGGTACGAGTATAGTAAACCATTCATTCTCTCGCCGGCTCGAGTATAGATTTAAATTATATAATCCAGGGGTGGGCAAAAAATAGTTTATGTTTATAGATTTAAAAAAAGTTATATCTTACGTTGAATGATGTTTGAAGTGGTATACGGGAACCTCACACTTTTTCCCGGCCAAAATAGTCAGCAGCGTTTTCTCCATGAGAGATTCGTTGAAGGCGTCGGGATGATCAAAATTGAATTGACCCTGCAACGCCATCTGCTTCTCAGCCGGGTTCAACTCCCTGTAGAAACTGTCCTGGGAAATGCAGACAACTTGCCGCTGTGTCTGATCCATATCCACTTGTCCCAATTGTTCCATTATCCTCTTGCACACAGTACTCTGAAACAAACAAGTTACTATTCATTCCATAATGAATCCCATCCTACATCACTCAAAGCAGTTTATAATATACTGTGCCAGTTTGTAATATACATAATACTGTGCCATGTTGGCATAAAAGAAAAAGAAAAAAATCAGGCCTTTATGCAGGCCTTTTGAGGGCCCCCACATGAATAGCTAAACGTGGTTGATGGAGAGTTTGATGCTTGATCTTCCATCTAACAGAAACTTAATGAATCTTCATTTTGTAAAACAATAAGATATAGCTTTCTGCAGCTATTTTTTTTTTCTAACCAATGTGGGTCCAGGGGGGTTAGCCCTTAAAACACTGCAGCCCATTGGCCTAATGTATTTCCCCACATTGTTTCGTTCATGCAAATAGATCCAGTCCCTCTATCAGGCCCAGGATTCTATGTGCCATGTTTTTCACGGGGACTCTCTCAGCTATAATATCAAGCTTATATCTCCTACGTGCAATTGCTTCACAGTGGAAGATTATATGGGCGGCAGTTTTGTCCTCCACATAGCATAACCTGCTAAAGGTTCATCCTTCCAGATACCCATTTTATGCAGGTGTTCTCGTAGTGGGCAGTGTACTGTAAGTAGGCCTACCACAATTGCGATCTGCTTCCTTGGTAGTTGCAGGATTTTAGCAGTTAGGGTTTCCGATAAGTTTACTAACTTTCGTTTGCTGTGTGTCAGACCATTCAAATTGACCCACTGTAGACGGTGCTTAGTTGCTACCCATTTACAGATTTTATTTCGGGTCGTGGTCTTGGTAAGTAGGGTCTGCTTTCAGCAATGATGTTTGCCTTGCAGGCTCCATCTTTTGCTAGCTTATCCACCATTTCGTTACCCACCAGTCCCGTGTGGCTAGGCACCCAAGTGAGTGTGACCTTGTTATGATTTGCCAAGGCTTTTAGGTCGTGAAGACAGTCCCGAACTGTCTTGGATTTGATTTCGTAACACGCTAGAGCATTAATCGCAGCCTGACTGTACGTGAAAATGCGGATGTTTCTACTTTTGTAGTCCATTCTCAAATTTTCACGGGCACAGACCATGATAGCGTGTATTTCTGCTTGGAATACTGTGGCATGTGTCCCCAGGGGTACAGATAGGCTGCACCCCAGGGACAGTCCATAGATTCCTGCACCAGTAACTTTGAACAAAGTCAAAACCGTGTTTTACTTTTACATTTTTCTTGTCTCAAAATACGAAAACAACTCAAAAACTAAGTGATATTTTGTAAAATGTCAAATAAAACTTATAAGGAATTAAATTTCCTATAGGAACCATGTTATCTAGTGATTTATAGTAATAATCAACTTTGAACAAAGTTAAAACCTTTTTTTAGTTTTATATTTTTTGTCTCAAAAATGCAATCATAACTCGAAAACTGAGCGAAATTAAAAAAAATGTTTCAAATTGAACTTGTAGGGAATTAAATTTTCTATAAGAAACCATGTTATCTAGTGATTTCTAGTCTCTAGATTTGGTAATAATGAACTATGAACAAAGTCCAAACCTTTTTTTAGTTTTATACTTTTCTTGTCTCAAAAATGCGAAAAAAACTCGAAAAGTAAGCGAAATTTTGAAAAATGTTTTGAATAAAACTTATAGAGAAATAAATTTCTCATAAGAAACCATATCATGTATTGATTTCTATTCTCTCAAGTTGGTAATAATCAACTTTGAATAAAGTCAAAACCTTTTTTGTTTTATATTTTTCTTGTCTCAAAAATGCCAAAATAACTCGAAAACAGAGCAAAATTTTGAAAAATGTTTCAAATAAAACTTGTAAAGAATTAAATTTCCTATAAGAAACTGTGTTATCTAGTGATTTATAATTACTCAATTTGATAATAATCCACTTTGAAAAAGTCAAACCCTGCTTTTATTTTTATATTTTGCTTGTCTCAAGTATGCAAAAATAACTCGATAACTGCGCGATATTTTGAAAAATGTTTCAAATAAAAGTTATAGGGAATTACATTTCCTATAGGAAACCATGTTATCTATAGGGATTTCTATTTTCTCAGTTTGGTAATAATCAATTTTGAACAAATTCAAAACCTTTTTTTAGTTTTATATTTTTCTTGTCTTAAAAATGCGACAATAAAAGAAGTAATGTTTCAAATAAAACTTATAGAGAATTAAATTTCCTAACAAACCCATGTTATTTAGTGATTTCTAGTCTCTCAATTTGGTAGTAATCAACTTTGATCAAAGTCAAAACCTTTTTTTAGTTTTGTATTTGTCTCAAAAATGTAAAAATAACTCGAAAACTAGGCGAAATTTTGAAAAATGTTTCAAATAAAACTTATAGATAATTAAATTCTCTATTAAAGAAACCTTATTAACTAGTGATTTTTAGTTTGTCATTTTGGTAATAATCAACTTTAAACAAAGTCAAAACCTTTTATTAGTTTTATGTTTTTCTTGTCTCTAAAATGCAAAAATAACTCAAAAACTGAGCGGAATTAAAAAAAATGTTTCAAATAAAATGTATAGAGAATTCAGTTTCCCATAAGAAGCCATGTTATTAGGATTTCTGGTTCGGATATATCCCATCCGCAAAACCGCGGTTTTCTGTGCAAAAACCGATATAACCGTCATAAATAACCGCGGTTTTCGGTTTTATCTAAAAATAAATAATAACAAAGTACATTGAATTAGTGATATTTCAAACATTTCAAACTATTCTTGCAAAAATGGCAACCGTCGACGCTATATCTGTTCAAGCAATTTCAAAATCTGCATTTATTCGGAAAGCAATAGCTGGCCGGTTTCCCAACCAAATCTTGCCAAAATGTCCTGCAGGTGTTATGAACTTAATTCAAAAGGAATGCGAAAAAGGGAAGAAAGAAATGAATTTAAAGGCTGAAGAATTAAAAGCAAATGGACAAAAAAAGCTGGATGAGTGGATTAGTTTGAGACACCGACTTAAACATTAGACCACCAGAGGCTTTCTGCGAATTGTAGGAACTTGTTCTGCAAATAATATCGTAATAAGTTTTGAAAACATTTAGATTCATTTAGTATCAGTTTCAGAAATGATGTTGTGGGAACTACACATGATGGTGCCCAGGTAATTAAAAAAATTGTACAGATTGTGCTGCTGAACCACAAATTTGCATTAATCATACAATTCATCTCGCGACACTTATTATAAGAAATCATCTCCAGTAGAAAACAGCTGCAGTAGTGCAGATGATGATTTATTTCCTGAAGAATCCCACGAAGAAGATGTCAATAATGAGTATTACGTCAAAGAACAGCATCTCCTTAAAAAAAAGTAATTTTAAAATTAGAAGTAATTTACAAATGGTTAGATAACTTGTATTTTTTTTTCGTTTATATCCGATAAAATCAGTTTCCTACACCGAAACTAATCTCTATAATCTCTATAATAGATAGAAACTAATCTAATCTCTTTTTGAAAAGGAAATTGAATTAGCAATGGACATCAAGACAAGGTCTTCTATTGAACCAATGAAAGATAAATATATTCTTCTAAAAGTCACAATATTACAGATTCTAACAGTTTTAAATTCAGTGCATTTATAGAAAATGTTAATTTTCAATTGTTATGAAACTTTATCTCCAGTAAGAGTAGCAGTAACAACATTAACCGGCGATGATTCTTACATATTTACGGCACAAGGTGTAATAGGAAAAGAAATTAATTGGTTATGTTATAAGCAAAGCTTCAATGAAAAATATCATGGAACGTTTATGGAACCCGTGAAAACCAGAAATTAACAGAATTGGCTAGATGCTTATTACATGCTTCGAAAGTTCCAACAAAGTCTGTTTTAATATTTTCCTAAAATTTTTTTGAACGACTTTATCCAGACAACAATAAGGATAAAGTCGAAGGGGAATGTTCGACAAATTTAGTAGAACAAGAAGTTCAAAATGCGATTCAAGAAGTATTAAACAAAAACACTTATTTGCAAACAAATCGCTATTCTAATTCTATGAAACAGGAGTTTGCTGAATATAAAAGAACTTCTGAGAGAACAAAAAGATTAAATATTTTGTTTTAAGCACTCTCTACAATTAAGCTACTACATCCACCTACGCGGAAAGTTCATTTTCCCCAAGCGTCAACTTTTGTACCAAACTAAGATCTCGTTTAAATATCGGACCCTACTACCAAAAGTTCTTAAAAACCGAAACCGCGGTTTTTAATTTTCAAAAACGAAAACCGCGGTTATCTAGTGATACATGATACATGTTGTCTAGTGATTTCTAGTCTCTCAAGTTGCTAATAATCAACTTTGAACAAAATCAAAACCTTTTGTGTTTTATATTTTTCTTTTCTCAAAAATGCGAAAATAGCTCGAAAACTGAACGAAATTTAGAAAAATGTTTCAAATAAAACTTGTAGAGAATTAAATTTCTCATAAGAAACCATATTATCTAGTGACTTCTAAACTCTCAATTTGGTAATAATCAACTTTGAACAAACTTTTTTTAATTTCATATTTTCCTTGTCTAAAAATGTAGTAAAATGTAATAAAACTTGTAGAGAATTAAATTATATATACGAAACCATGTTCATCATCATCATCATCAAACAGCCCTTTGCGTCCACTGCTGGACATAGGCCTCCCCAATTTCCGCCCATTTCCTCATATCCTGAGCCTCTCGCATCCAGGCTCCTCTTGTTCTTTTTATATCGTCTGTCCATCTTGTGGGGGGCCTCCCCCTGCTTCGTATATCTGCTCTTGGCCTCCACTCCAGTAGTCTCTTGGTCCATCTTCCATCTGACATTCGGGCCACGTGTCCAGCCCAGTTCCACTTTAGCCTCGCCATACGAACAACCACATCTGTGACACCTGTTGTTCGGCGTCGGTCTTCGTTTGTGATATGGTCTCGTAGCGACACGCCGAGCATCGATCTTTCCATCTTTCGTTGTGCAATTTGGAGCTTTTTTGCAGTGGCGACGGTGAGTGTTGCGGTTTCAGTGCCGTAGGTCATAACTGGCAATACACGTTGATCAAACACTTTCCTTTTCAAGCAGACTGGCAGATCGCTTTTGAATACTTCCCGAAGTTTTCCATATGCGGCCGAAGAGAGGATTATTCTTCTTTTAAATTCGCATGTTTGGTTGTCTCTAGTTATGCGTATTTCGTGACCTAAATAGGTGTATTTGTCTACGAAATCAATATCTCTATCGCCTACATCTATCTGTCTGCTCGGGACCAAGTTTGTCATACATTTTGTTTTGGAATAGTTTATTCTTAGGCCTACGGTATTACATGCTTCCTGGAGTTCTAATAGCATTGTTTTTATATCGTTAAGATCGTCAGCAAGCAGCACTATGTCATCTGCAAATCGCAGATTTGATAGATTTTTGCCATCTATGGTTAAGCCTTTTCTTTCCCAGTTGAGCTTTTCGAAAGCGAGTTCCAAAACCGCGGTGAACAATTTAGGCGATATCGTATCCCCCTGTCTCACGCCTCTACCAATTGGAATGGGTTTGGTGTTTTCATGGAGTTGAACCGTCATACTGGCGTTTTTGTAGATGTTGTAAATGGTTCTCGTGTAGCGATGGTCGACACGGCATTCCTGTAGTGCTTCCATAACTGCATCTAACTCGACGGTGTCAAATGCTTTATGGAAATCTATGAAGGCCAGTTCGAGTGGTCTGTTGTATTCAATACTTTTCTCGACTATTGTTTTAACACTTTGTAGAAGGTCATTGGTTCCGTATCCTGTGCGAAATCCTGCCTGTTCCACTGGTTGGTAGAAGTCCAGTTTATTTTCAAGTCTATTTGTTATTATTCTTGTAAATAGTTTGTAGAGATGACTTAGAAGGCTTATCGGCCTATAGTTTTATAGGTCAGCTATATCTCCTTTTTTGTGTATTAAGATCACAATAGCGTTGTTCCATTCATTTGGTACTGTACTGTTGAACAGGCAAAGACCATGTTATTTAGTGATATTCTGTTTATCACGTTGGTAATAATTTATCTTGAAACCTTATTTTACCTTTTTACTTTAATAGATAAAAGCTTATTTTACATGTTTAGTATTTCAAACACCGCTACAACTTGTTATGAAACATAAAATTGATTAATATTGAACAGACAAGAATCTATAGACAAAACTACGCAGTCAATTCTGCACAAATAATAGTGGACAGACAAACATGAACCGAGAGAACCGAACATAAAAGACTGCACAGAGAGGATTAAAACACAATGGAAGGGACTCGCACTACATCTTTCCCAGACATAAGTTAACTCTCGCAGATAAAACTTCACCATATAGTATGATAAAACTATTTAACAACCTGCCCATATCGTATCAAAACTTATCCTGGACAGTCCAGCACATGGTTTTCAAACTAATTTAAGTGTATTCCATTTTTAGGGTTCCGTACCGAAAAGGGAACCCTTATAGGATCACTTTGTTGTTCGTCTGTCCGTCCGTCTGTCTGTCTGTCAAGACCATTTTTCTCAGGAACGCGTAGAGGTGACAAGTTGAAATTTGTATCAAATACTCGGGTCTGCGGTCTCTTTCAGCTGTGAAAAAATCAAACTTGTAAGTCAACGCGATCAAAAGATATGACCGTTTATGTTGCATATTTTGCGATTTCATAAGGGAATCAAAACCTATAGGGTACTTCCCGTTGACCTAGAATCATGAAATTTGGCAAGAAGCGGTGTCTTACAGCACATGTAAAGGGAAAAATCTGAAAACCGTAAATGTGTAGTTTAATTACAAGAAAAATGCGAATTTACTATTAGAAACTTATGAAAATACACTAATGTGTTGCGTGGTAGTGTCAGGCACCAGAAGCATATGGGTTGCATACAGTTAGGTCCTCCTCGGTTATGTGTCCTCCACAAAAAAAAATAACTTACTTACAAGTTTGTACGGAACCCTCGGTGCGCGAGTCACAACTCGCACTTGGCCGGGTTTTTTTAACTCAAAAGAGCAAAGCTGCACTGATGAGAGACAGATCTCGAAACGCATCTGCAGATGGCTATTCACTGGGGTTAAATAGAAAGATGTGATTTGATCTTAAAAACCTCTTCTTCTTCATCTGCTTTCTCTCGTTATAAGCAGGCCTGCCTGTTAATTCATCACTATGATCGGTCAAGGTGGGGCTTATTGTCGCTCCACCGCTTTCTGGGTCTCCCTGAGCTTCTTTTCCCTCTTGGCGAATTATCCGGTGCTATTCGGACCAGCCTGGTGCTGTCCATCCAGTCTACGTGGCTGCGCCATATCTCTTTTCGTTCTTCTATCCAGTCGTTTATGGGTTGTACGTCGAACATTTGTCTTAGCTCCTTGCTCCTCATTATGTCCATTAAGGTTTTATTGTTGATCTATCGTATCACCGACATTTCCACGCATTCCAGTATTTTTTGTGTTTTTGTTGTCACAATGCGAGTTTCTGCTGAGTATGTGGCTATCGGTCTGATTACAGTTTTGAAGATGCGTGATTTCGTGTTAGTGTTTAGGTATTTGTTTTTAAAAATTACTCCGTTCCGGCATCCAGCAATTCTTGATGCTTTCATGACTTGTAGCCTGATGCCTACCTTTTTCTCGTTTATGTATTGATATGTGTTGATAAAATCAATTTTATTTCTCAGGTTTTTGTATAGTACCATGAAAGTGGACTGGGGGCTGGTAAATAACATACAAATATCTGTTGTTTTAATATTTATTGAGAGATTTGTTTTCTGGTCTTAAAAAGACTTAATATAATAATATAGAGCTACTAGTAGTACAAACTACTAGAGATAATATTATAGAGCTGCGGAAAGGTTGAATATATTTAAATATTGAATCTACGTTCCGCTTTAATAAGTTGGACTTGTCATATCTTGTCAGGTCTTATCAAGTGTACTGTGGACTTGTCTGCGCTGGTCTAATCTTGTCTGGTCCTGTCCTGATCCTGATTTGAACTGCCCAAGGAGTTAAAATCAAATAACGATTGTAAAATACTAAAGAAGGACCTTTTTCTTAAAAACATGGAACCATATAATATAAGAATCCGGATTTAAACCCGGAAGAAGTCATTCAGCCAGATCGGTCGTTTATTGTAACCGCTGGAGCTTAAATAATGAAATAACGTATTTTGATTAGATTTGATTAAACAGAGAAAATGAACGTACAAGACAGGACAGATAAGAATATGTAGACATGAGTTAAAACAAATCTCCGCTTTATTATTTCTTTTATTAAATAACAGTAATTTTCTTTGTATTTGAAGGGAAAGTAAATGTGTTCCGCAGTTGAAAAACGAATTAATTGCAATAAAAAGCTTTGATTACTGCACATACAAATCGTGCAAAAACGAATAGGCGAGAGAGAGTAGATTGTGGAAAGAAGTGATGAGATTCGCTTGAGCAAGAAGGAAACGTTCTAAAAATAAAACCCGACCCGAAATGAATAATCGAATTAAAGATTTTTTAATTCCAATATCGTTTAAGATGTGTAGTCTTAATGGAGAGACTAGTCGTCGTCCGTTGGCACAGCAGAAAAAAACTCGCGCGGTTTTTCCGCTTTTATCTTTTTATAAAGACTCGCGCAAGAGCGACTTGAGCGTCGTTTATTCTTAACTCTTTGTTCGTCGCGTATGATTAAGGAAAAAACAGGAAATTTTCGCGATGAATTACGGGGAGGATCGGAGAGTGTTAGATAATTACATTGAAAGTATATTTTTAAACGTTTTTTCTTTCCGTTGTGTTGTGTAGTTTTTGAAAAGAAGTCGAGGTCAGCGAACTAAACGCAAGATAAAAGATGGAGGTTATTAAATTACGTTGTAGAGAGAACACACGATGTGCCTTCCAGTGATCTACAGTGTACAGTTACTCGAGTAACTCGTAAAAAAGGCTTACGCCATGCGAATTTCAGAATGAGTCGGAGGCACGGCGACGACGCCGACGACGACGGAAGTAAATTCTCCGAGAAAAAAAAAGACCGCTCTCTCCCTCTGAACGGATTATTAATTATGGGCGAGTTTACGCTGGCTTTAGTTTAGTACGGCGGTGTAGTACTAGTTGATGTCAGTGTGATATGTGTGTGAAAACAATTGAAGATTTTCGCGGTCCGGACGCGGCTTATTAAGTGCCGCACGCACGCACGTACCGCACAGAAATATGTGCTGTTTCCACTAACGGCTTGGACTCACACACGCGCTCCAAAATATAAAAAAATACAAAAACTTCGCACCTCATTTTTTAACTCGCAGTAAGTTTTATTTCCAATCTGTTTCTATAAATAATTTGAAAAGTTATCGAATTTTTGTTATTGATTGTGTATCAGTTGCTTGTAATGATCATTTGATAACTTCGTGATATGATTATTTGAACGAAATTTATGCTATTGATATTACAATTAACTTTTTTATATAAAAAAATATCTATAAAACTTAATGTTTAATCGATTTATTCCATAAATTATCAAATATTTCTTTACTTTTACGTAAACAGGATGGAATTAGCATGTATTTATTATCCATTTATGTTATCCATTTATTCGATTTATCATGTTTTAACACTTAAATTTAGTGTTAGACAAATATTAATTTTGTATATATTGTATATTTAAACTTTCTTGCGCACATTTTTATCACAAATATTTATAATTCCTATTTACCAATTTCGATACACAACCTCAATTATTAATTTCATGTGAAAATCTAACTTTTTCTGGCACAGACAAACTAACTTTTTCAAGACCAGACAAGACCTTGGGGTCGATATGCTTCTATTACAATATGTGACCGTAAAGATTATTATTATTCTTTAGGTTTTGTTTCAATTTTGTCAATTTTTATCACTGTTTGCACTTTTTTCTTACTCATTTCTATAATTTTCTGCTTAGTTTCAGATTTTTAACGCACTTTCATTTACTTCTACATTTTTGCTTACAACTGTAATTTACATAATTTTCCTCGCAATTTTTTTAAAATCTATTTTGTTCACGATTTACGACGGAAAATTAATTGCATATGTAATACTGAACTAGAATAGGCAAACCACCTGGAAAAACCTGGCACGATTTATACAAGACTTTCTGACAAGACCAGACAAAATTAGACCAGCGCAGACAAGACCAGACAAAACCAGACAAGACCAGCAAAATCAGATTAGACCAGACAAAACCATACAGGACCAGACAAGATTACACCAGCGCAGACAAGTACACACTACACTTGATAAGACCTGACAAGATATGACAAGTGCTGACGTGAACAGACAAGAGCTGGTAAGCAGTGTTCCCTCTAATTTTTTGTGACCTGTGTGCGCACTTTTTTAAGTGTGTGCAATCTTTTTTACAAAGTGCATATAATAAAAAAAATACAATCTCAATCTCAATCCCCTCACTACACAGCCCATTTTTGAACATAGGCGTCCCTCATATGGTACATCTCTTTCTTTCTTGCGCTTCTCTTCTCCAATTAAACGCTGTTGTTAATTTCATGTCGTTCGTCCAGCGCATCAATGGTCGTCCTCTATTTCGTCGTCATAGATTTGGTCTCCAGTGCAACAGTCTGTTATTCGTACATTCGTACATTTGGTTATGTGTCCGGCATAGTTCAATTTTTGAGTGACAATAGTTTCGATCACATCTCTGATTTCCGTAGTGTTGCTGATCCATTCGTTTCGATTTTTCTGTCCCTCGACGCTATTCCCAGCATTTGTCTTTCCATGGATCTTTGGGTTACGCCCATTTTGGTCATTGTTAGTTTTGTTAATGTCCATATTTGACATCCTCTATAGGGGAATCATCACCTTGTCGTTGGTGAGAGGGATGGACGTAAGGTTACTGAACCTTACGTCCAGAGAACGATGCCGGCGGTAGCGTAGCTACTGATAGGGCCACCCATGCCGGTAAGGTCTCGAAGTGAGCAAGCCGAAGCTAAGAAGATTCCCACGTAACGTCTGACCCAGAATGGGCGGCTACAGACAGCGTCTGTTCTTCATGTCAGAAGCGGCTGAAACTAACACTCGCCAACCCTTGTCTTGCGTGAGTCGTCCAAGCGAGCGGTCGTGCAAGTTGTAGTCGAGTGCTCAAAGTTATTTACAACTACAAATCAAGTGTTTATCATTGTTTAAACAATGGCCAGAGAACTCAGATCTAATGTACCCTCTGCTGGATGTGAGAAAATAATGTCATATCTAACAGGTTGTGAATTTCATAACCTTTTGACTGGCATTATTAAAAAGGAAGTGGAATCACCTATCCATATTTTCGAAGAGCGTATTACACAACTCCCTAATGATATTAAAGTTTTGGGCGAATAAAACAAAGAATTGTTACAGTTTATTTCGTCTCGAGACAATAAAGAATCCTCCGACACTTTGCTAAAACCTGTTTGCATCGAGTCAAACAATATTGAGGACATTGATAAGTCAGATAAAAGACAGCACGAGAAAGTAAAAAGCAATCTAAAAACCGATAAAGCCGTCGGTATGGGAAAAAACTGCACGGGAGAGACCGATACAGTTAAAAATACATAAACATGGCAAATTCAAAAAAATAGAAACAACAAGAAAAAAAGGAATTCAAATATTATTATTGGAAGTTCAGAAACGAATGATATTAAAGCCGCTAATAAATACGCGCATTTACATGTATTTAAATTAGAACCGAGTCTAACAGAAAAAGACATAATAGACTACCTGCAGAAAAAAGGAATCATGGAAGCCACATGTAAGAAGCTTCAGTCAAGACGCCCAGAGGAGTACTCCTCTTTTAAAATAACGGCCCCATTCGATTACCTAAATATTTTGCAAACTCCAGAAACTTGGTCTAAGTTTACTTGCGTCAACCGTTATTTTCTGAGACTGGAAAATCGGAAAAATTTGGTTTAAAAGTTCATCCGTCCCGTAATAAAAATAAGCTTCTAAACGGAAGTAACAAAAAAGAGAAATCGAAAGCTAAATCTGGTCGTGATAATGTTCTTATTTTTATGAATATTCAAAGTATGAAACAAAAAATTAACCAATTAGAAATCTTACTAGAACAATATAAACCCTTATTCATCTGCCTGGCCGAGACATGGTTGAAAGAGGAGTTTGTCCAACAAATCCACTTAGAAAACTACACCTTAATAAGCTCATATTGTCGCCAAGAGTCCAGTGGTGGAGGATTTGCATTATGGGCAAGAGATACCCTCAATCTACTATCCATGAGTGCTCAACAACTGCCTCTAGACAGCTGTGCTATCGAGAAGCAGATAGGACTCTGTGCTATGGTATGGAGAAAAAAAGAGCGATCTACAGTTTTAATTAATATATATAGACCCCCCTTGGGCTCTATTGGGTAGATTTATCTATGATGGTACTTGAAAATCTCCTACATAGTTTATTTCCAAAATTCTCTTCTTTTATTATCGTTGGGGATTTCAACATAAATTTAGCACAAAATTCAAGCGAAAGTAAAGGCCTGGTAAATTTGATGTCTTCTTTTGGTCTTGTACAGCTAGTAAATCAAAACACTAGAATTACCCAGACTTCGTGCTCAATGATTGACAATATTTTTGTTAATTTCAAGCAAGGTTGGACAACCTCGGTAGAAGACTGCCCACTATCAGATCATAGGATGTTAATTCTGAGCGGCTTGAGCAGCGGCAACAGAAATATGCAACAGAGGCTTATGCGTAAACACACTTTTCAAAATAAATTTTGAAGAGTGCCTAAAACGTGAAACATGGTCCGACGTCCTCAACACAGATGACTGCAATGAGAAAACAGTTGCACTTGTAAACACGCTGCAACACCATTACTACAGTAAAAACTTGGATCACAATGGAAGCCAGAATCTCTAGTAGAAATTTAAGAGACCTCTTTGTCCTACAAAAAGAATTTCCCGAACTACGCGCTTACTACTTAAGAAATAAAAGAACTCATTTCAAATTAATAAGCGAATCCAAACGAAATTATTTTCGTAACCTTCTTGCTAATTCCGATAATAAGCAGAAAGATCTATGGACACTTATTAATCAGCAAACAAACAAATCGCCCAAACAGGAAAGTTTTATTATAGATATTGATGACGCCCGGATCCAGGATAGCAATAAAATTGCGAAGCTTTTTAATGACTTTTTTATAAAAGCGCCGGGGGAAATAATGAAGGACATCACACCTACGGAAATAACGAATTACCATATTCCCTTCATAGAAGAAACTATGTATGTCGACGACATTAGTGAAACGGAACTGTTAAATATACTAACTGAGAAATTAAAAAACAAAAATTCGCACGGTCCCGATGGTATTCCCTGCCGTTTACTGAAAGAAAACGTTCTGCATCTGCTCAAGCCGTTGCAAAGTCTAGTCAACTGCTCATTTAAATCAGCGAAGTTTCCCGATATTCTTAAAGTAGCCACCATACTACCTATCTTCAAGAAAGGAAATAAACATTCTCTGAATAACTTATAGGCCTATTGCTTTGCTATCTGTACTCTCGAAAATCCTGGAATACTGTTTTCTGTACAGACTTACACCGTTTATTTCCAAACATAATTTAATTCCGATGGAACAGCATGGCTTTCAAAGGGGCAAGTCCACAACTTCAGCGATTGTAGGCTTATATAATAAAATTCTGTCAGAAGTGGATAAGGGCAAATTCCCCGTGGGAATATTCTGTGATTTAAGCAAAGCTTTTGACTGTGTAGATCACGCCCAGTTAATGAACAAATTATTTTCGTATGGAATAAGAGGAATAGCAGGAAACTGGATCCACTCATTCATAAAAAATCGTACGCAATATGTATTGATACAGTCCCATTCAAGGAAAAGTGTGACATCAGATATGGCTTTTAATTCAGGGGGGGTACCTCAAGGGAGTGTTCTTGCCCCAACTTTGTTCATCCTATATTTAGCTGATCTAATTCCGTTTATCCAAGGAAGATACTGCACCTTATACGCAGACGATGCCAGCTTTCTCATTTCTAATGAAACTTTATTAGATACACAGAGAAATGCAAATCTCTTAGTGCGGGACTTATCCAGTTGGTTTTCAGCGAATAAATTATTTTTCAACATCGAAAAAACTGAATTCATTTTATTCAAAACTCAACGTAGTGAATACGCCAAGGATATTTCTATACAAACGGATCAATGTGCGATAAAACGTGTAAATTTCACAAAATTTCTTGGTATATGTTTTGAAGAAAACTTAGCTTGGCACATGACCATCGACAGGGTGTGTAAGACGCTCAGTAAGAAAGCCTACTGTCTCCGCTACCTGAAGAGGTTTTTGAGTGTACCAGAATTTCAATTCAGTCAATTCTTTCATATGGTATAATAGCTTGGGGGACTTCACCAGAGTGGCCGAAAGTTTTGAAAGCACAGAAACGGATACTAAGAGCCCTTCTTGGTTTACCGGCTTATACATCGTGCAGGCCTCACTTTACTAACTTAAAAATTTTAACTGTATTAAGTCTCTTCATTCTTGAAACCAATTGTTATATACACACAAATAAGCAATTAATTCCTAAACATCAAGATAATCATAATTATAATACTAGAGGATGCATGAAACTATATACCCCCTATTCAAGATTGACTGTCTGCAGTAAAGCGCCCGCTGTTGCTGGAATCTACTTATATAACAAGCTACCTACAAGTCTTACCCAGGAAGTCTCAATCAGAAAGTTCAGGAAAAAAATGAGAGACATTCTTATTTCAAAATGTTTATATACGATTGATGAGTATGTTAAACTATTTTAATCATTGTATTGACTTACCAATATGTATCTTTATATATACATCTTTTTTTTGTTAATAAATTAATTTGAATTTGAATTTGAACCCGCAGCAGTAGGAAGCGTGGAGTTTTAATCCTACATCACCTTCATATGATACGAAGAAACCAGAAAGCGCCCCGAGTCTCCGGCGACATGCAAGTCTCCAACCAAGGTAGCGGTTGTTACAAGACACAGGTCAGGGGCGTTAAGAATACCCGGAAGACAAAAAATACAATAATAATTAATATTCAGCAAAATTTTTTACCGACCTATACGCATTGACATGAAAAAACTACTCAATAATCAAGTAAAATCATTAGCTGGTGAAGACAGAATTTAGCTGATTACTGTGCCTTTCCATTCAAATGGAAAATAAGAAAATTTAATACTTGCGTTGACTGGTCTAAATTTTTCACATTTGCAAAACAAACAAACAAGAACAACAATTCACAATTACTTATTATTGAACAATTTTAGAATTATTGATTATATATTTTTTAATGGCTTTTATTTCATACTTCTCTCTCCTGTATTTTGGTTTTAACCACTCTGTATAGACTTTCCGTCATTCATATATGATTTTACTCTTATCAGCATATCAGCATAGAGTTCCCATGCAATCTATTTCTTTGTTTCGTTTTTCTAGAATTTGACACCATCATTAAAATTTGTTTTTTACATAAAGTTGAATGGAGTCAACTATGAGAGTTGTGAGAAGTTTAAGTACTTGGGACTAATGATAACAGCATAAGTGAAGAAATAAAAGCAAGGATTGCAGCGGGAAACAGAGCATACTGGGCCCTGATTAAGATTCTCAAGTCACGTAGCCTGAGTAGAAAATCGAAGATAACTGTCTATCGAACGGTTATAAGGCCAGTGGTAATGTATGGCTCAGAAACATGGACAATGAGGGTGGCAGAAGAGGAATGTCTGAGAAGATGGGAAAGGAAAATATTAAGAAAGATTTTTGGGGCAGTGAATGACGCAGGGCAATAGAGAATACGGAAAAATAGGTAATTGGAGGAACTATACGGTCATGCTGACATAGTTTTGGAAATAAAGAGTAATAGACTAAGATGGTTGGGCCACGTAAAGCGAATGCCAGATGACAGGTCTGTCAAGAAGGTACACAGAGGAAACCCAGGTGGCAGAAGGTGCAAAGGGAGACCACGGAAACGATGGCTGGATGATGTAGAGGATGACTTACGAAAGATGGGAGTCAGAAGATGGAGGAAACGAGCTGAAGATCGCCAGGATTGGGCTACGATCGTCAGAGAGGCCAAGGCCCTTCATGGGCTGTAGCGCCGAGGAGTAAAGTAAATTAAAATTTGATTAACCATCCATCAAATGATATACAATCTTCTACTTCATCCGTTGGAAACATATCATCTGTTTTTATAGTAATATTTAAATCATTAGCCTTTTTTTAAACCACGCTTATTTTATTGCACCATGCCATGTTTGCAAGATAATTTTCCTTGATTTTATTAATTCTTGCATGAGCAAATTGAAAAGCATCTATGGGTGTTAATTCACGGCGTTGAAAAAGTTGCCATAAAGCACTGAATTCTTCTAAAATTTAAGACAAAAGTTCTAAATTTATTTTAAATTCAATGTTTTTTCCTACCGAAAACGGTTTTATATTGATCAGATTTTCTAAACTGAAAATATAAAATTAAACATTTGCTTGTTGAAATGTCTGTGCTTTCATCAACAATTAAAGTATGAAAATGTGCCATTTTAATTTCATTTAATATTTCAGTTTTTTCAACTGTATTCACAACTTCTAAAAATGAAAACGCTTAACTTTCTGGAATATGAAAGTTTAACTTTCTTTTAAAAATTTTTTTTTTAAATTTATTTTGTTAACGATTTACGACGGAAAATTAATTGCATATATAATACTGAACAATAATACGCAAACCACCTGCCTAAACTTGGTACGATTTAGACAAGACTTTCTGACAAAACCAAACAAGATTAGACCATCGCAGACAAGTCCAGACAAGACTAGACAAGAACAGACAAGACGAGACAAGAACAGAAAAAAACAGACAAGACCAGAAAGATCAGATTAGACCAGACAAAACCAGACTTGACCAGACAAGATTAGACCAGCACAGACAAGTCCACACTACACTTGATTAATTAAGACCTGACAAGATATGACAAGAGCTGACGTGAACTGACAGGAACTGGTAAGGACTGTCAAGAACTAACAGGAAAGGACTATAATTGACTCTCTCTCTCTCTCTCTCTCCAATGGCGCTACAGCCCGAAGCGAGCCCTGGCCTCCACCAAACGTTGTCTCCAGCGTTCCCTTTCCTCTGCCGCCGCCCGCCAGTTCCGCACCCCCAGCATCTCTCTCGCATCACTTTTCACACCCATCTCGCCCTTGGCCTGCCCGCTTTCCTTCTACCTTCCGGCACTCTGAGTATTTGTCTCGGCACTGCTGTTGGAGCCATCCGGCACACATGCCCCGCCCATCTTAGCCTGCTTAGTTTTATGTGGGATACCACATCTGGGCTTTTGTATAACTGATATAGTTCGAAGTTCATCCTAATTCTCCAGCCCTCTTCGCTGTTAATTGCCCCATAAATTTTCCTCAGGATCTTTGGCTCAAAAATCTCCAGCATCTTTTCCGATTTCTGGGTCAGCGTCCATGCTTCGCTTCCATATGTGAGGATCGGTCGTATGATTGCTTTATATATATTACACTTCGTTTGTCTGCTAGCTAGCTTCGAGTTAAGGATGGATTTAAGAGTGAAGTATGCCCTGTTGGCTTGCATGATTCTATGTTGTACTTCCACCCCTTCGTCGTTCTGATCCGTGACGGTTGATCCCAGATATTTAAAGTTGTTGACGACTTCTACAGTGTACTCTCCCATATCCAGATTATTTACTGCGTGTACTGGCGCTCCCGGTCTTACCATCATTACTTTTGTTTTATCCTTGTTTATTGACAGACCTATCTCCTTGGCTCTCTTCTCCATTTTACCGTAAGCATCTTTCATTGCCGTTAGCGATCTACCGATGATGTTTAGGTCGTCAGCATAGCCCAAAAGTTGCGTGGATTTATTGTAGATGGTACCGTTGCATTCTATCTGAGCTTTCCTTATAGCTTTTTCGAGCGCGATGTTAAATAATATGGGTGATAGACTGTCTCCTTGTCTCAGACCTGTAATGGTTTCAAACTTGTGCGATGTCGTTTTTTGGATACCGACTTGGTTCTAAGTCTTTTTTAACGTACAATTTACCAATTTAATGATCTTTTGTGGTATCTTGAATTCTTCCATTGTCTTCATAAGAGTTCTTCTATCGATAGTATCATACGCTTGTTTAAAGTCTACGAAGACCTGGTATGTGCTGATGTTCATTTCCCATGTATTTTCTAGTATTTGTCTGAGTGTAAACATTTGGTCAGTCGTCGAATTTCCTTTCCGGAAACCTGTCTGATACTGTCCTATAATGCTCTCTGCGTACGGTTGGAGTCTTCGTCCGATTATCCATGACAGCACCTTGTAGGCCGTGTTAAGAAGAGTTATACCACGATAGTTCTTGCACTCCAGTTTGTTTCCTTTCTTATAGATAGGGCATATCTTCCCCTCCCGCCATTCCTCGGGTATCTCTTCTGTCCTCCAGATTCTTCCTATCAGCTGGTGTAAAGCACAGTTCAGAGCGTCTCCTCCCACTTTGATCATTTCAGATGGTATCATGTCCGGTCCCGGTGCTTTGTGGTTCTTTAGTGCCTTTATCGCCTCGCTTATTTCTCTTTGTGATGGTTCGTTATCTTCTCTCAGATCTCTTACTTCTGGTGTGTGAATTGGGTCGTCTTCAGCTGTTTGTCCGGTTAATTCCACTCGTAGTGAGGTATTCAGGAGTTCGTTAAAATATTCCGCCCATCTACCTACCACTTTACTTTCTTCAGCCAATAAGGTGCCCTCTTTACTGTTGATTATTGTTGCTCTGGGCTGAAATTAATTTCGCAGGCTGTTCACTATCTTGTAGCATTCTCTAATTTCGTGTTTCTCTTGGTGGTGTCCTGTTTGTGCCACGTGGTCGTTAAAATGGGCCCGTTTCTTCTTCCGAAATAATTTGGATGCTTCCTTTCTTTGCTTGTTGTATTCAGCTTGTTTGGCTCTCGTGGGTCTCTGCAAATTCTCTGCCCTAGCTTTCTGTTGTTTCTCGCGTGCTTCTTCACACTCTGCATCGTACCATTGGTTTCGTTTTTTCCTATGGACTTTCCCGAGAGCCTCCTCTGCCGATTCCTTAATCCCCTTTGCAATTTCCGTCTATTGTTCTTCAATACTATGATTTTCCGTCAACACTCCTAGTTTTTCGGCGATCTTTTCTTCGTATCGTTGCCTTACCCTGGTTAAGTTCAGTTTTTCCACATCCCATTTTTCTATTCCGCTGTTTGCTGGCTTTTTCGAGTTGGCTAGCCTTTGTTTTAATTTAATCCTCACCAGGTAATGGTCCGAGTTGCAGTCTGCCCCTTTGCAGCTTCTGACGTCCTGTATGCTGGACATAAATCTTGTGTTTATTAAGACATGGTCTATTTGATTGAGTGTCCTTCCGTCTGGTGATCTCCATGTCATCTTGTGGATGTCTTTATGTGGGAATAGCGTACTGCTGATTACAAGGTTTCTAGATGCGGCTAGGTCCACTAGTCTCTGTCCATTGTCGTTAGTATTTTCGTGTAGGCTGTGTTTTCCAATCGTGGGTCTGTATACGTCTTCTTTCCCTATCTTAGCATTGAAATCCCCCAAGATCATCTTTACGTCGTTGTTGTGTGTCGAATAAAATAGCCTTTTCTCTTCGCTCGGTGCATGTACGTTAATTATTGTCAGATTGAAGAGGTTCATTCTTATTCGGATCATGCAGAGTCTGTCATCTACTGCTTGGAAGTCCATAATATCCTTCCCTACACTTTTCTTGAGTATGAAGCCTGTTCCTAACTTGTGCGCCTTCCCATTATTACTGCTTTTACATATCCTATATTTTCCTATATCCATGATGCCGCTATCGCTCCAGTTGGTCTCCTGTAGTGCCACTATGTCGAGTTTGTATCTCTCCATTTCGTTTGTTAAGGCTTTTAGTGCACCTATCTGGTAGAGGCTCCTTACATTCCATGTTCCCATCGTAATTTCTTTCGATTTCCTTGTGCATTGCTGTGGTCGTTGCCGAGTAGTCAGTCCAGTCCGAGGCACGTTTGGTGGTTTCGTAACGGTTTCTTTTTTTTCTATGGATGAGTTGTTGGCCCATCGCAAAACCCCCTTTTCGGAGGACCATTTCACCCGCTCTCGTTGGCCCTGACCGCGCTTTCCATACGGGTTGGTTACCGCATCTCCAGCTTGGTTGCTCAGGTTACCAGGGTTCACCACGTGGAGGTGAGAGTCGGACTTGGGTAGGAGAGGCTATGCTGCAATCTCTTCCTGTGCGATTGTCGTGCGGTTGCGCATGCACTACCCTTTGAACCCCAATAATTGACTAGAACTGACAAAATCTGACAAGAACTGACAAGAACTGACAAGAAAACGCACATGAACTGACAAGAACTGACAAAAATTTGACAAGAACTGACGGGAACAGACATGAATTGACAAAAACTGACAAGAACTGACATATAATAATAATAATATCTTTATTATACAATTTGTATAAAAGGCTATCGATCCTAAGTCTTTCGGCCCTGGTAAAAGAAATTTATAACAAACATAAATATAGCACTGGTCAACACAAGTTTTGTTTCCTTCACTTTTTTTACTGTTATTGGGTATTTCTATGGCCCTGACTATGAAAAAAATACTGGGAAATTTCTAACAGCTCTACCTTTTGAAATATAGTTTTATTATTTTGACAAAAAATACAGAAAAATAATAATTTTGTTAACAAAATTTCTATTGAACACTAGCAAATGATCTTTTATAAGATTTCCTTGATTGAACGACTTTAGGTAGATCTCGTTGCAAACTCCAACAGTAGTCTGCCATCATATGTGGGCCCCACCACCCCTGATAACGCTCTTCCATTGTCCGAAGATACTGATGAAATCTTTCACCCTGCTCCTCACTAAAATTACCCAGATTTTGTGGAAATCGGTCTAAATAGGTATCTGTTGATACCTAGCTGATGTTGTATTGCTGTAAGTAAAGTATTGATGATACGCAGTTTTCACAAAGTCCGATATAGGTTTTCGATATTTTGCAAATATATATTCACCACAAATGCAGTAAATACAATCGAGATTAAGCACACAACATTTTCTTGACGAAGCCATTTCGAAAAATACAACAAAACATATTTTAGAGTCCAATAAAAAACGAAAATCTAAGTAAAATTAGTAGCTACAACTCAAAAACAAATGCTGTTAGAGAAAAATTGTTGCCATATTTAAAAAATACGCGTCAATTTGAGATAGAAACAAAGAAAAAATCAGAGGAAACAAACAATTTTTTTTTGACCAGTGTAATCGCAAACGCTAACGAAAATATAAGCACAAAATAGATAAATCTAACATATTAATCGTAAACAGCTTCCACAAGAGTTAACGATGGATGTTTTTTTGAAGATGTTCTATTGTTCCTCTTTTTCCATACTTGTTCCATGATGTCCTCGTCTTTAAATTTTTGTCGCAGCATGTCATGTCTTTTAAGGATTGGTGTTAATTTGGTTCTGACGTATAGCAGTTCGTTAGATGGATTGTGTATAGGGTTGTCTGGGTGTCGCATTTTTGTTATTGCTCTCAGTGCGCTTCTTTCGGCAATTTCTAAGTTGTCCTGTTTGTGTTTGTCCAAATAATATGTCCATAGTCCAAGATCAGTCTGCAAATAGTTTTGTAAATAGTGGTCGCTGTCTTCACGGAAATCCCCTGATCACGGAAAGTCAGGGACCGAAAGTTTTTGGCTCTTTTTATGATTTCACATTTGCGTTCTTTTATGTGAATGTTAAATTTTGTTGCTCCATCGAATGTTCAGAAAGATCAGAAAGCGTTTAATCGAGTGCAACATCACAAAATGATAGACATCCTTAAACAAGTGGGAATTGACGCCAAAGACCTACAAATCATCACTAACTTGTACTGGAAACAGACCGCATCCATGAAAATTGAAGAGGAACAAATAGAAGACATTGAAATAGCTAGAGGGGTAAGGCAGGGGTGCATTATTTCTCCGATTCTGTTCAATCTATACTCGGAACAGATCTTTAATGAAGCGCTTGAAGGCATAGAAGAAGGCATTTTACTGAACGGAGTCAGATTGAATAACATCCGATATGCCGACGACACAATGGTATTCGCTGACTCTCTTGAAGGACTCCAAACACTAATGAACAGAATTGTAGCGGCTAGTGAAAAATATGGACTTAACATTAATAACAACAAAACAAAATTCATGGTCATTAGCAAAGACAATATAGCTAATGCAAATCTCTACGTTCACAACCAACAAATAGAGAGAGTGAGACAAACAACATACTTAGGTACACTTGTGACAACGAAAACTGGGACAATAGCCAAGAGATAAAATGTAGAATTGGAAAAGCCCGAGCTGCCTTCAATACAATGAATAACCTCTACAAAAATCACGAACTACATCTTGAAACCAAAGTACGCATGTTGAGGTGCTACATTTTCCCAATATTACTTTACGGAGTCGAGTCCTGGACACTAAATGATGCAACAACAAAAAAGCTTGAAGCCTTTGAGATGTGGCTATATCGACGTATCCCGCAAATATCTTGGAAAGACCGGGTAACAAACATCGAAGTCCTCCACAGGATGAAGAAAGAGAAGGAGATCATGGACACCATCAAAACCCGCAAGCTCCAATATCTAGGCCACATCATGCGGAACGAGGACAGATACGCCCTATTACAAGCCATCATTCAAGGCAAGTTACACGGAAAACGAAGACCTGGACGGAGGAGAATTTCATGGTTGCAGAATCTCAGGGCGTGGTACGGCAAGACTTCGAACGAGCTCTTCAGAATAGCAACCAATAAAGTGAAAATAGTCATGCTCATCGCAAACATCCGAAATCGGATATGCACATGAAGAAGAAGAATCGAATGTGATGCCAAAATATTTAATAGTAGGTGTTGGGTTAACTGTGGTGAGGCCAACCTTTTTGTGTGGAGGGTTATTAGAAATTCGGTGAAAGGGTAGAAGAAGCTGACATTTCGAAGGGTTTGGGCCTAATCTCCATTTGTTGAACCAATCAATTGTTTGATTAGTGAGTATTTGTAATTTTTTAATTGCTTTGGGAAGAGATTGTGCATGAGATATGAGGGCTGTGTCGTCGGCGTATTGGAGAATGTAGGGATGGTTTATGAGATTGAGGTCTGTATTAAAAATGTCGTGGCAGAAAGTGTTGTAAAGTATGGGTGACAATGGTGAACCTTGTGGAACAACACCTTGGCGAGGGGTAAATAAGTTAGAGTGAGCGTCGTTGACTTTAATGCATAAGTTTCTGTCGTAAAGGAAGTCTTTTAACATAAAAAGAAGATAAGAGGGGATGTTTAAATTGTGTAATTTGAAAAGCAGTCCGTCGTGCCAAACTGTGTCAAAGACTTTATTTATGTCAAGAAAAAGAGCGACGGAGTGTTGATTAAGAAGGTAGGAGGTTTGTACATTGTTGGTGAGGATGAAAAGTGGATGTATAGTAGAATGTGAAGGTTTAAAACCAAATTGGAAGCAGGGGATCTGATTTTCCACACAGGTCCAAATACGGGCTTTTAGAATTTGTTCCAAGTTTTTACCTAAAACAGGAAGTAGGGTGATTGGTCTATAACTTTTTGTAAGTGTCATGTCCTGGCCTGGTTTTAATAGAGTGATGATTGTGCCGGATTTCCAAGAAGGGGGAAATACGCTGTGTAATAGGCAAACAATGTATAATTTAATTATATGCTTGTGAATTTGGTCGATCAGCTGTCTGATAAGTAGTTTCGTAATGTTGTCCCTACCAGAAGCGCTGTTTTTACCCAAAGCTCGTTGTCTGTGATTTCAACAGGGGCCTGAAAATTGTTGTTTTTTAAAAAAGTATTGGACCAGTTGGATACTAAGTTAAAATTTTCGTGATCAAAGTCGGAATTATGGGTGGGTGTGAACGCTTTTTCGAAGTGTTTTGCGAAAAGGGAGGCTTTTTGGAGGTCTGTAGGAGTGGAGTGAGGAAATTTGGAGTCTATGATTTGTGGCGATTGAATCTGGTTTGTGTATTTACTTAATTCTTTAATTTTGTCCCAATAAGTTTTACCGTAATCCCGTTCAATCTCCTTGCAGACATTGTAGATTGTAGATATGGTGGTGACGACTTGTACTGCGACCTTTATAGATCTATTGTACCCCACCCTCCTCCTCCAAGTGTTGGTGTACTCACCCATTTAGAGCGCCTCCTCTAATCCTGATTCCTTTAGGAATCTCAGGATCTGGGTGGGATTCAAGGCCTGCAGCTCCTCTATGTTCACGCAGTGAGCCCCAAGGTACATCTGTCTCTTGCGGAGTAATGCTCCGCAGTCTTTGAACAGATGTATGGGGGTTTCCTCTGCTGAGCCACAGAATCTGCATCCATCATCCTCCTCTAGGCCTAGGGCCTTGAGATGTTTCCTAAGTCTGCAGCGTCCCGTCAGGGCTCCTGTCAGAATTCTGAGCTTGTTCCTGCTTAGTTTCAGGCAAGCTTTAGTTCTCTTCTGGTTGAAAGATCCCAGCATCACTTTGGATTGCCTTAGCCCTGGAAGTTTCCAGGTTTTTCCAGGTTTTCATCCATTTTCCTCTTATTTCTTCATCTAAACTTTTGCGGATGGTGTTCACGCTCATACCGCAAAATGGTTCCGGACCTATAAAGGGGCTACTGGATCCCTTGTTTGCTAGGTGATCGGCTTCTTCGTTTCCGTCTATACCAGTGTGTCCTGGTACCCAGTATAGCGTTACTTTATTATCCCTGCCAAGCTTGTTCAGCTTCCCCACACAGTCCCATACCAGTTTGGATCTGATGGTGTATGAGCTAATGGCCTTGATGGCTGCTTGGCTATCCTACAGGATAGCAATTCGTTTTTTGCGGTAATTCCTGTCGAGGTTAAACTGTGCACATCTTTCGATTGCGTGTACCTCTGCTTGGAAGATACTTGGGGATGTTCCCATAGATTCGGAGTATCTGGTACGAGGTCCAAACACTCCTGCGCCAGTGCCTTCCTTTGTCTTCGAACCATCTGTATACCACTTGATGGAATTTTGCTCTATGTGGTATGCTGAGGATTCGTCGCTCCAATCGGCTTTACTACTACACATTGCTGTGTAGTTTTTCTCGAAGTGGTATTTGCACACCATTTCGTCCTTTGGTATTTCCAGCCAGGGGATCTTGGCAGCGAGGCTGTTTCGGTCTCTGCTCCCGATTATTTTACCTCTGCCCATTCCTTCCTTGCTGAACCTTACGATCGCCGATCTGGCGGCGCTCTCCACCATAAGGTGCAGCGGAGTCAGATCCAGCGGCAGCTCCAATGCTGCTGTCGGACACGACCCCATCGCTCCCGTGATGCAGACACACGCCAGTCTTTGAATCTTCTCAAGCTGTTTCCTCATAGAGGCCAGCTTGATTCTACTTCCCCACGCAACCGCCCCATAAGTGATTGCAGGTCTCACTATCATGGTGTACATCCATCGCAGGATAGTGGGGTTACAACCCCACATTACAACCCCACCCAAGGTGCCGCTGTGGCTGCCGCTACCTCTACATCCGCTTTTTGTGTGGCGTCGTTCTTCCGCCCATGGACTTTGATCCGCCCGAACCTAAAGTAGAGGCTATGGTTGGCCTTCGCTATAGCTCCAGCGGACTCTTCTTCAATTCCCACCAAGGAGTTGACCCCCACTTTCCACCCGGCACCCAAGGACCTTCCATTCGGAAATGTTAAGTCCTTTGTTTTGGGCCCTGAGGTAGTTGATGGAGGCCTCCGGGGTTAGGTCCCCGTTCCTAGGTAGGAACATGGTGATGACATGTAGCTTGGGGATATCATCACCCAATTTCGCCACCAGAGCCCCCCCTTCCCAATGTCTTAGTATGGGCGCTCTTGTCATCAGCCATTTTGCCGTCTGTTCGTTCGCATAGTCGACAATGACTAGTCCTGGTTTGAAGTGTATGCCTTCAAACTGTATCTCATGAGACCAGTCTACGACTGTCTCCTTCATAATTGCTTGCTCAAGAGCAGGCATGTCCTTCTTACTCAGGGGATTCCTTGGGTAGTCTCTGGACATAACACCAACCCTCACCACCTTGACGGCGGTGGCGTAGCTGGTGCTCGGCCCAGAAGTCTTGAGAGGGCAGCTGGGGTAGCTGACCACTCCCGTTGCCCCACTTTGGATGTTCCCCTTCTGTCTTTTCCCCTTCTGTCTTTTGGCAGCTCCTTGTGTTTGTGGTGTAGTTCCCACCTTTTTCTGTACTGCTCTCTTATTAGCTTCCTCGGATTGTAGCCTGTTTGCTAAGAAGCGCAGGTACCATCTCACCCCGGCTCCGCTGAGGCCCTTTCTCAGTGGGTCATCGAATCCGCCTGGACTACCTAGGGGTGGCAAGGGATGTGCCCATCTCGTCTTCTTCTTACCTGCTTTGGGCTTTGTCTCCTCTTGCTTAGTCGCGGGCTTGGCGGGAGTAACGGTGTTACCGGTCACCTTGCCCTGACTTTTAGAAGCCGTTTTGGGAGCGGGTCTCCCTTGGCTTGCTGGCTTGGTGGTAGTAACGATGTTACTGACCATCTTGCCCTTGCTTTTTGGCGACAGTCTGGGAGTTGGTCTCTCTCGACTGGTGCGCTCACTCGGATCGTGGGGCTCATCCTCCATCTGATCCGCCAATTGTGTGGCGGTTATATCCCGCACACACGGATTGAATTTTTGTTTTTGTTTTTGTTTTTGTTCCATTCGAATCCCACGAGTCGCAAGGGAACTAAGGCTGGATACCCTCTGAGGTCGCCAGGTATCAGAGGGGCTCCGTAAGCGATGGCCGGTTGCCCTTGGCCATCAACCAGTCCCTTCGGCACGGGTCGCATGACACCTTGGGATTATGGGTTTGGAAGTTCTTGGTTGTTCGCCCTCCGCCGAACGCCCCAACCGGGGTTATTCCAGTCGTGACGTCCAACGGTACGCGAAACTAAGCCCTCACACCGCGACAAGGTGACTTCCACGTGAGGGTTGCAGACATTAAGCCAGGAATGACTTCTATATTGGAATATGTGAACTTTAATTTGTTTATTAACTTTTTTGAATAATTTTTTTCAGGTCAGGTTCGTCTGTGTGTAGATATTCGCTGTATATCTGTCTTTTGTATTTGATGAGTCTGATTATGAAAGGAGGGAGACTTAGTGTGTGGTGTTTGGGTGTTAGAGGAGGTGAGTGAAGGGTAATAAAGTTTCAAAGATGTGTTTGGAAATCCTCAATATGTTGAATCGAAATGTAATTAAGGTAATATGTCATTTCTGAATTTACATTGTCAATATTTGTTTTTTTTGAAGTTAGGTCTCGGTTTACAAGGAGATGTGTTTGCAGGAAGAGTGGTTAGGATAGAGAATTTTATTGCCAAGTGATCAGATCCAAGGTCCGCTGTAAGTTGAATGTCGTTGATGTAGTGTGAAAGGTTAGAGGTGTGAAGAAATATGTCAGGAGTAGAGTCGGGATTGTTGGGCATATTGAATGTTGGAGGAGTGGGTCTTCTGATGAAATTTGAATTTTTGATAAAATGGTTGAGAAGTTTAGTTTTAGAAGGATTGATGTTTAAGTGACCGGTAATAATTGAATAGGGATACAAGGAGGCTTTGACGAAGATATTTTGCTCAATACTGGAATGAGGGTGAATATAGACCAAGAATATGTGGATTTTGTCATTTTGGAAGGGTAAAGTGAAGTGAAGGCAGACATTGAGTGAATTTTGTAGGAATGGAGCGTTGGCCTTACCAAGTTTATAAGCAAGGCGTAGATGAACTAGAGCACCCTACATGGCTGTTAGTGATTGGATTTCCGTGAATCTGTATGGTGTTCCAGTTCCTGAAAGTTATTTCCTTGTCCGTCTGGGTTTTCGTCTCTACAAACATGCTGCAGTCAATATAATGTTTGTCAAGTGTGTATTCTATGAGGTGTTTTTTATTGTAGTAGCTGTTTAATTACGTTTAATTTAGTCATTGTTTATCGAAATTACTGTTTGCGTCACGTCGTCGGTAGGTTGTGTGGCGGTTACAAGGTGAGGGTTTCTCATGTCAAACATAATGATGTATAATTTATTCCCGGGTTGTGTGTTTATTTCAAAATCGGTTGCGAAACGGCGGTGTAGTGTCTTTAATAACTCATCTCTTCTGGTGTTTGGTAGGGTCGTTTATTTGATGTCTGTAAGTATTGATTATAAAGTCGTGTGTTGTCATAGGTGCATGAATTCTTGAATTCTTAGTGATGGTGGTTGGTAGATCGCTGGACTGTTTGTTGCTTAATTTAACTTTTACGTTGGGAACTCCATCAATGGGTTTGGTAGGATGTTTTGGGCACAGAGGAGACCATGTTACATGCTCAGTGCTGTTGCACGTTGCACATTTAGGAGGCAGTGGCGATTTACATAGATGGGTTTCATGTGCACCTGAACATTTTAAACATTTTTTGGGGGCAGTGCAATTTTCTGTGGAGTGTTCGAATGACTGGCATTTGTCACAAGTTCGAGGGATGGATGCAGGGGGATTACTAGGCGAGACGGGGTATTGCCTGTTCATATAGAAGAGCCCGCCTGACGCTAGAAGTTTCTCAAAAGAGGCAACATCACTCTTTATTATTCGAATTAATCGACACGGTTTATTATGGGGCCTGAATATTATTCTCTTGCAGTATCGTATATTCATTTTTATTCATCTGATATTTCTAGTTCCACTTTTTCAATTACTGCAGAGTAAGAAGGAGGTCTAGGTGAGGTCGTTTTCGTTAGATGTTGTGGACGGTAGATCTTAACGAACTTAATGACGTTTCTGTTGCAAAGTGCTTTAAGTGTATCTATTGTAGAAGGGCAGTCCGATTTAATGAGGTAGCCGGTAGAGGCTTTAATGATTATATCCCTGCTTCCGGGAGCACTTTGCAGCCAAATGGAGCAGAATTGAATTCTAGACATACTAGAATCTTGAGTTGTAAAGGAGTAGTTGTATTTGTAGGATCTGAGTGAAGCATTTGGTTTGGTTGCAATTTTTGAGTGTTGAAGGATGAAGTGATTGAAGGAGTCGATGGACTAATGAGTCTAGATGCAGTGGTACAGGCTGGGTTAGTTTTATTATTAACTATGGATTTCGCTTTCTTTTCTTTAGGTGGGCGTAAATAATGACCTTTTTTCCTCTTGGTTGTAAAACCTTCGTCATCCGTGTCGGATACTTGGGAGCAACAAGGCCCATCCATTAAAACGTTCAGTAAAATTACAATTTTCTGAAAATTTTCATGTCAACTAATTTTTCTGACAGCGTCAAAAATTTCCAATTTTGAAAAAATGATATAATCTCTACGAACCTGTGTCCAGACGAACTATTGGCCAAATCGATTCTACTCTCTTCTCTGAAGTGTTCAATACAAATTTGGATGCTATTAAGTTCTTGCTATTTCTCTATTTCTATCTTTTATAGCACTACTATTTCTCAAACTCTCGTACATTACAAGAACTGACAAAAACTGACAAGAACTGATAAAAATTGACAAGAACTGATGAGAACTGACAATAACTGACAGGAACTGACAATAACTGACAAGAACTGACAAAAACTGACAAGAACTGATAAAAATTGACAAGAACTGATGAGAACTGACAATAACTGACAGGAACTGACAATAACTGACAAGAACTGACAAAAACTGACAAGAACTGACAAGAACTGACAAAAACTGACAAGAACTGACAAAAATTGACAAGAACTGATGAGAACTGACAATAACTGACAGGAACTGACAATAACTGACAAGAAGTGGCAAAAACGGAGAAGAACTGACAAGAGCTGACAAAAGTTGAGAAGAACTGACGAGAAGTTACATGAACTGACAAAAACTACTATTTCTCAAACTCTCGTACATTACAAGAACTGACAAAAACTGACAAGAACTGACAAAAATTGACAAGAACTGATGAGAACTGACAATAACTGACAGGAACTGACAATAACTGACAAGAACTGACAAAAACTGACAAGAACTGACAAGAACTGACAAAAACTGACAAGAACTGACAAAAATTGACAAGAACTGATGAGAACGGACATGAACTGACAAAAACTGACAAGAACTAACAGTAACTGACAGGGACTGACAAGAACTGGCAAAAACGGACAAGAACTGACAAAAACTGACGAGAACTGACATGAACTGACAAAAATTGAGAAGAACTGACAAGAACTGACATGAACTGACAAAAACTGACAAGAACTGACATGAACTGATAAAAACTGACGAGAACTGACAAGAACTGACTAGAATTGACAAAAATTAACAAGAACTGACAATAACTGATAAGTACTGACAAGAACTGACAAAAACTGACAAAAACTGACGAGAGCTGACAAGAACTGACGAGAACTGACATGATCTGACAAAAAACTGACAAGAACTGACAATAACTGATAGGAACTGACAAGAACTGACAAAAACTGACGAGAACTGACAAGAACTGACAAAAATTGACAAGAACTGACGAGAACTGACATGAACTGACAAAAAACTGACAATAACTGATAGGAACTGATAATAACTGACCAATCAAGGCCTGACATGACCAGACAAGACCAGATTAAACCAAACAAATTAAAATGAAAAATTATCAGCCAAAAATGTTTACTAATCTATAAAGTTGAGCTCAAATAGATTGTAATACGAGCGTGACACTTTAATCAAAATGTAGTAATGATGTTTGTTTAAACGTTGTGAAACAATTCATGAAAACGTTATTTATTTAAATACATTTACAATTATTACTTGATACACTTATTTGATCTATATTTGTATAGCCATGGACATTTCTATTACTGTGTTGTCTAGACTTGTTTAAATTCTATCATTTTGTCTAGTCTTCTGCAGTCTTGCTAGTCTTTCGTAGTCTTGCCTAGTCTTGTCAACGTCAGACAAACTACAAACACTCTGTCTACTGTACAAACATATGGGATAGAGTCATGAACATTTTGACATATGACTTGTGTTCAAATTTGACGTTTCAAATCATTTATCCATTTTACAAACAAGAGGATTATTTTTTTCTACTGATGGCAATTTTTCCACGGCTTACCCTACATGAAAGTGACATTTTTTCATACTAGAGATGAAAATATTTTCACATCTAGAGACGAAAATGAACATTTTACATTTATGATTTTCTCGATTAAAACACTAAACTAACCAAATTTGCATGGATTTTTTTATTAATTACATCAATTTCAATGAAATATTTTATGTACAAACGTAAAACTAGCCTGAAACTATTTAAAAAACCGAAATAAAATTAGGACATTTGACTTGAAAAGTATCACCTTCTATAAGAATGCAATATGTTACCATGGAAACGACCAAACCAACAATTAAATTTGTATCGACAGTTCCGAAAGTTCGCTTCGAATTGGATTTATTAAAGTCGAATTATGGATTTTACAACCGAAATCAGTAGAAAAAATGCATTTACTACTCGAGATGAAAGTGTTTTTTTTGGTTCGGTGTGATTGCTAACTCGCTGGCGCTTGTGAGCAAACTCCCACCTCACCAAAAAAACGCCATCTCTTTTCATCTCTTGCTGTAAAATATACTATTGTTCAAAACTTGTTTCCAGAAAGGTTAAATTTAGAAATGTCAAATTTGATCACCAGTGACACATCAACAGTTTCATTTTAAATGTCTACGTTGTTTCAAACTTTTTTTCCAAAATGACTAAATTTGTGGAATATCAAAGTTGGACACGTATCAAAATGACGTATCAATAGTTTCATTTTAAATGTCTGCGTTTTGCTTAAAAAATTTGTTTCCAGAATGGTTGAATTATTGAAATATCAAATTTGGACACCTTCAAGCCAAAATTGTTAAACAACCAAAAATCGGTATATTTTTATTTGACACATGTCATTACACATGTAATTCAGATCTCGTCAAGCTGTTGTAGCTAGGGATTGCAATCCGGAAAACCGGATCCGGTAACCCGGCGGATCCGGCATCACTAAACGAACTTCCGTTCTATTGGTACCAGATCCGGTCACCGGATCCGGCGAAGTTAATTTTTGGTAAAATAATCGCAATGTTGCATAAGTAGGAACTTTAAATGCGTGGTGCGCATGGCACCACATGGTTTTTTCAACACCAAAATTGATTTTATGTAAAATAATGTATACTGTTAAATAATTATCGTATTTGGCAGTCTATAACGCGCACCTTTTTTCCAAAACACATAGATCCGCGTTATATGCGCACAAAAAGTAGGTTAAATTTTAGGGTGCGTCTTATACACCGGGAAATACGGTATTTATAGTAAATTGATTAAATTAAATAGTTATAAACTCATTCTTGTGATAATTGTGCCATTCATTCGACAGATTCTTCATGATGTCTGTCATAAATATAAGAATTAGACTTATTAGCATGCTCAAATACATGATTGTGGTGATCGCAGTAGATTAAATAAGTTTTATTATGTAAGATTTAATATAGCTAAATACTAAAATTCTTTCAGTGAAACTTAACTAGTTACCTACACTGTATTAGATTTTTAATTGTTTGTCTAATTATAAATGTGTGTGTACACCTATATACACTCACTCGATTAACCTGGAAACAGTCCATTTTGGAACAAAAAGAGAAAATTTTCCTGAAACGAGTTTTCATCGATCCGGATCCGGCCGGATCCATGGAAATTCAGCCGGATCCGGCCGGATTGAAAATGAAACCGGATTGCAATCCCCAGTTGAAGCGTTCTAATACAACAAACATAAATAATTTGATACATGTCAATCTATGACAGATTTCATTCAGGTGTTTGTCATTCTGTGGAAACATTCTGATGATGATGTTGATTCTACCATAAAAAACTTAAATGATTTGAACTGATAAGATCTTATCAGTTAAATCAATAACCTGTTAAGTTCATGTTTCTCTCACAAAATGTCAAAATTATAAATGTCATCTTTCAAGCGAGTGGTTTACAAGTTATTGTTCATGGATGCTGTGCTGATGAGAGATAAATTTCGAAACTCGTACACAGATGGCTATAGACTTAAGGTATCGGAAAGACATGATCTTAAAAACAATGTTATTTTTACGGTTTTTGTTGAGTGCCGCGAAGGTGGACTGAAAGCTGTAAAATAACTTACAAATTTCATGTGAGATTTGTTTTGGTAGTCCTAAAAAGAATCAATAATTGTTATAGAGCTTCGGAAAGGCGGAATATATTTATATGTTCAGGCTGTGTTCCGTTTGTTTTAAGTTTATGTGATCTATATTTATATAGCCATGTACATTACTGTTACTGTGTTATCTATCCTTGTTTAAATTCTATAATTTTGTATAGTTTTCTCCAGTCTTGCTAGTCTTCCCTAGTCTTGCCTGGTCTTGTCAATGTCAGACAAACTACAAACACTCTACACTTTGTCTACTCTACAAACATATGGGATAGAGTCATAAACATTTTGACATGTGACTTGTGTCCAAATTTGACCATTCAAATAATTTATCAATTTTGGAAACAAGACTAGATTATTTGTTTATTGTTTCCAAAAAGGATAAATTTTAGAAATGTCAGATTTGATCACCAATGACACGTCAAAAGTTTAATTTTAAATGTGTGCGTTGTTTCAAACGTTGTTTCCAAAATGACAAAATTTGTGACAAAAAACGTGTCAGAAGAATCATTTTAAATGTCTGCGTTTTGCTTTGAAACTTTGTTTCCAAAATGACTGAATTATTGATATATCAGATTTGGACACCTTCAGCCCAAAATTGTTAAACAACTAAAATTCAGTATGTTTTTATTTGACACATGTCAAGACAGACAGATGTAATCCAGATATTGTCAACCTGTGGTAGCATTCCACCTCAACAAAAATATATAATCTGACACATATCATTCTATGACTGATTTAATTCAGGTGTGCGTCATTTTGTGGAAACATTCTGATGATGATGTTGATTCTACCATAAAAAACATAAATGATTTGACACATGTCATGCTAGGAGAGATTTGATTTGGTTCAGTCTTTCATTGGGTTGAAATATTCTGATGATGATCTTGATGATGTTTCTACCATAAAAAAAACATAAATGATTTGACACATGTCATACTATGACTGTTATAATCCAGATGTCTTTTATTCTGTGGTAGCATTCTGATGATGATCTTGTGATTTCTACCACAACAAAAATAAATTACTTCACACATATCATTTTATGACAGATTTAATTCAGGTGTGTGTCATTCTGTGGAATCATTCTGAAGATGATGTTGATGATGGTTCACAAAAAACATAAATTATTTTATCTACGACCACGATTGTACAGTTCGTGGACTATGTAAATACATGATAATACACACGTATGTAACAGTCCGCGAAAAATGATAAGTTATGATTTATAACACTCACGTGCGTTTGATTTACGATTCGTTGTTTGGTTTAGAGCTGCTTTACGTGCTCGTACGTTCAGCGCCCCCCAGTGCCACAATTCAAACTAACGGAAATTGACATAGCGTACTGACATTGCGTACATTGGGTTGCCTATATCTATGAGCACTCTTGTTTAACTCAAATAAGTAGTAAATAATAAAGTATGTAACCATTAAGAATGTATTTCTTATCATTTTTTTCAAGTTAAATAATGTCGAGTAACAGTTATATATGAAAATACAATGTTTGCTTATTAAAATGTTAAATAATGATAATTAAATAAACATAACCTAATAAGAAATAAATTTGTTACATCAAACATATTTTTCTTATTATTATATATTTTATTATATATATTATTATATATCTTATTATATATATTAACAGAAACAAATTAGTGTGGTCGTAGATAAAGTATAGTACATAACTCGAATTGTAAAGCAATTACGTACTCGCGGAATTACGCGCTCCCCGCTACGCGAGTCGTGTGTAACTGTTCCGCTCGTACGTAATATCCTTCTTACAACTCTCGTTACGTAATATACTATTAAGGATCTTTCAATAGGTGAATGTTTGCCATAATTGTTGGCGTGGAACTTTATATGGAAAGTATTGTTATTACGTAGAATTCTGTTAGGCTTTTTCAGTTGGAGCAATTCAGGGCTAGTTATTAATCCAATCAGTAACTTATAAATGAAGCTTAGGTATATCATTAACCGTTGTACGGTAAGCTAAAAAATGCATGTTGAACATTCTAGTAATAGCAGAGTAATCATGATGTTCAATGTTTACATGAAGTTTGTATGCACAGAACCTCAGGAACGTGTTTTGAATCGTCTCGATTGTGTATTTGTGACATTGATAGTAGGGAGACCACACAATAGAGGCATGATTTAGATGGGAGATAACCAATGATAAGTAAACCATCTTTACCGCACGAATGGAGAAAATTTCGCAATTCCTTAAAATAGAGCCTAACATCTTCTAGATTCTGACAGGAGTGCTGACGGGACACTGCAGACTTAGGAAACATCTCAAGGCCCTAGGCCTGGAGGAGGATGACGGATGCAGATTATTTGGCTCAGCAGAGGAAACCCCCATACATCTGCTCAAAGACTGCGGAGCATTACTACGCAAGAGACAAATGTACCTTGGGGCTCACTACTTGAACACAGAGGAGCTGCAGGCCTTGTATCCCACCCAGATCCTGAAATTCCTAAAGGACTCAGGATTAGAGGAGGTGCTCTAAATGGGTAAGTACACCAACGCTTGGAGGAGGAGGGTGGGGTACAATAGATCTATAAAGGTCGCAGTACAAGTCGTCACCACCATATCTACAATCTACAATCTACTACATCTTCGAGACCTTCAAGGATACACTATTTATGTGGTCAACAAAGGTTAGACGTTCATCAAAATATTACATGCTGTAGATTTCAATATGTTATTGTTTAGGGTGTACTGTGAATTATGTTTTTCAATAGATTTGGAAAAACTTATGAAACATCATTTCTGAACGTTTAGTTTTAGATTGTTCAGATTACACCATTTGACAAAGCAATTTGGATCATCTTGAAGTAGCAATTGGTCAGAGTAAGAGTTTATAGGACTAAAAATGTTTAGATCGTCAGCGAATATTAAATATTTACTATGACTGAAGCAACTGCCTATATCGTTCATGAACAAGTTAAAGAGGAGTGGTGCACAGTGCGAAGACTGTGGAACCCCAGATGTCACTGCAATTTCATAAGATATAGAAGAGCTTATTTTGACCCGCAGATTGCGCCCAGTCAAAAAACTATGGAACCATTTCTGTAGATTTAATTCAGCTATGTGTCATTCTGTGTAAACATTCTGATGATAATGTTAGTTCTACCACAAAAATACATAAATGATTTGACACATAATATTTAATATTTAATTCAGAAGTCTGTAATTCTGTGGTAGAATTCTGAAGATGATGATCTTGTGGATTCTAGCACAAAAAAAATAAATGATTTGACACATATTCTATAACAGATTTAATTCAGGTGTCTGTCATTCTGTAGAAACATTCTGATGTTGATGATAATGATGATTCGACCACAAAAACATAAATGATTTGACACATGTCATTCTATGACTGATTTAATTCAAATGTCTGTAATTCTGTAGTAGAATTCAGAAGATGATGATTATCTTGTGGATTCTACAACAACAAAAATAAATGATTGGACACCACATATCATTCTATAACACGTGTCTTTCATTCAGTGGAAACATTCTGATGAAGATGATGATGATGATTCGACTACAAAAAACTTAAATGATTTGACACATGTCATTCTAGAATTAGAGTGTCTTTCAAGGTGTGGAAACATTCCGATGATGATGTTGATGATGATTCTTCCACAACAAACAAATATTTTGACACACGTCATTTTAGGACGGATTTACTTTAGGTGTCTCTCATTATGTGGAAACATTCTGATGATGATGTTGATGATGGTTTTACCACAAAAAACATAAATGATTTGACACATGTTAATCTATAACAGATTTAATGCTGGTTTGTTTTATTGTGTGGAACCATTCTGATGATGAAGTTGATGATGATTCGACCAAAAAAAAAACCTAAATGATTTGACATATGTCATTCTAGGACAGATTTATTTCAGGTGTCTTTCAACGTGTGGAAACATTTCGATGATGATGTTGTTGATGTTTCTTCCACAAGAAACAAATATTTTGACACATGTCATTTTATGACGGATTTACTTTAGGTGTCTCTCATTATGTGGAAACATTTTGATGATGATGTTGATGATGGTTTTGCCACAAAAAAAATAAATGATTTGACACATGTTAATCTATGACACATTTAATTCAGGTTTGTTTTAATTTGTGGAACCATTCTGATGATGATTCGACTACAAAAAACCTAAATGATTTGACACATGTCAGTCTAGGATAGATTTAACTCAGGTGTATTTCATTGTGTTGAAATATTCTTACGGTGATGATGATGATTCTACCACAAAAAACATAAATGATTTTACATGTCGGTCCAGGACAGATTTAATTCAGGTGTCTTTCATTGTGCTGAAACACTCTGATGATGATGTTGATGATAATTATACCTCATAAAACATAAATAATTTGACACATGTCAGACTAGGACAGATTTAATTCAGGTGTCTTTCATCGTGTGAAAACATTCTGATGATGATTTTACCAAATCAAACAGGTCTGTCATTTTGTTGTAGCATTCTGCAACCACAATATACAAATCCGAGCAAATTTTCATCAAAATCACTTTTACTTATTTCATTCTGATAAATATTTAAATAACAAAAACCATCTATTCTCACTTATCAAACACAAATTATTTGCGCATTACGTAATTTCCAAATCGAACATTTTTCATGCAATTCAATTGATAATATTCATTTCACTCCATCGAATCAAAACTTTCATTTCATTCACTGACTTATGCTCCAATTTAAGACAACATTTCATTCATGCAGATAACAATTTTTGAGTGACAGATTATCGCTGCGTTTAGATTCATGTCCACAACTTTTTTACTACTTCCCATTCCTATCTATCTAGACCATTATTCATTCATTTATTTATAATTACCGAACGTAATATAAATATTTGTTATTTTCACAAAAACAGACAAAACCAGACAAGACCAGACGTGGTGTGGACACACAAGACCAGGCGAGACCAGAGGTGATCATACAAGATCTGACAAAAGCAAACTAGATCAGGCAAAACCAGACAAAACCAGACAAGAATAGACAAGACCAGACAAGACTAAACAAATCCAGACATGACCAGACAAGATCAGAGAAAACCAGACAAGACCAGACAAGACCAAATAAGGCCAGATAAGACCAGACAGAACCAGATAAGACAAAACAAAACAAGAAAAGACCAAATAAGGCCAGACAGGACTAGACAGCACCAGACAAGACAAAACAAAACCAGAAAAGTTCAGACAAGACAAGACCAGACAAGACCCGACAAGACCAGACTAGACCAGACAAGACCAGACAACACCAGACAAGACCAAGACCAGATTTACAAGAAAAATTCGTTACGACAATTTGTGTGTGACAAGAAGTCACAATTGAAATGCATAGATGATATTTACAGTCCTGTAAGTTAGATATGGCTGGAATATTAATAAATTCAAAAGTTTTAGATTTCCAAAAAATAATAACAAAATGTGTGGGGAACGCCTTTGGAAAACTAATTGGTTCCACACCTACTCAGTAACAGTCAAATAGTACAGAGAATGTAAAAGGAAACTACGACTCTAGACAGAGAAGCTTGAAGTTTATATTAAATTAATTGTTTATATTAATCGTTTATAGTAAATTAATAGGCGAGACAATAATCGTCACAAATTGAAATTGTTGTGTCTGGAACCGTCCATTATTTTCAATCGAATCCGTCTAGTCCACAAACATATGGGATTATTACGACAATTTATCGACTAATAAATAATTATTGCGCTCGCCTATATCTCTGTTTACATTTCATTTTCGGGGGACTCCGGAAACAGATTAGATAAATTACAAACCACTGCACTGAATGGATTTACTATCGAATCCGTGCTAGTGTTCGTTCGATACTCTCACCGTTAGTTTCACTGTAAGTCTCTTCTATTTACTTTAAATATTACAAAACAAATTACAATAATTATAGACATATAAGATTGAATAGACAGACAAGATTAGACAGACAAGATTAGACAGACAGGACTAGACAGATAAGATTAGACAGACAGTACTAGACAGAAGGACTAGACAGAGAAGACTAGACATACAAGACTAGACAGACAAGACTAAACAGACAAGACTAGACAGACAAGACTAGACAGACAAGACTAGACAGACAAGACTAGACAGACAAGACTAAACAGACAAGACTAGACAGACAAGACTAAACAGACAAGACTAGACAGACAAGACTAGACAGACAAGACTAGACAGACAAGACTAGACAGACAAGACTAGACAGACAAGACTAGACAGACAAGACTAGACAGACAAGACTAGACAGACAAGACTAGACAGACAAGACTAGACAGACAAGACTAGACAGACAAGACTAGACAGACAAGACTAGACAGACAAGACTAGACAGACAAGACTAGACAGACAAGACTAGACAGACAAGACTAGACAGACAAGACTAGACAGACAAGACTAGACAGACAAGACTAGACAGACAAGACTAGACAGACAAGACTAGACAGACAAGACTAGACAGACAAGACTAGACAGACAAGACTAGACAGACAAGACTAGACAGACAAGACTAGACAGACAAGACTAGACAGACAAGACTAGACAGACAAGACTAGACAGACAAGACTAGACAGAGAAGACTAGACAGACAAGACTAGACAGACAAGACTAGACAGACAAGACTAGACAGACAAGACTAGACAGACAAGATTAGACAGACAAGACTAGACAGACAAGACTAGACAGACAAGACTAGACAGACAAGACTAGACAGACAAGACTAGACAGACAAGACTAGACAGACAAGACTAGACAGACAAGACTAGACAGACAAGACTAGACAGACAAGACTAGACAGACAAGACTAGACAGACAAGACTAGACAGACAAGACTAGACAGACAAGACTAGACAGACAAGACTAGACAGACAAGACTAGACAGACAAGACTAGACAGACAAGACTAGACAGACAAGACTAGACAGACAAGACTAGACAGACAAGACTAGACAGACAAGACTAAACAGACAAGACTAGACAGACAAGACTAGACAGACAAGACTAGACAGACAAGACTAGACAGACAAGACTAGACAGACAAGACTAGACAGACAAGACTAGACAGACAAGACTAGACAGACAAGACTAGACAGACAAGACTAGACAGACAAGACTAGACAGACAAGACTAGACAGACAAGACTAGACAGACAAGACTAGACAGACAAGACTAGACAGACAAGACTAGACAGACAAGACTAGACAGACAAGACTAGACAGACAAGACTAGACAGACAAGACTAGACAGACAAGACTAGACAGACAAGACTAGACAGACAAGTTTAGACAGACAAGTTTAGACAGACAAGACTAGACAGACAAGACTAGACAGACAAGACTAGACAGACACGACCAGACAGACTAGACTAAAAAAATTTTAAACTTTAGGCGAGGTAATTGGTGGCGGGCAGTTTATAAACGACGTGTAAATTACAGTCTCCCGGCTCTACACAGCCGAGCTCGGGCCTGCCACATATTATGTAACTACCACATATTATGTATTGACAGACAAGACTAGACAATGCCATTATGCCGCTGTTTTACAGTTAGCAATGCCATATACGCCATTATGCCGCTGCTTGACAAATAAAAATGCCACTGTTTTTCAAGTGGCAATGCCAAATATTTCATTACTCTATTGTTGGCCAGTTTGCAATGCCATAATGCCGTTGTTTGCCAGTCGACATTGCCACACATGATATTATGCCGCTGTTTGACAGTTGTCAATGCCATATATGCCGCTGTTTGCCAATTGGCAATGCCATACAAATCATTGTGCCGCTGTTTATCTGTTGGAAATGCTATTATGCCGCTGTTTGACATTTGGCATTGCCATATATGACTTTAAGCCACTATTTGCCAATTAGTAATTCCACATGTGTCATTATATCGCTGTTCGATAATTGGCAATAACATGATGCCGCTGTTGCCTATGTGTCAATGCCATTATGCCGCTGTTTTATAATTGGCAATGCCATATATGCCATTATGCCGCTGCTTGACAATTGAAAATGCCTCTATTTTCAGATAGCAAAGCCAAATATGTCATTATGCTATTGGTTGTCAGTTGGCAATGACATTATTCCGTTGTTTGCTGGTTGTCAATGCAATAATGTCGCTGTTTTCCAGTCGACGTTGCCACATGTGCTATTATGCCGCTGTTTGACAGTTGTCAATGCCATATATGCCGCTGTTTGCCAATTGACAATGCCATACATATCATTGTGCCGTTGTTTGTCTGTTGGAAATGCTATTATGCCGCTGATTGACATTTGGCATTGCCATATATGACTTTAAGCCACTGTTTGCCAATTAAAAATGCCAAATATGTCATTATATCGCTGTTCGATAATTGGCAATAATATGATGCCGCTGTTGCACATGTGTCAATGCCATTATGCTGCTGTTGCCCATGTGTCAATGACATTACGCCGCTGTTTTACAATTGGCAATGCCATATATGCTATTATACCGCTACTTGACAATTGAAAATGACTCTGTTTTTCAGGTGGCAATGCCAAATATGTCATTACGCTATTGTTGGTCATAAAGCCGTTGTTTGCCAGTCGACATTGCCACACATGATATTATGCCGCTGTTTGACAGTTGTCAATGCCATAAATGCCGCTGTTTGCCAATTGGCAATGCTATACATATCATTGTGCCGCTGTTTGTCCGTTGGAAATGCTATTATGTCGCTGTTTGACATTTGGCATTACCATATATGACTTTAAGCTACTGTTTTCCAATTAGTAATGTCAAATATGTCATTATATTGCGGTTTGATATTTGGCAATAATATGATGCCGCTGTTGCCCATGTGTCAATGCCATTATGCTGCTGTTGCCCATGTGTCAATACCATTATGCCGCTGTTTTACAATTGGCAATGCCATATATACTATTATACCGCTACTTGACAATTGAAAATGACTCTGTTTTTCAGGTGGCAATGCCAAATATGTCATTATGCTATTTTTGGTCAGTTTGCAATGCCATAATGCCGTTGTTTGCCAGTCGACATTGCCACACATGATATCATGCCGCTGTTTGACAGTTTTCAATGCCATATATGCCGCTGTTTGCCAATTGGCAATGCCATACATATCATTGTGCCGCTGTTTGTCTGCTGGACATGCTATTATGTCGCTGTTTGACATTTGGCATTGCCATATATGACTTTAAGTCACTGTTTGCCAATTAATAATGCCAAATATGTCATTATATTGCTGTTTGATAATTGGCAATAATATGATGCCGCTGTTGCTCATGTGTCAATGCCATTATGCTGCTGTTGCCCGTATGTCAATGCCATTATGCTGTTGTTGCTTATATGTCAATGCTATTATGACGCTGTTTTATAATTGGCAATGCCATATATGCCATTATGCCGCTGCTTGACAATTGAAAATGATTCTGTTTTTCTGGTGGCAATGCCAAATATGTCATTATGCTATTGTTTGTCAGTATGCAATGACATTATTGCGTTGTTTGCTGGTTGGCAATGCCATAATGTCGCTGTTTTCCTGTCGACGTTGCCACATATGCCATTATGCCGCTGTTTGACAGTTGTCAATGCCATATATGCCGCTGTTTGCCAATTGGCAATGCCATACATATCACTGTGCCGCTGTTTGTCTGTTGGACATGCTATTATGCCGCTGTTTGACATTTGTCATTGCCATATATGACTTTAAGCCACTGTTTGCCAATTAGTAATGCCAGATATGTCATTATATTGCTGTTTGATAATTGACAATAACATGATGCCGCTGTTGCCTATGAGTCAATGCCATTATGCCGCTGTTTTATAATTGGCAATGCCATATATGCCATTATGCCGCTGCTTGACTGTTAAAAATGCCTCTGTTTTTCAGATGGCAAAGCCAAATATGTCATTATGCTATTGTTTGTCAGTTTGCAATGACATTATTCCGTTGTTTGCTGGTTGTCAATGCCATAATGTCGCTGTTTTCCACATATGCCATTATGCCGCTGTTTGACAGTTGTCAATGCCATATGTGCCGCTGTTTGCCAAGTGGCACATACATATCATTAAGCCGCTGTTTGTCTATTGAAAATGCTATTATGCCGCTGTTTTACATTTGGCATTGCCACATATGACTTCAAGCTACTGTTTGTCAAATGGCAATGCCATAAATGTCATTATGTCGCTGTTTGATAATTGGTAATAATAAGTTGCTGCTGTTGCCTATGTGTCAATGCCATTATGCCGCTATTTTATAATTGGAAATGCTATATATGCCATTATGCTGCTGCTTGACAATTGAAAATGCCTCTGTTTTTCAGGTGGCAATGCCAAATATGTCATTAAGCTATTTTTGGTCAGTTTGCAATGCCATAATGCCGTTGTTTGCCAGTCGACATGGCCACACATGATATTATGCCGCTGTTTGACAGTTGTCGATGCCATATACGCTGCTGTTTGCCAATTGGCAATGCTATACATATCATTGTGCCGCTGTTTGTCCGTTGGAAATGCTATTATGTCGCTGTTTGACATTTGGCATTAATATATATGACTTTAAGCCACTGTTTGCCAATTAGTAATGCCAAATATTTCATTATATTGCTGTTTGATAATTGGCAGTAACATGATGCTGCTGTTGCCCATGTGTCAATGCCATTATGCCGCTGTTTTATAATTGGCAGAGCCACATATGCCTTTATACCGCAGTTTGACAATTGAAAATGTCTCTGTTTTTCAGATGGCATAGCCAAATATGTCATTATGCTATTGTTTGTCAGTTGGCAATGACATTATTCCGTTGTTTGCTGGTTGTCAATGTCATAATGTCGCTGTTTTCCAGTCTACGTTGCTACATATGCCATTATGCCGCTGTTGGACAGTTGTCAATGCCATATATGCCGCTGTTTGACAGTTATCAATGCCATATATGCCGCTGTTTGCCAAGTGGCAATGCCATACATATCATTGTGCCGCTGTTTGTCCGTTGGAAATGCTATTATGCCGCTGTTTGACATTTGGCATTGCCATATATGACTTTAAGCCACTGTTTGCCAATTAGTAATTACAAATATGTCATTATATCGCTGATAATTGGCAATAACATGATGCCGCTGTTGCCGATGTGTCAATGCTATTATGCTGCTGTTGCCCATGTGTCAATGCCATTATGTCAAGTATATGACAATTATGTTATAATTGGCAATGCCATATATGCCATTATGCCGCTGCTAGACAATTGAAAATGCCTCTATTTTTCAGGTGGTAATGCCAAATATGTCATTATGCTATTGTTTGTCAGTTGGCAATGACATTATTCCGTTGTTTGCTGGTTGGTAATGCCATAATGCCGCTATTTTCTAGTTGACATTGCCACATATGCCATTCTGCCGCTGTTTGACAGTTGTCAATGCCATATATGTCATTAAGCCGCTGTTTGTCTATTGGAAATTGTGATTTTGCCGCCGTTTTACATTTGGCATTGCCATATATGACTTTAAGCCACTGTTTGCCAATTGGCAATGCCATCTATGTCATTATGTCGCTGTTTGATAATTGGCAATAATATGTTGCCGGAGTTGCCTATGTGTCAAAGCCATTATGCCGCTGTTTTATAATTGGCAATGACATTATTCCGCTGTTTGCTGGTTGATAATGCCATAATTGGTTTTTTCAATGCCGACTGGTAAACGCTGTTTTCCAGTCGGCATTGCCACATATCCTATTATGACGCTGTTTGACAGTTGTCAATACCATATATGCCACTGTTTGCCAATTGACAATACCATACATGTCATTAAGCCGCTGTTTGTCTATTGGAAATGCTATTATGCCGCTGTTTTACATTTGTCATTGCCATATATGACTATAAGCCACTGTTTTTTGCAATTAGCAATGCTATATATGTCATTTTATCCGCTGTTTGATAATTGGCAATAACATGATGCCAATGGGCAAATGGGCCTCTGTTGCCCATTTGTCAATGCCATTATGCAGCTGTTTTACAATTGGCCATGCCATATATGCTATTATGCCATTAAGACTAGACAGACAAGACTAGAGAGACAAGACTAGACAGACAAGACTAGACAGACAAGACTAGACAGACAAGACTAGACAGACAAGACTAGACAGACAAGACTAGACAGACAAGACTAGACAGACAAGACTAGACAGACAAGACTAGACAGACAAGACTAGACAGACAAGACTAGACAGACAAGACTAGACAGACAAGACTAGACAGACAAGACTAGACAGACAAGACTAGACAGACAAGACTAGACAGACAAGACTAGACAGACAAGACTAGACAGACAAGACTAGACAGACAAGACTAGACAGACAAGACTAGACAGACAAGACTAGACAGACAAGACTAGACAGACAAGACTAGACAGACAAGACTAGACAGACAAGACTAGACAGACAAGACTAGACAGACAAGACTAGACAGACAAGACTAGACAGACAAGACTAGACAGACAAGACTAGACAGACAAGACTAGACAGACAAGACTAGACAGACAAGACTAGACAGACAAGACTAGACAGACAAGACTAGACAGACAAGACTAGACAGACAAGACTAGACAGACAAGACTAGACAGACAAGACTAGACAGACAAGACTAGACAGACAAGACTAGACAGACAAGACTAGACAGACAAGACTAGACAGACAAGACTAGACAGACAAGACTAGACAGACAAGACTAGACAGACAAGACTAGACAGACAAGACTAGACAGACAAGACTAGACAGACAAGACTAGACAGACAAGACTAGACAGACAAGACTAGACAGACAAGACTAGACAGACAAGACTAGACAGACAAGACTAGACAGACAAGACTAGACAGACAAGACTAGACAGACAAGACTAGACAGACAAGACTAGACAGACAAGACTAGACAGACAAGACTAGACAGACAAGACTAGACAGACAAGACTAGACAGACAAGACTAGACAGACAAGACTAGACAGACAAGACTAGACAGACAAGACTAGACAGACAAGACTAGACAGACAAGACTAGACAGACAAGACTAGACAGACAAGACTAGACAGACAAGACTAGACAGACAAGACTAGACAGACAAGACTAGACAGACAAGACTAGACAGACAAGACTAGACAGACAAGACTAGACAGACAAGACTAGATAGACAAGACTAGACAGACAAGACTATACAGACAAGACTAGACAGACAAGACTAGACAGACAAGACTAGACAGACAAGACTAGACAGACAAGACTAGACAGACAAGACTAGACAGACAAGACTAGACAGACAAGACTAGACAGACAAGACTAGACAGACAAGACTAGACACACAAGACTAGACAGACAAGACTAGACAGACAAGACTAGACAGACATGACTAGACAGACAAGACTAGACAGACAAGACTAGACAGACAAGACTAGACAGACAAGACTAGACAGACAAGACTAGACAGACAAGACTAGACAGACAAGACTAGACAGACAAGACTAGACAGACAAGACTAGACAGACAAGACTAGACAGACAAGACTAGACAGACAAGACTAGACAGACAAGACTAGACAGACAAGACTAGACAGACAAGACTAGACAGACAAGACTAGACAGACAAGACTAGACAGACAAGACTAGACAGACAAGACTAGACAGACAAGACTAGACAGACAAGACTAGACAGACAAGACTAGACAGACAAGACTAGACAGACAAGACTAGACAGACAAGACTAGACAGACAAGACTAGACAGACAAGACTAGACAGACAAGACTAGACAGACAAGACTAGACAGACAAGACTAGACAGACAAGACTAGACAGACAAGACTAGACAGACAAGACTAGACAGACAAGACTAGACAGGCAAGACTAGACAGACAAGACTAGGCAGACAAGACTAGACAGACAAGACTAGACAGACAAGAGTAGACAGACAAGACTAGACAGACAAGACTAGACAGACATGACTAGACAGACAAGACTAGACAGACAAGACTAGACAGACAAGACTGGACAGACAAGACTAGACAGACAAGACTAGACAGACAAGACTAGACAGACAAGACTAGACAGACAAGACTAGACAGACAAGACTAGACAGACAAGACTAGACAGACAAGACTAGACAGACAAGACTAGACAGACAAGACTAGACAGACAAGACTAGACAGACAAGACTAGACAGACAAGACTAGACAGACAAGACTAGACAGACAAGACTAGACAGACAAGACTAGACAGACAAGACTAGACAGACAAGACTAGACAGACAAGACTAGACAGACAAGACTAGACAGACAAGACTAGACAGACAAGACTAGACAGACAAGACTAGACAGACAAGACTAGACAGACAAGACTAGACAGATAAGACTAGACAGACAAGACTAGACAGACAAGACTAGACAGACAAGACTAGACAGACAAGACTAGACAGACAAGACTAGACAGACAACACTAGACAGACAAGACTAGACAGACAAGACTAGACAGACAAGGCTAGACAGACAAGACTAGACAGACAAGACTAAACAGACCCGACTAGACAGGCAAGACTAAACAGACAAGACTAGACAGACAAGACTATACAAACAAATCTAAACAGACAAGTTTCTATATACACTAAATACAATGTCTCCATATGATTAATTGAAGAATATAACTTAAAATGTTAATTAATGCTGAATGATTAAATTGGTTGTAGTATTGGACGTTGGAGTTTTTAGATAAGATTTGACTCTCGACTCGAGTGAGTCGATTCGCGAGAGAATTGCGAGTGAATTGAGAATTCGCGAGGAAGTTAATTCGATGCAAATTTTGTGCAAAAGTTAATTAATATTTTGTGTAAAAGTTTAAAATAGAATATACCAAGTGATTTATCATCTTGAGCGAGTCAACATTCCGAGGAATGAGAAGGTATCCGCAGAGCGAATTAGTTTCCAATAAATAAAAAGTTTATTGCACTTGCTTAGATTAATATCTCGCTATAATCAGTTTTTTTTGTTTGTTTTGTTTTCGCTGCGGATTTTATTCGCGTCGCTTTCGCCTTTGAATAGCGAAATTATTATTCGTTGCCCTTGAGCGATTCGCGCCCAATCATTTCACACTACAAAAACGTCCATACAGATTAACAGAATAAAAACTAATAATGTGGAATTCACTGGCGTTTTGATTGCTTTGTAATTTACTAAGCCTTTAGATAAACCCAACTATTTGTTCTTTCTAATCTCCGTCCGAACAATCACAATCTGAACATTAAATAAATAGAAGAAGTTTGTATTTACTTAATGTTCAGATTGTCTTTCAACCCACATGAATTTCCATTTCAATATCTTGCTTATAATCTCAGGAATTACGAGGATGTTGTTCACAACAAAATGTTAAATAATTTTATCATTAGATTTATCCATAGACAAGACTACGGCAAATAAAATTATACAAGTAAGGGTACTTTCGTATTAACGCCACCACCACTACATTTTTAAATGCCACCAATCTACACCTAAAATTTTTATGATAAATCGTTTTAAAGATTTTATTTAAAATTAAAACAGTTTTAATGATGACGGAGACCTTGCTCTCCACCACCGATAGATCACATATTGAATCAAAAGGCTCCAGAAATAACCAGAAACGAAGTTTTGCATGCAATAAAAGCACGAAAAACGGAAAAGCTACCGGTCCCGATAAAATCAACGTTGAAATGCTTAAACTGATTGCAGATAATGAAGGTAAAGGCCTAGACTTAATAACAGCATTATTTAACAGATTATATAGCTCAAGCAAGATACTGTCAGATTTTCTTAAATCAACATTCGTCACAATACCAAAGATACCAAAGTACAAAGATACCAAAGATATGTAAGGCGTTGTACAATGTGATGACTATCGGATGATAAGTATTATGTCCCAAAAAACCTTTCTTAGAATCATCCACACGCGAATCTACAAAAAGTGCGAATATCAGATGGACAACACCCAGTTTAGATTCCGAAACGGACTCGGAACACGTGATGCACTCTTTTCCCTTAATGTAACGACACAAAGGTGTAGAGACATGAATATGAATGTATTTGCATGTTTCATAGACTATCGAAAGGCGTTCGACTGTGTTAATCATCAGAAGATGATCGAAATTCTAAGAATAACCGGATTCGAGGGACAGGATCTACGTTTCATATCAGAACTTTATTGGCATCAAACGGCGGTAGTAGAGACGGAACAATCAAAGATATGCAAATCAGACGGGGTGTTCCACAACGTTGCGTCTTGTCTCCACTCCTGTTTAATCTGTAGTCGGAAACTATATTGAGAGAAACACTGGATGGTGTCCAGGGCGGAATCAAGATCAATGGAACACCAATAAACAATATCAGGTACGCCGATGATACGGTTATAATAGCCAACGATGTACAAGAACTACAAAGCATCATGGATTCCGTAGTTCACTTTGGATTGCAACTCAATGTCTCCAAGACCAAATTATTGGTATTTTCTGAGACTCCAATTAATGCACACCTGCGTGTCAAGGGACAAACAGTCAAACAAGGGACCTCAATAAAATATCTGGGAGCTAACATCAATAGTCAGTGCGACCCGAAAGGGGAAATACTTTCAAGGATTGAGTAAGCGAGAAAAATCTTCATGAATATGAAATCATTTTTTAAAAGATAAAAACTAGACAGCTTGGAACTCGGAACTCGTATGATCAGATGCTACGTCTTCTCTGTCCTCCTACTCTATGGATGTGAAAGCTGGACACTAAATAAATTCACAGACCAAAAAGGAAATAGAAGCCTTCGAAATGTATGTGTATAGACGGATGCTGCTAATTTCATGGGTACAAAGGATCACCAACGATGAAGTACTCCAGCGCATGCAGAAACAAAAAGAATTACTGAACACCATCAAGGAAAGGAAAAAGCAATATCTGAGTCATGTGATGAGTGGTGATAAATACCAAATATTACGCCTCATAATAGAGGCAAAGTACAAGATCAGCAGGAAGATGCCAGAACTCTTGGCTGAAAGATTTGAGGAGATGGTTCATCGACCGCTCGTCTGCAGATATCTTTCGTGCTGCAGTTTCCAGAGCTAAAATAGCTTTTGGATCGCCAACCTTCGGCAGGAGAGGGCGTGATAAGAAAAAGAAGATAAGAATTCATAAACTATCCGGACTAGGGCTTCACACGAGACGAGATAGGGCGAGAGTTTCAAAAATCTCGTCTCGCTCTCGTTTGTTGTGTAAAAAATTGCTCTCGTCTCAGTCTCGCTCTCGCTCTAGGAACCGTTAGAATCATCTCGCTCTCGCTCTAGTAACCGTTAGTCTCGTCTCGCTCTAGTAACGGTTTGTCTCGTCTCGCTCTCGTTACCGTTTGTCTCGTCTCGTCTAATCTCGCCAAATATCGTTCTTGCTAGAACTTATTGTTAAGATAGTCCAAAACGAGGTAAACCACATGCGGTCTCGTCTCGTTCTCGTCTCGCTTTTACGAGACGAGACGAGGCGAGAAAAATATCGTTCTCTAATGAAGCAAGTCCTAAATCCGGACTAGCGGAACTAGAAGGACTAGACTTTGATCTTAGCCATAGGCCGAGAAGCGATAGAGGGACTAGACTAGAAGTGCTTTTCCCACAGCCACAAATAAGATTAGTCTGATGAGAATAGATAGACTATCCGGACAAGAGGAACTAGAAAGACTAGACGTTAATCTTAGCCATAGGCGGGGAAGCGACAGAGGGACTAGACTGGAAGTACCACAAGCCCGCGGGTTAGATGCGGTCAGATAAAAATACACGGAATAATTGAACTATCCGGAATAGAAGAACTAGAAGGAGTAGACCAGAAGTATAGAACCCTCGCGGGCCTTAATCGATGCAAAATAATTTTTAAATTAATTTATTTCAACAAGATAAACCATTTCATGATTAATATAATCAATGAAAGACTTTGCCTGAAAGGTCAAATGTCAGCTAAAATTGAAAACATTTAATAAATTAGAAATCATGTTTGTTTGGTACATTTTATCTCGAAGCATGAATGATGGATTGCAAATTTAAATTCGAGTTTTTTGGCAGTTACAGCTGAAAATCGAAACCAAGTTTTTTCATGAAAAACGTGTCAGAAATTGTTGAATTGAAAACTTTAATAACTTAAGATTTTGCAAATTGAGGTTCAGTTTTTCTTGAAGTTGCATTTAAGTCGAACTTTTATGAATATTTTTCTAGATTTGCAACTTTAAATTCGGAGAATTTTGGCAGTTACAGCTGAAAATGGGATGTCATATTTTTCATGAAAAATGACTAAAAATTTGTTGAATTTCAAACTTTAATAACTCAAAATTTTCCAAATTGTGAATCAGTTTTTCTTGAATTTTCTTACAAATTGAACTTTTCTGAATATTTTCCTAGATTTGCAAATTTAAATTCGGAGAATTTTGGCAGTTACAGCTGAAAATGGGATGTCTTATTTTTCATGAAAAATGACTAAAAAATTGTTGAATTTCAAACTTTAATAACTCAAAATTTTCCAAATTGTGAATCAGTTTTTCTTGAATTTTCTTATAAATTGAACTTTTCTGAATATTTTCCTAGATTTGCAAACTTATATTCGGAGAATTTTGGCGGTTACAGCTGAAAATGGGATATCATATTTTTCATGAAAAATGACTAAAAAATTGTTGAATTTCAAACTTTAATAACTCAAAATTTTCCAAATTGTGAATCAGTTTTTCTTGAGTTTTCTTATAAATTGAACTTTCCTGAATATTTTCCTAGACTTTCAAATTTAAATTCGGAGAATTTTGGCGGTTACAGCTGAAAATGGGATATCATATTTTTCATGAAAAATGACTAAAAAATTGTTGAATTTCAAACTTTAATAACTCAAAATTTTCCAAATTGTGAATCAGTTTTTCTTGAATTTTCTTATAAATTGAACTTTCCTGAATATTTTCCTAGATTTGCAAATTTAAATTCGGAGAATTTTGGCAGTTACAGCTGAAAATGGGATGTCATATTTTTCATGAAAAATGACAAAAAAATTGTTCAATTTCAAACTTTAATATCTCGAAATTTTCCAAATTGTGAATCAGTTTTTCTTGAATTTTCTTATAAATTGAACTTTACTGAATATCTTTCTAGATTTGCAAATTTATATTCGGAGAATTTTGGCGGTTACAGCTGAAAATGGGATATAATATTTTTCATGAAAAATGACTAAAAAATTGTTGAATTTCAAATTTTAATAATTCAAAATTTTCCAAATTGTGAATCAGTTTTTCTTGAATTTTCTTATAAATTGAACTTTTCTGAATATTTTCCTAGATTTGCAAATTTAAATTCGGAGAATTTTGGCAGTTACAGCTGAAAATGGGATGTCATATTTTTCATGAAAAATGACTAAAAAATTGTTGAATTTCAAACTTTAATAACTCAAAATTTTCCAAATTGTGAATCAGTTTTTCTTGAATTTTCTTACAAATTGAACTTTTCTGAATATTTTCCTAGATTTGCAAATTTAAATTCGGAGAATTTTGGCAGTTACAGCTGAAAATGGGATGTCTTATTTTTCATGAAAAATGACTAAAAAATTGTTGAATTTCAAACTTTAATAACTCAAAATTTTCCAAATTGTGAATCAGTTTTTCTTGAATTTTCTTATAAATTGAACTTTTCTGAATATTTTCCTAGATTTGCAAATTTAAATTCGGAGAATTTTGGCAGTTACAGCTGAAAATGGGATGTCATATTTTTCATAAAAAATGACAAAAAAATTGATGAATTTCAAACTTTAATAACTAAAAATTTTCCAAATTGTGAATCAGTTTTTCTTGAATTTTCTTATAAATTGAACTTTTCTGAATATTTTCCTAGATTTGCTAATTTAAATTCGGAGAATTTTGGCAGTTACAGCTGAAAATGGGATGTCTTATTTTTCATGAAAAATGACTAAAAAATTGTTGAATTTCAAACTTTAATAACTCAAAATTTTCCAAATTGTGAATCAGTTTTTCTTGAATTTTCTTATAAATTGAACTTTCCTGAATATTTTCCTAGATTTGCAAATTTAAATTCGGAGAATTTTGGCAGTTACAGCTGAAAATGGGATGTCTTATTTTTCATGAAAAATGACTAAAAAATTGTTGAATTTCAAACTTTAATAACTCAAAATTTTCCAAATTGTGAATCAGTTTTTCTTGAATTTTCTTATAAATTGAACTTTCCTGAATATTTTCCTAGATTTGCAAATTTATATTCGAAGAATTTTGGCAGTTACAGCTGAAAATGGGATGTCATATTTTTCATGAAAAATGACAAAAAAATTGTTGAATTTCAAACTTTAATATCTCGAAATTTTCCAAATTGTGAATCAGTTTTTCTTGAATTTTCTTATAAATTGAACTTTACTGAATATCTTTCTAGATTTGCAAATTTATATTCGGAGAATTTTGGCAGTTACAACTGAAAATGGGATGTCTTATTTTTCATGAAAAATGACTAAAAAATTGTTGAATTTCAAACTTTAATAACTCAAAATTTTCCAAATTGTGAATCAGTTTTTCTTGAATTTTCTTATAAATTGAACTTTTCTGAATATTTTCCTAGATTTGCAAATTTAAATTCGGAGAATTTTGGCAGTTACAGCTGAAAATGGGATGTCATATTTTTCATAAAAAATGACAAAAAAATTGATGAATTTCAAACTTTAATAACTAAAAATTTTCCAAATTGTGAATCAGTTTTTCTTGAATTTTCTTATAAATTGAACTTTTCTGAATATTTTCCTAGATTTGCTAATTTAAATTCGGAGAATTTTGGCAGTTACAGCTGAAAATGGGATGTCTTATTTTTCATGAAAAATGACTAAAAAATTGTTGAATTTCAAACTTTAATAACTCAAAATTTTCCAAATTGTGAATCAGTTTTTCTTGAATTTTCTTATAAATTGAACTTTTCTGAATATTTTCCTAGATTTGCAAATTTAAATTCGGAGAATTTTGGCAGTTACAGCTGAAAATGGGATGTCATATTTTTCATGAAAAATGACTAAAAAATTGTTGAATTTCAAACTTTAATAACTCAAAATTTTCCAAATTGTGAATCAGTTTTTCTTGAATTTTCTTACAAATTGAACTTTTCTGAATATTTTCCTAGATTTGCAAATTTAAATTCGGAGAATTTTGGCAGTTACAGCTGAAAATGGGATGTCTTATTTTTCATGAAAAATGACTAAAAAATTGTTGAATTTCAAACTTTAATAACTCAAAATTTTCCAAATTGTGAATCAGTTTTTCTTGAATTTTCTTATAAATTGAACTTTTCTGAATATTTTCCTAGATTTGCAAATTTAAATTCGGAGAATTTTGGCAGTTACAGCTGAAAATGGGATGTCATATTTTTCATAAAAAATGACAAAAAAATTGATGAATTTCAAACTTTAATAACTAAAAATTTTCCAAATTGTGAATCAGTTTTTCTTGAATTTTCTTATAAATTGAACTTTTCTGAATATTTTCCTAGATTTGCTAATTTAAATTCGGAGAATTTTGGCAGTTACAGCTGAAAATGGGATGTCTTATTTTTCATGAAAAATGACTAAAAAATTGTTGAATTTCAAACTTTAATAACTCAAAATTTTCCAAATTGTGAATCAGTTTTTCTTGAATTTTCTTATAAATTGAACTTTCCTGAATATTTTCCTAGATTTGCAAATTTAAATTCGGAGAATTTTGGCAGTTACAGCTGAAAATGGGATGTCTTATTTTTCATGAAAAATGACTAAAAAATTGTTGAATTTCAAACTTTAATAACTCAAAATTTTCCAAATTGTGAATCAGTTTTTCTTGAATTTTCTTATAAATTGAACTTTCCTGAATATTTTCCTAGATTTGCAAATTTATATTCGAAGAATTTTGGCAGTTACAGCTGAAAATGGGATGTCATATTTTTCATGAAAAATGACAAAAAAATTGTTGAATTTCAAACTTTAATATCTCGAAATTTTCCAAATTGTGAATCAGTTTTTCTTGAATTTTCTTATAAATTGAACTTTACTGAATATCTTTCTAGATTTGCAAATTTATATTCGGAGAATTTTGGCAGTTACAGCTGAAAATGGGATGTCTTATTTTTCATGAAAAATGACTAAAAAATTGTTGAATTTCAAACTTTAATAACTCAAAATTTTCCAAATTGTGAATCAGTTTTTCTTGAATTTTCTTATAAATTGAACTTTTCTGAATATTTTCCTAGATTTGCAAATTTAAATTCGGAGAATTTTGGCAGTTACAGCTGAAAATGGGATGTCATATTTTTCATAAAAAATGACAAAAAAATTGATGAATTTCAAACTTTAATAACTAAAAATTTTCCAAATTGTGAATCAGTTTTTCTTGAATTTTCTTATAAATTGAACTTTTCTGAATATTTTCCTAGATTTGCTAATTTAAATTCGGAGAATTTTGGCAGTTACAGCTGAAAATGGGATGTCTTATTTTTCATGAAAAATGACTAAAAAATTGTTGAATTTCAAACTTTAATAACTCAAAATTTTCCAAATTGTGAATCAGTTTTTCTTGAATTTTCTTATAAATTGAACTTTTCTGAATATTTTCCTAGATTTGCAAATTTAAATTCGGAGAATTTTGGCAGTTACAGCTGAAAATGGGATTGTCATATTTTTCATGAATAATGACTAAAAAATTGTTGAAATTCAAACTTTAATATGTCAAAATTTTCCAAATTGTGAATCAGTTTTTCTTGAATTTTCTTATAAATTGAACTTTTCTGAATATTTTCCTATATTTGCAAATTTAAATTCGAGAGATTTTGGCAATTACAGCTGAAAATCGAAAGTAATATTTTTCATGAAAAACGTCTTAAAATTTGTTGATTTTCAAATTTGAATAACTCAAGATTTTGCAAATTGAAATTAAGTTTTTTTTGAATTTAATTATAAATTGAACTTTTCTGAATATTTTCCTATATTTGCTAATTTAATTTCCAGAAATTTTGGCAGTTACAGCTGAAAATCGAAGGTGATATTTTTCATGAAAAACGCCTTAAAATTTGTTGAATTTCAAACTTTAATAACGCAAATATTTTGCAAAATAAGATTCAGTTTTTCTTGAAGTTGCTTATAAATTGAACTTTTCTGAATATTTTCTTAGATTTCCAAATTTAAATTCCAGAAATTTTGGCTGTCACAGGTGCAAAACGGAAGTAATATTTTTTATGAAAACGTCTTAAAATTTGCAAATTTCAAACTTTAATAGCTCAAAATTTTGCAAATTGAGATTCCGTTTTTCTTGAATATGCTTATAAATTGAACTTTTCTGAATACTCTCCTACATTTGCAAATTTAAATTTGAGAAATTTTGGCAGTTACAGTTGAAAATCGAAAGTAATATATTTCATGAAGAACGTCTAAAAATCTGTTGAATTTAAAACTTTAATAACTCATGACTTTGTAAATTAAAATTCAGTTTTTCTTGAGATTTCTTATAAATTGAACTTTCCTGAATATTTTCCTAAATTTTCAAATTTAAATTCGAGAAATGTTGGCAGTTACAGCTGAGAATCGAAGGTGATATTTTTCATGAAAAACGTCTTAAAATTTGTTGAATTTCAAACTTTAATAACCCAAAAATTTTGCAAAATAAGATTCAGTTTTTCTTTAAGTTCACTGAACATTGAACTTTTCTGAATATTTTCCTAGATTTGCAAATTTAAATTCGACAAATTTTGGCAATTACAAATGAAAATCGAAAGTAATATTTTCCATGAAAAACGTCTAAAAACCTCTTGAATTTCAAACTTCAATAATTAAAAATTTTGCAAATTGAGATTCAATTTTTCTTGAATTTGCTTATAAATTGTGCTTTTCTGGATATTTTCCTAGATTTTCAAATTTAAATTTGTGAAATTTTGGCAATTACAGCTGAAAATCGAAAGTAATATTTTTCATGAAAAAACGTCTAAAATCTTTTGAACTTCAAACTTCAATAATTTAAAATTTTGCAAATTGAGATTCAATTTTTCTTGAATCTGCTTATAAATTGAACTTCTCTGAATATTTTCCTAGAGTTGCAAATTGAAATTTGAAAAATTTTGGCAGTTTCAGCTGAAAATCGAAAGCAATATTTTTCATGAAAAATGTCTTAAAATTTGTTGAATTTCAAACTTTAATAACTCAGGACTTTGTAAATTGAGATTCAGTTTTTCTTGAGTTTTCTTATAAATTGAACTTTCCTGAATATTATCCCACATTTGCAAATTTTAATTCGAGAAATTTTGGCAGTTACAGCTGAAAAGGCAGTTAGCAGTTACAGCTCGAAGGTGATATTTTTCATGAAAAACGTCTTAAAATCTGTTGAATTTCAAACTTTAATAACCCAAAAATTTTGGAAAATAATATTCAGTTTTTCTTGAAGTTGCTTATAAATTGAACTTTTCTGAATATTTTCCTAGATTTGCAATTTTAAATTCCAGAAATTTTGGCAGTCACAGCTGAAAATAGGAAGTAATATTTTTTATGAAAACGTCTTAAAATTTGCCAAATTTCAAACTTTAATAGCTCAAAATTTTGCAAAATGAGATTTCGTTTTTCTTGAATATGCTTATAAATTGAACGTATCTGAATACTCTCCTACATTTGCAAATTTAAATTTGGGAAATTTGAGCAATCATAGCTGAAAATCGAAAGTAATATTTTTCATGAGAAATATCTTAAAATTTGTTGAATTTCAAACTACATTAATTCAAAATTTTACGAATTGAGATTCAGTTTTTCTTGAATTTGATTATAAATTGAACTTTTCTGAACATTTTCCTAGATATGCAAATTTCAATTCGCGAAATGTTCGCATTTACAGATGAAAAACGAAAGTAATAGTTTTCATGAAAAACGTCTAAAAATCTGTTGAATTTCAAACTTCAATAATTTAAAATTTTGCAAATTGAGGTTCAGTTTTTCTTGAATTTTCTTATAAATTGAGCTTTTATGAATATTTTTCTAGATTTGCAAATTTAAATTCAAGAAATTTTGGCAGTTACGACTCAAAATTTTGCAAATTGAAATTAAGTTTTTCTTGAATTTAATTATAATTTGAACTTTTCTGAATATTTTCCAATATTTGCTAAATTAAATTCCAGAAATTTTGGCAGTTACAGCTGAAAATCGAAAACAATATTTCTCATGAAAAATGTCTTAAAATTTGTTGAATTTGAAACTTTAATAACTCAAGACTTTGTAAATTGAGATTTAGTTTTTCTTACAAATTGAACTTTCCTCAATATTATCCTAAATTTTCAAATTTAAATTCGAGAAATTTTGGCAGTTACAGCCTAAAAAATTGTTGAATTTCAAACGTAAAATAACCCAAAAATTTTGCAAAATAAGATTCAGTTTTTCTGAATGTTTTCTGAATTCTGAAGTTGCTTATAAATTGAACTTTTCTGAATATTTTCCTAGATTTGCAATTCTTAATTCCAGAAATTTTGGCAGTCACAGCTGAAAATCGGAAGTAATATTTTTTATCAAAACTCTTAAAATTTGCCAAATTTCAAACTTTAATAGCTCAAAATTTTGCAAATTTAGATTCCGTTTTTCTTGAATATGCTTACAAATTGAACTTTTCTGAATACTCTCGTACATTTGCAAATTTAAATTCGAGAAATTTTTGTAGTTACAGCTGAAAATCGAAAGAAATATTTTTCATGAAAAACGTTTTAAAATTTGTTGAATTTCAAACTTTAAAAACTCAAAATTTTGTGAATTAAAATTCAGTTTTTTTGAATCTGCTTATAAATTGAACTTTTCTGAATATTTTCCTAAATTTTTTAATTTAAAGTCGCAAAATTTTGACAGTTACAGCTGAAAATCGGAAGTACTATTTTTCATGAAAAACGTCTTAAAATTTGTTAATTTTCAAATTTTAATAACTCAAAATTTTCCAAATTGAAATTAAGTTTTTATTGAATTTAATTATAAATTGAAGTTTTCTTAATATTTTCCTATATTTGCTAATTTAATTTCCAGAAATTTTGGCAGTTACAGCTGAAAATCGAAAGCGATATTTTTCATGAAAAATGTCTTAAAATTTGTTGAATTTCAAACTTTAATAACTCAAGACTTTGTAAATTAAAATTCAGTTTTTCTTGAGTTTTCTTATAATTTGAACTTTCCTGAATATTATCCTAAATTTTCAAATTTAAATTCGAGAAATTTTGGCAGTTCCAGCTGAGAATCGAAGTTGATATTTTTCATGAAAAACGTCTTAAAATTTGTTGAATTTCAAACTTTAATAACCCAAAAAATTTGCAAAATAAGATTCAGTTTTTCTTTAAGTTCACTGAACATTGAACTTTTCTGAATATTTTCCTAGATTTGCAAATTTAAATTCGACAAATTTTGGCAATTACAAATGAAAATCGAAAGTAATATTTTTCATGAAAAACGTCTAAAAACCTCTTGAATTTTAAACTTCAATTATTAAAAATTTTGCAAATTGAGATTAAATTTTTCTTGAATTTGCTTATAAATTGTGCTTTTCTGAATACTCTCCTACATTTGCAAATTTAAATTTGAGAAATTTTAGCAGTTACAGTTTAAAATCTAAAGTAATATTTTTCATGAAAAACGTCTAAAAACCTGTTGAATTTCAAACTTCAATAATTCAAAATTTTGCAAATTGAGATTCAGTGTTTCTCGAATTTGTTTATAAATTGAACTTTTCTGAATATTTTCCTAGATTTTCAAATTTAAATTCGAGAAATTTTGGCAATTACAGATGAAAATCGCAAATAATGTCTTTCAGAAAGAACACCTATAAGTTTTTTGAATACAAACCTTAATAGATCATAAATTTTCAAATTTTTGAGGCCATTTGCCGATTAGCAATAACATATATGCCATTATGTCGTTGTTTGGCAGTTGGCAATGCCCCATATGTTACAGTTTCTCAACTGGCAATCCCATACATGTAATTATGCCGTTGTTTATTCCTTGGAAATGCAATTATGCCTCTGTTTGACAGATGGCAATGCCATATATGCCTTTAAACCTCTATTTGCAAATTGGCAATGCCATATATGTCATTATGCCGCTGTTTGCTAATTGGCAATGACATTATGCCGCTGTTTATCAGTTGGAAATGCCATAATGCCGCTGTTTTCCTGTTGAAAATTCCATATATGCCAGTATTCCGCCGTGCGTCAGTTGGAAATGCCATTATTCGGCTGTTTTCCTGTTGGCAATGCTATTATATACGCTATTATACCACTGTTTGACAATGCCATATATGCCATATATGCCGCTATTTGCTAATTTTCAATGCCATATATGCCGATGTTTGGCAGTTGGAAATGTCATATATGTCGCTGCTTGCCAACTGACAATCCCATACATGTCAATATGCCGCTGTCTGTTCCTTGGAAATGCTATTATGCCGCTGTTTGACAGTTAGCAATGTCATATATACTTTTAAACCGCTATTTGCAAATTGGCGAAGCCATATATGTCATTACGCCGCTGTTTGCTAATTGGCAATGACATTATGCCGCTGTGTGTCAGTTGGCAATGCCATAATGCCGCTGTTTTCCTGTGGGAAATGCCATATGTGCTATTATGCCGCTGTGCGTCAGTTGGAAATACCAATATCCCGTTGTTTTCCTATTGGCAATGCCATATATGCAATTATACCGCTGTTTGACAATGCCATATATGCCTTTATGCCACTATTTGCGAATTGGCAATGTCATATATGCCATTATGTCGCTGTTTGCTAATTGGCAATGACATTATGCTGCTGTTTGTCAGTTGACAATGCACCATATATGCCTTTAAGCCGCTATTTTAAAATTGGCAATGCTATATGTAATTATGCCGCTGTTTGCTAATTGGCAATGACATTATGCCGCTGTGTGTCAGTTGGCAATGCCATAATGCCGCTGTTTCCCTGTTGGAAATGCCATATATGCCATTATACCGCTGTTTGGTGATGCCATAAATGCCTTTACGCCGCTATTTGCAAATTGGCAATCCCATGTATGTTAGTAGGACAATGTCATATATGCCGCTGTTTGCCAATTGGCAATCCCATACATTTTATTTTGCCGCTGTTTGTTCCTTGGATATACTATTATGCCGCTGTTTGACAGTTGGAAATGCCATTTATGCCATTAAGTCGCTATTTGCAAATTTGCAATGCATATATGCCGTTGTTTGGCAGTTGGAAATGCCATATATGGCGCTGTTTGCCAATTTTTATTTTGCCGCTGTTTGTTTCTTGGATATGCTATTATGCCGCTGTTTGACAGTTGGAAATGCTATATATGCTTTTATGCCGCTATTTGCAAATTGGCAATCTCATATATGTCATTATGCCGCTGTTTGCTAATTGGCATAAGGCCCCTATTTTCCTGTTGGCAATATCATCTGGGCCATTATGTCGCTGTGCGTCAGTTTGAAATACCATTATGCCGCTGTTTTCCTGTTGGCAATGCCATATATGCCATTATACCGTTCTGTGACAGTTGGAAATGTCATATTTGCCTTTACACCGTTATTTGCCAATTGGCAATCCCATACATGTCATTATGCCGCTGTTTGTCAGTTGGAAATGTTAATATGTCGCTGTTTAACACTTGGTAATGCCGTATATGTCTTTAAGCCGCTATTTGCAAATTGGCAATGCCATTTCTGTCATTATGCCGCTGTTTGCTAATTGGCAAAAACATTATGCCGCTGTTTGTCTGTTGGCAAAGCCATAATGCCGCTGTTTTTCTGTTGGCAATGCCATATATGCCATTATGCCGCTGTTTGGCAGTGCCATATATGCCTTTACGCCGCTATTTACCAATTGGCAATCTCATACATGTCATTATGCCGCTGTCTGTCCTTTGGCAATGCTATTATGCCGCTGTATGACAGTTGGCGATGCCATATATGCTTTAAGCCGCTATTTGAAAATTTCTATGCCATATATGTCATTATGCCGCAATGTTTTTTTGTTCAATTCCGCAATGTTCAATTTGCAATGACATTATGCCGCTGATTGAAAGTTGGCAATGCCATATATGCCGCTGTTTGCCAATTGGCAATTTCATATATGTCATTATACCGCTGTTTGTCTCTTGGACATGCTATTATGCCGTTGTTTGACAGTTGGCAATGACGTTAAGCCGCTATTTTCAAATTTACAATGCCATATATGCCGTTGTTTGGCAGTTGGCAATGCCATATATTCCGCTGTTTGCCAATTGGCAATCCCTTGCAGATCATTATGCCGCTGTTTGTCTCTTGGAAATTCTATTATGCCGCTGTTTGACCGTGGTCAATGCCATATATCCTTTAAGCCGCTATTTGCAAATTAGCATTACCATATATGTCATTATGCCGCTGTTTGCTGATTGGCACTGACATTATGCCGCTGTTTATCGGTTGGCAATGCCATAATGCCGCTGTCTTCCTGTTGGCAATGCCATATATGCCATTACACCGCTGTTTGACAATTTGAAATACCGCTGCTTTTTTCAGGTGGCAAAGCCAAATTTGTTATTATGCCATTGTTTTGTCAGTTGGAAATGTAATTACGCTATTGTTTGTCAGTCGCCAATGACATTATTCCGCTGTTTTCCAGTTGACAATGCCATAATGACGCCGTTTGCCAGTTGACAATGCCATATATTCCGTTGTTTTATTGTTGGCAATGCCATAGTATTGTAGACGTGACATTTGGCACGATGGTGTAAGCGAATGTCATTATGCCATTGTTTGTCAGTTGGCAATGATATTATTCCGCCGTTTGCCTGTTGGAAATGCCATAATAACGCCGTTTGTCAGTTGCCAATGCCATAATGCCGCTGTTTTCCTGTTGGCAATGCAATATATGCCATTATACCGCTGTTTGGCAATTGGAAATACCGCTGTTTTTCAGATGGCAATGCCAAATTTGTTATTATGCCATTGTTTTGTCAGTTGAAAATGTCATTATGCCATTGTTTGTCAGTAGACATTATTCCGCTGTTCGCCAGTTCGCAATGCCACAATGACGCCGTTTGCCAGTTGGCAATGCCTTAATGACGCCTTTTGCCAGTTGACAATGCCATATATTCCGTTGTTTTCTTGTTGGCAATGTCATAGTAATGTAAACGTGCCCGTTGGCACGATGGCGTGAGCCAATAAGAATCGCTGAAATGTCGGTTTATTTCAAAGCAAACCAATGAGAAAGGAGCTGGGGATGTGTCTAACCAATGGCATCACGGGACTTCAAGCTTCAGTTGTGATTTTTTAAGATGTAAACGTTTTTTTGATGTCACTGGCTTTGCCAATTTGACTTTGCCAACTGGTAAACCGCGGTATAATGGCAACGTTCGTTAATAGTTTCCCTCTTGAATATTTATTATTTAATAAAATACTAAACTAACTAGACAGACCAATTTTGTACTAGCATAGCCCAAATAATTAGCTGATAAATCATGATAACTAGAAGTTTCTAGCTAGAATATTAAGATAGTTACAAGCTTTTTACTACTTCATCTACAATTCAGAAAACTTGATTTTGAGCGATTAGTACTCGGCGGCTAGTCTAGTTACAAACATGAAACTTACTACAATTATAGCTGGTTTATCTAGTTACTATTTGCTGAAAACTAGAATATTCTATCTACAATATTTAAACACTTACAGCTCTTTTACTAGAAGTCTACAGTTTTTCTTGCAGGATTTAGTTAATCTTGAAGAGTTACTTTTAATCCCACTTTTCAATCACAAATATCTCATTCATGTTTAGTATTTCGTCTCCTTGGCCTTCACCTGCTAGTCTTACCTACCGTTCAAAACAGTTCCATTGCTGTCAAATAATTAATCTTTTATTTACAGATGTTTGACGAGTTGCTACAATCCATTGAAATAAGTCTGCTGATAGTGATCATTTTCTTCTACATCCTTGGTTATCGTCCGCCATGGTGGTCAAAGAAATCCTCCAACTGCAGTAAGAACGCCACGGACATCCCCGGCCCATTATCTTTGCCCGTCCTAGGCACAAGCTGGGTCTATTCCCGCTTCGGCGGTTACACCTTCTCCAGAGTTCACGAGTTCTACCGAGATATGTTCCTGCAACACGGACCAATAGTCAAAGAAGAAGCGCTTTGGAACTTTCCTGTTATTAGCATAGTAGAAAGGAGGGATATTGAGAAGGTTTTGAGGTGTTCTGGGAAGTATCCCATACGTCCTCCGACTGAAGCTATAGCTCATTACAGGAGGAGTAGAAGGGATCGATATGCTAGTACTGGGATTGTCAACGAGCAAGGTGAGTGAAAGGAGTGAGTTGTTGCAGGTATAGATTTGGTTTGTTTCAGGTGAGAAATGGTGGAGTTTACGGAGCAGTTTGACCAGCGGTTTAACAAGCACTAAGACCATTGCTTCGTTTCTTCCACAAGTCTTGCAAATTTCTGAGGATTGGTGCCAGTTGTTGGAGGAACATCGCAGCGCGAACGATATTGTAAGCGACGTGGAGCATTTGGCCAGCAGATTGGGATTAGAAGCAATCTGCACGTTAGTGCTTGGTCGTAGAATGGGCTTTCTGTTACTCGAAGAGGAATCCTGTTTGACGAGTCGTTTAGCTAAAGCTGTTAGTAACCATTTCAAGGCTTGCAGAGACACGTATTACGGACTTCCGTTGTGGAAACTGATAAATACTCCAGCTTACGAATCCTTGAAGGAATCCGAAGAAGAAATTTACACGTTAGTCCATGAATTGATTGAAACCGCCGACGAAGCGACTAAAGAAAGCGCCGTCTTTCAATCCGTTTTAAAGGCCGATGTTGATAATCGAGAGAAAACAGCAGCTCTTGTCGATTTCATAGCTGCGGGTATTTACACGCTCAGAAATAGTTTGGTGTTTCTTTTGAGTCTAGTGGCTGCTGATAGTGTTGTGCAAGAAAATATTTTGAAAGATCCCAGCAATGGCTACACTAAAGCTTGTGTTAGTGAGACGTTCCGTTTATTACCAACTGCGAATTGTCTAGCGAGGATTACAGAAAGCGAGTTGGAATTGTCGGGGCATAGGATCCCTCAAGGTTCTGTTATTATCTGCCACACAGGTTTGGCGTGTCGGGACGACAGGAATTTCAAGGCAGCGGATAAGTTCCTTCCGGAACGATGGCTGGGCGAGAGCAAGTTGGAAACTAGTAGTGCAGGCACTTACCTGGTTGTTCCGTTTGGAATTGGAAGACGGACTTGTCCGGGGAAAAGGTTCATAGAGCAAGTGCTTCCTGTTATCTTAAAGCGAACGATCGAGAAGTTCAAATTGGGGAACGCTAAGGATTTGGAGCTGCAGTTTGAGTTTCTGCTGGCGCCGAAAGGCCCCGTGGACATGTCGTGTGAAAGACGGGAGTGAGTCGAGACTTGTTTAATTCTTAAGGGTTGTGTCCTTTATGGCTGTGTTTACATTTTAGTTGCGTACAAATGATTTTATGTTTCGCTATCAGTACAATTCTGTTTAACTAGTATTAATATTATAAACTCAAAATATATTTTTCTTTATGTTATTATTAAATTTTATTAGACGATAACGTGTTGGTCGGATTAATTTAAAGTTTTCTTTATATTTATTTAATAGATATTGAAGTTGCAGGAGTAAATTTTGTTCCTTAGTCGAAGCATCCCTCTATATATTTATAACTCAGATATCGCGTTTTCCGAAGATTTCACGATGTCGTAATTTTTGAACGGCTCGCAGCAGAGACTTCTAGTCTTCACCAATCGATTCAGTGACCCAAAATCAGTACGAAAACGTATATAATGTTCCCTAGGAAGCTTTCAGTTAAGAAATACCATCGACATGCGGAGGCTGGACCGCGGAAACGACGAAATGCTAAAAAATCGATTTTGTCAAAATCGTTATTTTTTGAACCACAGCAAAATTTAAAAACGTTTCAGACAGAATTTTTGCTGCTGATTACAGCTGTACAAATTATATTTCGCTACCTCCTTCCGTTCACTTTTACCTGTTAAAGTTGGGAAAAATTTTAAGAAATTTCATCGCTTGAGTAAGGATCTTGGAAAGTTATGAGTCTCCGGCGGATAATCTATATGTGTTGATATGCAAATGGCCTTCTGAAAACGATGCCGCAATCTGATTGTGATTATCTGCAACCGTTCATTAGATATTGACTTTTCAAATCGAGAATCGTAAAATTTCAGTTTGAAATTTCTTTATGAAAAATTGAATCTCTCCCAACAATTTATACATAGATTTGTTCGTCTGGTCGAGTAGTTTATGTGTGCCCAAAATGATTTCGCTGCTGTTTACTGTTCTTGAGAAAATTGAAAAAAACCGAAAAAGCACATTTTTTTGGACCGTTATTATGAAAAAATTTGTTAGCAATTTTTTTGAAAAAATTTGTTGCGATTTTTTTTAGGTTACTCGGAGGTAATCGAAGTGCTGAAAACGATTTTCGAGTTTATTGTGTTCTAAAGTTACAAATAAGCAAGATATAGCCTATATCTTGAGTATTTTGAGCATTTGAACAGACTAATCTGGAAAATTGTGTTCAAAACTTCCATTTCCTTCGGAAGAACATGAAAAATGTCGCTAAAATTTTCCGAAAAATCGTCAAAAAAACCCATCATTTGATTAGGAAAATACAAATTGCTAGCGAAATCTTGAAAATCGATAATCTTGATGCGGCAAAAATTTGTTTAATTCATTGCTTTGTACTAACCAGTTCAACAAGATATTAATTACGCAGACTAAACTCTTTTATATTGTGTAAATTCTGCAATATTTGATTGAAATTTTCTTGAAAATTGCGCAAATTTTTTGTTTTATGAAGGAAATAGCGAAATTTGTCCAAAATCTTGATGCGTCAAAAATTGGTTTAATTCATCGGTCTGCACTAATTAATTCTACAAGATATTAACTACGCAGACTAAACTAGTTCATAGTTAGTAGATTCCAGCATATTTTATTGAAAGTTTCATGAAAATCGCGCGATTAATTTTTGTTTTTTGAAGGAAATTGCGAAACTTATCCAAAATCTTGATGCGACAAAAATGAGTTCAATTCATCGCTCTGTACTAACCAATTCAACCAAATATTAACTACGCAGACCAAACTAGTTTATAGTGGGTAGGATCCGGAATATTCTACTGAAATTTTCATGAAAATCGCGCGATTAGTTTTTATTTTATGATGGAAATTACGAGATTTGTCTAAAATCTTAATGCGTCAAAAATTAGTTTAATTCGAACAAATTGATGGAAAATTTTTGTTGATTTTTTTTTTAATTTATTCATGATTTTTTTTTGGTTACCCGAAGGAAATCGAAGTGCTGAAAACGTTTTCCAGTTTATTTTGCTCTAAAGTTACAAATAAACAAGCTTTGTATATATTTTTTTCGCTGTACACCATCTCCCATTTCCAACTGATTTCACGCTGTCATAACTTTTGAACGGCTCACCGCAGAGACTTCTAGTCTTCACCAATCGATTCAGCGTCCCAAAATTAGTCGAACTGCGTATATAATATTCCCTGGCAAGCTTTCAGTTAAGAAAAACCATCTACACGGGAAGTCTAGGCCGCGAGAAAATGCGACGACTAGTAATAACATGCAAATGTCTATTCTATAATTCAATATCCTGTGTGATATAAGCCTGGAGTTATAAGATTTGTTCATAGTTTTAATATTATAGAGCTACCAACAAGTTGAATGTACTATACTGAAACGACGAAATGTGAGAAAATGGATTTTGTCAAAATCGTTATTTTTTGAGTCAGAGCAAAATTTAAAAACGTTTCTGAAAGCATTTTTGCTGCTGATTACAGATGTGCAAATTATATTTCCTTAGCTCCTTCCGTTCAGTATCGCCTGCAAGAATTGAAGAAATTTTTAAGAAATTTCGGCGCTCGAGTAGAGATCTCGGAAAGTCGTGCATTCACCGCGGATAGTCTTAGTGTGTTAACAGGAAAATGACCTTCTGAAAACGATGCCGCAATCCGTTTTTGATTATCTGCAACCGTTTCCGAAACATCTACGTAGCAAATCGAGAATCGGGTAAATTTCAGTTTGAAATTTATCGACGAATTATTGAATCTTTGCGGACAATTTATACATCGACTTGTTCGTCTTGTCGCGTAGTTTCTGTATACCGAAAATCATTTCGCAGCTTTTTACCGTTCTCGAGAAAATCGAAAAAAAACGGAAAATCACATATTTTTCGAACGAAATGATGGAAAATTTTTGTTGAAAATTCTTTTGTAAAAATTTTTAGTGATTTTTTTTTGGTTACCCGAAGGAAATCGAAGTGCTGAAAACGGTTTTCCAGTTTATTTTCCTCTAAAGGTACAAATAAACAAGTTTTATATATTTTTTCGCTTTACACCATCTCGCATTTCCGATTGATTTCACGCTGTCACAACTTTTGAACCACGCATCACAGAAACTTCTAGTCTTCACCAATCGAATCAGCGTCCCAAAATTAGTCGGAAACCGTATATAATATTTCCAAGGAAGCTTTCAGTTAAGAAATACCAACGACACGGAGAGTCGAGACCGCGGAAACGACGAAATGAGAAAATCGACTTTGGCGAAATTATTATTTTCTGAGTTACAGCAAAATTTAAAAACGTTTCTGAAAGAATTTTCGCTGCTTATTACAAATATGCAAATTTTATTTCGCTAGCTCCTTCCGTTTACTATCGCCTGCTAAAATTGGGGAAAATTTAAAGAAATTTCGACCCTCGAGTAGAAATCTTGGAAAGTAATGAGTCTCTCGCGGATAAACTGGGTGGGTTGATAGGAAAATGACCTTCTGAAAGCGATGCCACAATCCGTTTTTGATTATATCAAATTGTTTATAAGATATCGACTTGTCAATTCGAGAATCGTAAAATTTCAGTTTGATATTACTCAACGAATTATTGAATCATTCCAGATAATTTACACATCGACTTGTTCGTCTTTTCGAGTAGTTTCTGTGTGCCGAAAATCATTTCGTTGCTGTTTACTGTTCTTGAGAAAATAAAGAAAAACCGAAATAGCATTTTTTTTGTCACCGAAATGATGAAAAATTTTCTCTGACGAATTTCTTGGAAAATTTTGTCGTGATTTTTTTACGGTTATCCGATGGAAATCGAAGCGTTGAAAACGATTTTCTAGTTTATTTCGCTCTAAAGTTACAAGTAAACAGGATTTATAGTTTTTCGTTGCTGAAGATTTCACGCTGTCATAACATCTGAACGGCTTACCACAGAGATTTCTAGTTTTCACCAATTGATTCAGGATCCCAAAATTAGTCGGAAAGCATGTATCATATTACTAGACGCTTATAATTAAAAAATCCCACCGAACCAGTCATCGATCCGCTGGAGGACTCTTACATTTTAAATCAGTTCTCGGGCAATTTTCAAACGCTTTTCACAAAATTTAGTCTTTAGAAAGATGCGTAAGGAGTTTTGCTAACTTATTCTGCATGAAAAACCTGCAATAAGTTAGAGGAAATGGCATAAATTAGAAAATAATTCTTAAAGTTAGAAGTTTTCTTAAAGAAGAAGAAGAAGAATAGGAAGAAGAAGAAAAAGGAAGAACAGGAAAATGAAGAAGAGGAAGAAGAAAATGAGGAAGAGGAAGAAGAAGAGGAAGAAGAAGAGGAAGAGGAAGAAGAAGAGCAAGAAGAAAAAACGCAGAATACGCCTCTTCAATGAAACTTAGAGTTGCGGACTTTTTACCTGGTGTAGCTGTTGTTAATCGTCCTTGGCACGTTTTAACTAAGGTCGCAATGCAAAAATGAAGCTTCTACATTCTTCTTCTTCTGTTGGCTTTATAACCCGCGGTGGGTTTTTGCCTCTACAACAATCTTCTTCCGTTCTGTCCTTTCACCGGCTTTCTCTCTCCAATAAAAGCTTCTACATAGCTTGGTTCCATAAATATTCGTGTTTTTGTTGAAAATAATTGTTGACATTTTCGACGTGACAGATAGTAGACGCAAACGCAACTGACTCGACGTTGCCATATTTTTTTTTAAGAAAAATATTACCTCATATTCATATCAAAATATGGATACTTTTCTTATGATATATTGATATTTTCTAGTAAATATGTAGTAATAACCTAATTTCCGGGCTAATCATAATCAAATTTATTTTATCACGGGGAAAATAACAATAAATTAAGATTTATAGTTATTAAAAAACCTAATCTAACCGGGGTTAAACCAACGGTCCTTGCCACATTGTTCCATATTGGATCGAGAATTCGCGCTGCCGCGCGTATGTTGTCTTGATTCTGTCTTAGAAGCTTGTATCTAGAGTAACTAGAGTTTTCTCTTACAGCAAAATAAAGAAATTGTGCCAAATTGTACTTTTCTTACAGCAAAATTAAGAAATTGTGATTGACCATATACGCGCGCCAGCGTCGATCGCAATTTCTCAATTTTTCTGTAAGAAAGGTAAAAGTGGCAACGCCGAGATTATTGTTTACGCACACTTTTTATCACGTGACAAGAAATTTATGAGCCGTTGCGTCAAATGTGACAATTTTTAGCACAACAAAAAACACGAATATTTATTAAACCAAGCAATGTTGAAGTTTCATTTTTGCTTTGCGACCTAAGCTAAAGCATGCCAAAGACGATTAACAACAGTTACACCAGGTAAAAAATCCGCAACCTTAATTTTCAACGAAGGGGTGTATTCCACACATTACCCGAGGAAAGAAGAAGAAGTTATATTTTAAAAAGTTAAAAACTTATTATTTAATTTACAGATTACATATTTAGTTTAAGCTTAGACTATACAATTATTCTATTGTATTACGATTTGTAGCAGTTCAGATATTCAAAATAGAACTGACGTAAGTCTTGTAGAAGTCTTGTAAGAACATGACATCTTTCCCTACTTATGCCAAATCTGACCTGACCCTGGATCCATACACCATTATCTAATGGTGCTACAGCCTTTGTTGGACCTGGGGACCTCCTCCCACAGACCCACGACACGACCAAAATCATCCAACAGGAGGACTCAAGCTAATGTGGCAAAAACACAGCTGGAGCTAGTCAGTAACTGGATCTTGGCAAAGCTGTCGTCGGAGATCTTTTATTCTTGATCGAGTATTGTCGATTGGCTCTTAGAATCAATTCAAATTCAATATCATCTTTATTTCTTCTAAATTAACAGGTTTTTTTTATTTATAAGGTAACATTACTTGAAATTACTTGCCACAGTGACGAAGCCAAATAATATATGGACCAACCCAGGATCCGGGGTCAGGGCAATATCGAATAAGAACAAACGCGTTAGTCTAAACGAGTTAGAACAATTGTACCAGGGAGATATTGTGAGAGAAGCAAAGTCAGAAAGATTGAGATGGGCAGGACACATATACACAGCACCGGATGACAGAATGCTGAAAATAGCGTGGCAGGAGGCACCGACGAGCAGAAGACCACCGGGATGACCTAGAATGAGATGGATAGACTATGTTCTATGGGATATGCGGAATATGGACATCGAAAATGAACAGGAAGCAATGCTAGATAGAAGTCGTTGGAGGCAAATTGTGCTTGCAGCCAAGACCCACATAGGGTTGTAGTGCTGCTTGAAGAAGAAGAAGTGACGAAGCCAGAGCGTGGCCAGGAGCTCTGGAATGAAATTATTAATAAATATTTCTATAATAAGATTAGATCGGGGCTCTCCAAAATAAATGCATTTTGGCCGGCTTTAGCCCCTTTTCAATTAAACTAGAAAGAAACTAAGCGATTACGATCACGCGAAATTATGCTCATCACCGCGAAAATCGAAATATCGAATACAACAAATTAATCAATAATGATTTCTCCATCATCAAAATTGATGTATATCTTCATCTATTTCTCCATCTATATCTCCAGCTGTATCTTCATCTATATCTCCATCTAGATCTCCATCTATATCTTCATCTATATCTCCATCTATATCTCCATCTATATCTCCATCTATATCTCCATCTATATCTGCATCTATATCTTCATATATACCTCCATCTATATTTCTATCATTACAATAGAAGTACCTACCTGGACAACCATTGTTGGATTCGCTGATGACAGAGCCACTATTTGCAAAGCAAAAACACAGCTGTAGCTAGTCAGTAATTGGGTCTTGGCTAAGCTGTCATCGGAGATCCGCAAGAAGGATCTGCAACTGGCAGCAGAGAAAACAGAAGCCCTGATACGTTACGGAGGCAGGAAATTTAAAAGAGCCACCTTGCAGAGACTCAAGAAAGAGACTCATCAAAACGAGGTCAAACTCTTAAATCCGTCCACTTTCCCTGCACTTCATCCACTTTCCATCCACATTCCATCCACTTCATACACTTTCCATCCACATTCCATCCACTTCATCCACTTTCCTTCCACTTCATTCACTTTCCATCCACTTTCCATCCACTCCATCCACTTTTCCCAGTTAGGTTAGGTTAGGTTTTTAAGGGCCTGCTTTAAGGGCCCCTTTGTTAAGGGCCTCCAACTGGCAGCCGATGAAACAGAAGCCCTGATACTTTACGGAGGCAGGAAATTTAAAAGAGCCACCTTGCAGAGACTCAAGAAAGAGACTCATCAAAATGAGGTCAAACTGATGAGGTCAAACTGAGGTCTCCGTCCACTTTCCATCCACTCTCCATCCACATTCCATCCACTTTCGATCCACTTCATCCACTTTCCATCCACTCCATCCACTTTCCATCCACTCCATCCACTTTCCATCCACTTTCCCCAGTTAGGAAGGTCCAGAACATGACATCTTTCCCTACTTATGCTAAATCTGACCTGACCCTGGATCCATACACCATTATTTAATAGTGCTACAGCCTTTGTTGGAGCTGGGAACCTCCACCCACAGCCAAAGTTAGGGGGACCAAAATCATTCAACAGGAGGACTCTAGCTAATGTGGCAAAAACACAGCTGGAGCTAGTTAGTAACTGGGTCTAGGCTAAGCTGTCGTCGGAGATCCGCAAGAAGGGCCTGCAACTGGCATCAGAGAAAACAGAAGCCCTGATACTTTACGGGGGCAGAATATTTAAGAGAGCCACCTTGCAGCTGGAAAATGAATTGGTTGAAATATCTCGGAGTAGTATTCGATCACAACTGTGAAATGAAAGAACATAGTTGCGTACAAATGATTTAATGTTTTGCGATCAGTACAATTCTGTTTAACTAGTATTAATATTATAAACTCAAAATATATTTTTCTTTATGTTATCATTAAATTTTATTAGACGATAACGTGTTGGTCGGATTAATTTAAAGTTTTCTTTTTATTTATTTAATAGATATTGAAGTTGTAGTGTAAATCTTGTTGCTCAGTCAAACCTCTACATATTTATAACCCACATATCGCGTTTTCCGATGATTTCACGCTGTCATAATTTTTGAACGGCTTGCCGCAGAGATTTCTAGTCTTCATCAATCGATTCAGCGACCCAAAATTAGTATGAAAACGTATATAATGTTCCCTAGGAAGCTTTCAGTTGAGAAATACTATCGACATGCGGAGTCTAGACCGCGGAAACGACGAAATGCTAGAAAATCGATTTTGTCAAAATTGTTATTTTTTCAGTCAGAGCAAAATTTAAAATCGTTTCTGAAAGCATGTTTGCTGCTGATTACAAATATGCAAATTATATTTCGCTAGCTCTTTCCGTTCACTATCGCCTGCAAGAATTCAAGAAATTTTTAAGAAATATCGGCGCTCGAGTAGAGAACTCGGAAAGACGTGAATTTCCTGCGTACAATCTTAGTGTATTTGGAGGAAGATGACCTACTGAAAACGATGCCGCAATCCGTTTTTGATTATCTGCAACCGTCACCGAGACATATACTTAGAAAATCGAGAATCGGGTAAATTTCAATTTGAAATTTATCGACGAATTTTTGCATATTTGCGGACAATTTATACATCGACTTGTTCGTCTCGTCGTGTAGTTTCTGTGTGCCGAAAATGATTTCGCTGCTGTTTACCGTTCTCGAGAAAATCGAATTAAAACGAAAAACCACATGTTTTTCGATCGAAATGATGGAAAATTTTTGTTGAAAATTTTTTTGGAATTTTTTTTGGTGATTTTCTTTGGTTACCCGAAGGAAATCGGAGAGCTATAAACGCTTTTCTAGTTTATTTTGCTCTAAAATTACATATAAACAAGTTTTATATATTTTTTCGCTGTACACATTCCGACAGCTTTTCACATTTCCGACTGATTTTACGCTGTGCTAACTTTTGAATGGCCCATCGCAGAGACTTCTAGTCTTCACCAATCAATTCAGCGTTCCAAAATTAGTCGGAACGCGTATATAATGTTCTCTAAGAAGCTTTCAGTTGAAAAATACCATCGACAAGGGGGTCGAGACATAAATTAAATACATTTGATGTGAGAATAAATTGTTTGCCACGAATCTAATCAGTACATTTTTATCTCGCGCTAATAATAAAACGCAAAACATATTATTCTTTCCACACGTGTATTATTATTATTTTATTATTAACTTATATAGGTCAGACGAATATAAATAAAGTTTATATCGTTTTCATTTGTACAATTGATTATTCTATTGAACCTTGAATGCTTCGACTATAAATACATCAATCATGTTGCTGAGTACCCCAAACATTCCACCTACACATGGGCGCACTCGGGGGGTTAGCTATTTTTGAATGTTTTTGCAAATTTTCGCGTATAAAGGGCGATTCTCATATACGCGACACTCAGCTACGCGACGTCACGCGACATCGCCTGTCAAATAATAATGATTACATTGGGCACGTTCTCACTATGGCTACGCTAGACAGCTACGCGACTTGCCCATTTAAACCAATGTAATCATAATTTGACAGGCGATGTCGCACGACGTCGCGTAGCTGAGTGTCGCGCATATAGCAATCGACCTTTATTCAGGAAATATTCCGCGGATTTGTCCGATATTTGCACCAAAATGTTCATGAATCTTCACAGAACAGATCGATGTATCGCATGTCACACAGTTGAGTATTTTAGAGTTTTTTAGAGTACGCCTCTAATTTTTTTTCAATTTTCGTTAAAAGTCTGTCCGTCTGTCTTCACATGCCTTATTTGCTACTTATCTACAAAATAACACATTTGTTATTTATATACTTTGGCTTGCGTCCGTGTACTTTTTAAAAGTATTTATTCCCGTCCGTGCAATTTCCAGCAAAAATTCAAACAGAGCGAAAAAAACCGCGATCAAAAATAAATTCGCGAAACGTGCGGCAGCTGGAAAAAATCGCTCCGAAATCATGTTTACGCACAAAATTCCATCCGCCTCCGTTTCTTCAACAACAAACCCAAACGAAAAATAAATGCAGCCACAAATCATCGACACCACACGCAGACAATTCCAAGCCGCGTCTTAACAACAACCAATTAAGACAATTCACAGAAAGGAAGACCAGACGAGATTTGAATTCGCTTTAATCATCGTTTGACCCAGTTACGTCAACTAATTAAAATTGTAAATGTTTTTGTTTATAAATTGCTTAACTGAAAACAATAATTAGTGCGATCAGACTAGACAGACAAGACTATATTGACAAGACTAGATGGACAAGACTAAATGGACAAGACTAGATGGATAAGATTAGATGGACAAGACTAGATGGACAAGCCTAGATTGGCAAGACTAGATGGGCAAGACTAGATAGACAATACTAGATGGACAAGACTAGATGGACAAGACCAGATGGACAAGACTAGATGGACAAGACTAAAATGATAAGACTAGATGGGCAAGACTAGATGGGCAAGACTAGATGGACAAGACTAGATAGACGAGACTAGATGGACAAGACTAGACATATAAGGCTACACAGACAAGACTAGACAGACAAGAATAGACAGACAAGACTAGATTAGGGTTATGTTTACATAGCCCGTAAGTGAGTTATTTTGCTGCGTGGCCATGGGTAAATTTACTAGTGAAATAAAAATTTTATTTCACTAGTGAATAAATCACTAGTATATTGTAATTGATAGACAGACAAGACTAGACCGACAAGACTAGACAGACAAGACTAGACAGACAAGACTAGAGAGACAAGACTAGACAGACAAGACTAGACAGACAAGACTAGACAGACAAGACTAGACAGACAAGACTAGACAGACAAGACTAGACAGACAAGACTAGACAGATAAGACTAGACAGACAAGACTAGACAGACAAGACTAGACAGACAAGACTAGACAGACAAGACTAGACAGACAAGACTAGACAGACAAGACTAGACAGACAAGACTAGACAGACAAGACTAGACAGACAAGACTAGACAGACAAGACTAGACAGACAAGACTAGACAGACAAGACTAGACAGACAAGACTAGACAGACAAGACTAGACAGACAAGACTAGACAGACAAGACTAGACAGACAAGACTAGACAGACAAGACTAGACAGACAAGACTAGACAGACAAGACTAGACAGACAAGACTAGACAAACAAGACTAGACAGACAAGACTAGACAGACAAAATTAGACAGACAAGACTAGACAGACAAGACTAGAGAGACAAGACTAGACAGACAAGACTAGACAGACAAGACTAGACAGACAAGACTAGACAGACAAGACTAGACAGACAAGACTAGACAGACAAGACTAGACAGACAAGACTAGACAGACAAGACTAGACAGACAAGACTAGACAGACAAGACTAGACCGACAAGACTAGACAGACAAGACTAGACAGACAAGACTAGACAGACAAGACTAGACAGACAAGACTAGACAAACAAGACTAAACAGACAAGATTAGACAGACAAGACTAGACAGACAAGACTAGACAGACAAGTCTAGACAGACAAGACTAGACAGACAAGACTAGACAATTATTAAACTCACGTTCAATATAAATTTGAATATCAACTTGTAGTTATGAAATAAGATTGGAATTTCCAATTAATAAGTTATCGTGCGATCTACAATATTACCATTTTGTTTCTAATAAAGTTAATTAGGAAATGGTAGATGAAACGGCGAGCGGTTGTTGTTTGTTTACATCGCGCGGAGCAAGGTAAACGTCCTTATCTGCGGTGAGACGCGCGTGTGGAGTCGGCGTGCGTGCGCAATTGCCGCCGCCGGCGGAAGAACCGTATTGAGAACGTATCGGATCGGATCAATGGTCGAGGAATCTATCGGCGGCCTAACGAGACCCGATCCGCTCCAACAGGCGAGCAGAAGCGCGCAGGAAGCCTAGCCGATAAAACCGATATCCGGCAATAACTGAAGCGATTCTTCCAAATTTTGTTTTTCGCCAAACGACGTAAACGAAAACAATTCACGCGTGGTTTCAATCTTTCTCTGAGTGTGTAATAAACGGTGTGGGTGTTGTAGTTTTTGATTTCGATGTTTATTGCTGATGCGCTTTCGCCTGTTTGCGTTTCTGTCGGCCTGATACTAGGCGGGCCGGCTGAGGCGCTCGCATTCCGTCTCTCGCATTCCCTTCATTCTTGTTGAGTTTCTAGCCATTCCGATAGAGGCAGCAAATACAGATTAGTTTCAATGGAATATAAAATGAAACAGACAAGACAGACAAGACTAGACAGACAAGACTAGACAGACAAGACTAGACAGACAAGACTAGACAGACAAGACTGGACAGATAAGACTAGACAGACAAGACTAGACAGACAAGACTAGACAGACAAGACTAGACAGACAAGACTAGACAGACAAGACTAGACAGACAAGACTCTGTCTGACTGTCTGATTTGATTTGATTTGATTTGACTCACCAAATCCCCTATTCCACCTTGGCTTTTAGTATGCGCCACCCCGGTATCGCATATATTGCATTCATTAAGGGTGGGCAGCCCGGACGGTTAATGAAAACCGCCCTAGTTGTCGCCTCCCCGACCAGGATTCGAACCCGGGAGACAGACAAGACTAGACAGACAAGACTAGACAGACAAGACTAGACAGACAAGACTAGACAGACAAGAATAGACAGACAAGACTAGACAGACAAGACTAGACAGACAAGACTAGACAGACAAGACTAGACAGACAAGACTAGACAGACAAGACTAGACAGACAAGACTAGACAGACAAGACTAGACAGACAAGACTAGACAGACAAGACTAGACAGACAAGACTAGACAGACAAGACTAGACAGACAAGACTAGACAGACAAGACTAGACAGACAAGACTAGACAGACAAGACTAGACAGACAAGACTAGACAGACAAGACTAGACAGACAAGACTAGACAGACAAGACTAGACAGACAAGACTAGACAGACAAGACTAGACAGACAAGACTAGACAGACAAGACTAGACAGACAAGACTAGACAGACAAGACTAGACAGACAAGACTAGACAGACAAGACTAGACAGACAAGACTAGACAGACAAGACTAGACAGACAAGACTAGACAGACAAGACTAGACAGACAAGACTAGACAGACAAGACTAGACAGACAAGACTAGACAGACAAGACTAGACAGACAAGACTAGACAGACAAGACTAGACAGACAAGACTAGACAGACAAGACTAGACAGACAAGACTAGACAGACAAGACTAGACAGACAAGACTAGACAGACAAGACTAGACAGACAAGACTAGACAGACAAGACTAGACAGACAAGACTAGACAGACAAGACTAGACAGACAAGACTAGACAGACAAGACTAGACAGACAAGACTAGACAGGCAAGACTAGACAGACAAAACTAGACAGACAAGACTAGACAGACAAGACTAGACAGACAAGACTAGACAGACAAGACTAGACAGACAAGACTAGACAGACAAGACTAGACAGACAAGACTAGACAGACAAGACTAGACAGACAAGACTAGACAGACAAGACTAGACAGACAAGACTAGACAGACAAGACTAGACAGACAAGACTAGACAGACAAGACTAGACAGACAAGACTAGACAGACAAGACTAGACAGACAAGACTAGACAGACAAGACTAGACAGACAAGACTAGACAGACAAGACTAGACAGACAAGACTAGACAGACAAGACTAGACAGACAAGACTAGACAGACAAGACTAGACAGACAAGACTAGACAGACAAGACTAGACAGACAAGACTAGACAGACAAGACTAGACAGACAAGACTAGACAGACAAGACTAGACAGACAAGACTAGACAGACAAGACTAGACAGAGAAGACTAGACAGACAAGACTAGACAGAGAAGACTAGACAGACAAGACTAGACAGAGAAGACTAGACAGACAAGACTAGACAGACAAGACTAGACAGACAAGACTAGACAGACAAGACTAGACAGACAAGACTAGACAGACAAGACTAGACAGACAAGACTAGACAGACAAGACTAGACAGACAAGACTAGACAGACAAGACTAGACAGACAAGACTAGACAGACAAGACTAGACAGACAAGACTAGACAGAGAAGACTAGACAGAGAAGACTAGACAGAGAAGACTAGACAGACAAGACTAGACAGACAAGACTAGACAGACAAGACTAGACAGACAAGACTAGACAGACAAGACTAGACAGACAAGACTAGACAGACAAGACTAGACAGACAAGACTAGACAGACAAGACTAGACAGACAAGACTAGACAGACAAGACTAGACAGACAAGACTAGACAGACAAGACTAGACAGACAAGACTAGACAGACAAGACTAGACAGACAAGACTAGACAGACAAGACTAGACAGACAAGACTAGACAGACAAGACTAGACAGACAAGACTAGACAGACAAGACTAGACAGACAAGACTAGACAGACAAGACTAGACAGACAAGACTAGACAGACAAGACTAGACAGACAAGACTAGACAGACAAGACTAGACAGACAAGACTAGACAGACAAGACTAGACAGACAAGACTAGACAGACAAGACTAGACAGACAAGACTAGACAGACAAGACTAGACAGACAAGACTAGACAGACAAGACTAGACAGACAAGACTAGACAGACAAGACTAGACAGACAAGACTAGACAGACAAGACTAGACAGACAAGACTAGACAGACAAGACTAGACAGACAAGACTAGACAGACAAGACTAGACAGACAAGACTAGACAGACAAGACTAGACAGACAAGACTAGACAGACAAGACTAGACAGACAAGACTAGACAGACAAGACTAGACAGACAAGACTAGACAGACAAGACTAGACAGACAAGACTAGACAGGCAAGACTAGACAGGCAAGACTAGACAGACAAGACTAGACAGACAAGACTAGACAGACAAGACTAGACAGACAAGACTAGACAGACAAGACTAGACAGACAAGACTAGACAGACAAGACTAGACAGACAAGACTAGACAGGCAAGACTAGACAGGCAAGACTAGACAGACAAGACTAGACAGACAAGACTAGACAGACAAGACTAGACAGACAAGACTAGACAGACAAGACTAGACAGACAAGACTAGACATACAAGACTAGACAGACAAGACTAGACAGACAAGACTAGACAGACAAGACTAGACAGACAAGACTAGACAGACAAGACTAGACAGACAAGACTAGACAGACAAGACTAGACAGACAAGACTAGACAGACAAGACTAGACAGACAAGACTAGACAGACAAGACTAGACAGGCAAGACTAGACAGGCAAGACTAGACAGACAAGACTAGACAGACAAGACTAGACAGACAAGACTAGACAGACAAGACTAGACAGACAAGACTAGACAGACAAGACTAGACAAACAAGACTAGACAGACAAGACTAGACAGACAAGACTAGACATACAAGACTAGACAGACAAGACTAGACAGACAAGACTAGACAGACAAGACTAGACAGACAAGACTAGACAGACAAGACTAGACAGACAAGACTAGACAGACAAGACTAGACAGACAAGACTAGACAGACAAGACTAGACAGACAAGACTAGACAGACAAGACTAGACAGGCAAGACTAGACAGGCAAGACTAGACAGACAAGACTAGACAGACAAGACTAGACAGACAAGACTAGACAGACAAGACTAGACAGACAAGACTAGACAGACAAGACTAGACAGACAAGACTAGACAAACAAGACTAGACAGACAAGACTAGACAGACAAGACTAGACAGACAAGACTAGACAGACAAGACTAGACAGACAAGACTAGACAGACAAGACTAGACAGACAAGACTAGACAGACAAGACTAGACAAACAAGACCAGACAGACAAGACTAGACAAACAAGACTAGACAAACATGACTAGACAGACAAGACTAGACTGGCAAGACTAGACAGACAAGACTAGACAGACAAGACTAGACAGACAAGACTAGACAGACAAGACTAGACAGACAAGACTAGACAGACAAGACTAGACAGACAAGACTAGACAGACAAGACTAGACAGACAAGACTAGACAGACAAGACTAGACAGACAAGACTAGACAGACAAGACTAGACAGACAAGACTAGACAGACAAGACTAGACAGACAAGACTAGACAGACAAGACTAGACAGACAAGACTAGACAGACAAGACTAGACAGACAAGACTAGACAGACAAGACTAGACAGACAAGACTAGACAGACAAGACTAGACAGACAAGACTAGACAGACAAGACTAGACAGACAAGACTAGACAGACAAGACTAGACAGACAAGACTAGACAGACAAGACTAGACAGACAAGACTAGACAGACAAGACTAGACAGACAAGACTAGGCAGACAAGACTAGACAGACAAGACTAGACAGACAAGACTAGACAGACAAGACTAGACAGACAAGACTAGACAGACAAGACTAGACAGACAAGACTAGACAGACAAGACTAGACAGACAAGACTAGACAGACAAGACTAGACAGACAAGACTAGACAGACAAGACTAGACAGACAAGACTAGACAGACAAGACTAGACAGACAAGACTAGACAGACAAGACTAGACAGACAAGACTAGACAGACAAGACTAGACAGACAAGACTAGACAAACAAGACCAGACAGACAAGACTAGACAAACAAGACTAGACAAACAAGACTAGACAGACAAGACTAGACTGGCAAGACTAGACAGACAAGACTAGACAGACAAGACTAGACAGACAAGACTAGACAGACAAGACTAGACAGACAAGACTAGACAGACAAGACTAGACAGACAAGACTAGACAGACAAGACTAGACAGACAAGACTAGACAGACAAGACTAGACAGACAAGACTAGACAGACAAGACTAGACAGACAAGACTAGACAGACAAGACTAGACAGACAAGACTAGACAGACAAGACTAGACAGACAAGACTAGACAGACAAGACTAGACAGACAAGACTAGACAGACAAGACTAGACAGACAAGACTAGACAGACAAGACTAGACAGACAAGACTAGACAGACAAGACTAGACAGACAAGACTAGACAGACAAGACTAGACAGACAAGACTAGACAGACAAGACTAGACAGACAAGACTAGACAGACAAGACTAGGCAGACAAGACTAGACAGACAAGACTAGACAGAGAAGAGTAGACAGACAAGACTATATAACTAATGTTAGTTGCTTATAACCAGAGCCGGCCTTCTGTATGAGGTGGCCTAGGTGGCAGAAACCAATTGGGGGCTTAAATTAGGAAATCGTCTAAATCTCAGATCTAAAAAAATAATGTGTAAAAACAGTTGGCAGCGGTGGGATTCGAACCCACGCCTCCGAAGAGACTGGTGCCTTAAACCAGCGCCTTAGACCGCTCGGCCACGCTACCTTACAGCACAATGTTTTTGTTTCATTTTGTTACGTAACAGATTTACGTAACAGTTTTAGGCAACCTATGTTACTTCCCTTTTACAAATTAGAATATGTTATAGCATATTTTGCTGAGTAATACATCCCAATTTAGTTGAATTTCATACTTTTCCACATCAAAAACTATACCAGTATGTAATAATGTACAAATGTATAAGTCCTCAATGACAGTGAAGGCGGAGATGAAGATCATCGGCACGGCGGAACTGGTAGAAGAAGCACCCATGCTTTTCGAGATAGAAAAGCCTGACCAGAATCCTGGCGCGTCTGAGTGGTATCTACCGGCTTCCTGGTCCGCGTCTGACATCCTGTGGGTTTGGCTGCGACTCTATGCTGCAGGAACTAACAATCCCTGGTTCGAAGTACCCAGCATTGCTGCAACTCCTATTATAAGCCTAACATGATTCGAAATCTTAATTAAAGCTTCGTGAGTTCCTAAACTGATTATTCATGTAAAATAATAATAATAAACAATGTTTAAATGAACTTTTGCATGATAACCGAGCCAACACGATAGTCACCGTCGACTTTAACTGCCGGATAGACACGGACAACCCTAGGGGGAAACAACTTATAACGGCGATGAGAAACCTTGCTTTTGAGCTGGCCTCCGGGGACAACACCTACTCTTACATCGCGCCTAATGGAAGAAGCAACATCGACCTAACCTTCCTAAATTCTAACATAAAGAGAACGGTTATATATACCACAGTATGTCACAATTCCATCAGGAACCATCAACGTATAACAACGACAATCAGAGTAAAGAAGTGCCCGGGGGAGGAAATGGAGGAGCGCCCCTATCTAAGAAAGAGCTTCAACATGGACAGAATTATGGACCACCAAATGCTACCCATATTGAAAGGTGAGTCGTTATCTGAGATAAACACGCTAACTCAAATAATTACAGACTCAGCAGAGCCGTGTAAAAGGAACACACGTCCACAAAAACCATGGTTCGATGAGGAGGGCAAAGCAATGAAATATGAATGTTTGCGCCTACATAAAGCAGGCAATCTCCCGGAATATGCCAGTGCACGTAGGATATACAAACAGACACTCAAGGTAAAGAGGCAGAACCATGAGGAAAGTAGGATAATACAGAGAATAAAAGAAGCAACAACCAAGCCGTGGATTATGTATATAAAGCCAAAAAGCGCTGACAACTACATACACATTAAATAATGGGAAAAGCATTTCAATGATATGTTTGCTACACCACCGGACGTGCTCCCAACAAAATTATCAGATACTAAGAGCAAACACTGGTGTAACGAGAAGATCTAGAGCAAGGAAGTCGCGGAAGCAATCAACAGCCTGAAAAAGAAGAAAGCAGCAGGCATAGACAGCATAACGAACGAACACATCAGGTCTTTATACCCCCTGCTAGCGGACTGGTGGCTCAACATATTCAACATCATACTGGAAGCTGGAAGCATTCCAAACGCATGGAGGACTTCAAAAATGAAAACGCTATACAAAGGCAAAAGGCGCCTCAACGATCCAAATTGCTATAGAGGAATTGCGCTGCTAGAAACACAACTAAAAGTCCTAACAAAAATACTCAACAACAGGATCACCGCCAACATCGAGGACCTGCTACCCACCGAGCAATACGGCTTCCGAAAGAACAGGGCGATGATGCCAACAGCGATGACGCCATAGACCTACTAGTGAAAAAGATAAAAACAGCAATTAATAGACCAAAAGGAAAGCTATATCATAAAGGAAAACTATATCATAGCTATATGTAGCTTTTATAGACTTCCACAAGGCTTTCGACTCAGTAGATCGGAAAATAATGTGTGACAAAATGGCGCAAATCAGCATTAAAGGCAAAATCTTCAACTTAATCCGTTACCTCCTGGATACAAATTACATTAGAGTCGACAACGGCAAAGAGCTATCCAAGGTGATCTCCCAGGTATGGGGGGTTCCACAGGGCGATTCATTAAGCCCAACCCTCTTCCTGACGTTTGTCAAAGATCTACCAGAGGCAATAAGAACACCAGGGGTACAGTCTATAATGTACGCCGACGACTTAGCGATATACTCCCAAAACCTAGAACAACTTCAGGAAAGCCTGGACCTCCTCCAGATCTGGTGCACTACGAACAAACTCCACATTAACCACAGCAAGAGCCAGATAGTGAAATTTAGAAGAGGGGACGACTCGGAAGAACAGATAAAGCATACCTAGGGGGACACCAATTGGAATTCGTCAACGAATATGAATACCTAGGCGTGGCTCTACAACCCACGCTCACAAAACACATCAACTTAAAACGGAGAAAAATGGCACGTGCATTCGGAATGCAAAAGCATCTCCAGAAACTGGATATAAATACAGTAAAGGCAATCTATAAGATTATGAAATGGCCAGCCGCTACCTATGGTTTTAAATCGATGAGCACCCGCCTGACTGCGAACCATATGTTGCTACTGGATCAAATCAAGGCTGGCTTCTTTAAAAAGGTCTTGGGCCTACCGATAAATGCATCCAATACGTTTACGTTTCACCTGGCTGTCGTCAAAACTATGGGAGAGGAGATACTAAACAACTTTAGAGGTATCACAGAAGAAACGAGGCAAGAATACACAAGGGCGATTGACGAGAAGAATATGAATTTCGTGGTGGAAAGGTACACCGACGGCCCAGCCTTTGCATGCAACTCGTGGAAAACATCAAACCAACAAGAAAGACACCTTTTAACCTGTTTGACGCTACATGGATACCATCACATATTATGTAAGAAAGACCATTTCCACCCCCCAGACGAAGACTGCATCTGCCATTTATGTGGCGAAGTAGCTAGGATATATCACACGCTGACCTGCCCAAGAAAGGGAAACCAGTCAATAGCACAGTTTATACGTAGCACTACAACTACCTGACGATTATACATGTAAAATTAAAATTAATTTAACTTTTTGTCTGTAACGATGCTTATGAAATAAAGATATTACAATAATAATAAATAAATAACATATTTGTATATAATAATAAACTTTCTTTGGACCAAAGAGGTCTGGTAGAGAAATTGGAAATCAGAGAGAGGAGAATCCTCAGGAAAATCCTAGGCCCGGTAAAGGAAGGTGGAGAAATCCGAAGGCGACATTACTCTGAGCTCTACGAACATTTTGATATGCTCTCTGACTGTGCAAGCAAAAAAAGGGTAGTTTTCTATGGCCACGTTGCAAGATTGCCTCCAAGCGGACTAACCAACCGTCTGTACACCTTCTGGCAAAACAAGAAGGTTCGCACCACTTGGTTGAGAGAAACCGAGAAGGAAATTAAAGAACTGGGAATAACAGATCTCCAAAACAGAGAGTCTGTGAGACGCACCCTGAAGGACGTTTCTGGATTTCAGGCAAAACCCCGAAGGAAAGGTACCCGGTGGACAGCAGATAGAAGGAGTTACAAGTGTAACTCGCAGAAGATGCGATAATACTGGGCAAAGATCAAATCCCAACAGTTGAACAAGCGTGGTCCAACGTAGGCCTATTCGAAACAAGAAGAAGAATAAACGTTCCGTTTGTAAACGCTAAACGAGAGCTTGTCCTCGAAGAGCTAACTTGCACAAACGGCGACTTGCACAAAAATTTTGAAAGGAATACAAACATTTGTTCCAACGCGAAATTGTCTTGCGTCTACTCTGCCCTCATCCTCGCCGATGACGACGTCGCCGTAACCGATGAAAATATTCAAGAAATCTTAAAAGCTGCATCCGCAGATGTTGAGGCATTTTGCTAAGGCCCTTGAAGGTCTTAACATCAAGGATTTGTGCACGAATATTGGCTCTGGTGCCGGTGCTGCCCCAGCTGGTGGTAGATTGTAGATATGGTGGTGACGACTTGTACTGCAAACTTTTCGACCTGCAACCTCAGCTGGTGGTGCTGCTACAGCAGCCGCGGCCGATGCTGCACCAGCTGCCACTAAGAAAGAGAAGAAGGAGTCCGTACCTGAAGAGTCTGATGACGATATGGGTCTTGGTCTCTTCGATTAAGTTTAGCTTTTTTTATGCGTTTCTGCATATAGGTATTAAAGTGAAATAAAACTTTTTTTATTCTTAATAAACAAATAAAATATTTCCTCAACACAAACAACCTCATCACACTGACACGTCTACAACGAATTAAATAATCAGAATACAAAAATTAAATTAAACTCAGTTTCCTCGTCCATCTCATCCTACAACTGGATGTCTCCTATGAAGAACTCCGCCGGAACGTTATCGAACACCTTGCGCAATATTTCCAACATGATATCTTCGATCGTCTTGCTCAAAATTGGATTCAAGGAATCCGCCAGCAATTTCCAATTCTCATTCAAATATGCATTCGTTGTCTCCTCTAAAATATTGATCATCATCAGTCTTATCTGCTCTTGTATTGTCTTGTATGGTCTTATCTGGTATTGTCTGATCTTGTCTGGTATTGCCTGTTTTGTCTGGTCTTGTCTGGTCTTGTCTGGCCTTGTCTGGTCTTGTCTGGTCGTATCTGTTCTTGTCTGCTATTGTCTGATCTTGTCTGGTCTTGTCTGATCTTATCCTGTCTTATCTAATCTTGTCTGTTTTTGCTTACCGAGAGCTTTAATTCCATCGAATAAGTTTCCCAAATAGAGTTGTAGTCCGCCTATGGTGAATTGAACGTGGACAGCTTTAACGCTGAAGAAATGGAATCCCTCTTTCTTTATCATTTTCACGTCACTTTTCACGAAAATCTCAAGGTTTTCTGCGAACAGAAACAAACTGATAAATTGCGAGACTAAACACTTAGGTAATTTTCCGCGTTTTGTTTCAGATGGAGATTGCGAAACAATTAATGGCAGAAACAATGAATTGCAATTAGGAATAATCGAATTACGTGGAAATGTTGCTGGTGTGGATAAGGAAATTGTTTTGTTGTGTGTTGTTTGCTTGAATTGATTGTTTTATTGCTTTGGAATATTAGTCGATACGTTCGGAATTAATGAATAAACGGACAAGAATTGGGGATAATAGACTAGATTGGATAAGGCTGGAAAGCACTGGACAAACTTGAACACAACTGGAGAAGTTTGGACAAGTTTGTATAATTTGTATAATCTTGATTGTTTGTATAATCTTGACTAGACAAGACTGGACAAGATTGTGAAAGACTGCACAAAACTGGACAAGACTAGTAAAGATCCTATGTTCTATTCCCACCGCCATCACATGACCGTAGGGTGTGGGGTTATATAGACCTCACATCCCCTTTACCGTGGGGTTACATATACCTCACACCCTTTTTAGCGTGGGGTTACATAGTCCTCACACGCCCCGGTCATGTGGTGGCGGTGGGAATAGAACATTGGATCTTTTCCTACTCAGTTTCAGCTGTTTCTCCTCCATGCACTTGTCTGTCTATTGTATTAAACCTAACCTAAATTTGACTTACTTGCGTCAAACCAACAAATTCCGTGTCCTCTTAACGGGATGACCAATATTCTGCCAAGCAGGACGTATTTGCCGTCAATCCTCAGCCTAGGCAGGCGAAGTTCCGTGTAGAAGTCGTAACTCTTCGGATCGACTTTGTTCAAAACGATGTTGGTGTTGCCGAATCCGATCACTGTCACGTTCGTTAAGGATGCGTTGACGTTTACTGGTCCCGAACCTTGCAAAATCTAAAACAAAAACTTGCAAATTCAACCGAGTAGAGAGAATAAGAATATATTTAGGCTAAAACTTAATTGTTGTAAATCTATATTTGACAAACTAGACAACTAGACGAGATTAGACAAGATTTGGCCATACCTGATATTTGCAATGAGTATCAATGATCTGTCTAGAGTCTAGACTAAACAATCTGTCTAGACTCTAGACAGAGCATTGATGGGCATTTCAAAAAAGAAGAATGCTCATATCTCTAGTCTAAATCTTGTCTACACTCTACAGCAGTGTTCCCAAAACATTCGATCAATGTGTACCCCCTTCAAAAAAATTGTAAAACCTGGTACCCCGTGTCAAAAAAATACTATTCAAAACTAATCAATATGTCTAGACTTACCTAACCTAAAATAACCTAACCTAACTGTGTCCACTTTGTTCCGTTTAATCTTCGATAGTTAGTTAGATCTGTTGCTGTTAAATCAGTTTAGTTAACAAGATAATATTATTTCCTTACATTGATGATTGGTACATGTAGGGGATCCAGAGGCTCCAAACCGATTTCCGGCACGCCAGTGGGAAGCCGGTCGAAGAGCGCTTGGACGGCATGCGTCGAGCAATTCACGAAATTGGGTCCGGTGATGGGACAAGTCTTCACGTAATCCGCTGTTGTACAGAAAACAGAAAAAGTAAGTGTTAGGTAAGTCGTTTCAATAAATACGTTCCCATCGTACTAAAATAAACAAACATGGCAAGGCAGGAAATGTTTAGATAATCATTCTATATAAGTCAATGAATAAAACATAACAAGACTAAGCCAAATACGGCTAGATAAGATAAGAATAAATGAATAAACAGGCAAGATTAGACTAGATTGGACAAGGCTGGAAAGCACTGGACAAACTTGGACACAACCAGATAAGACTCCAGAATCCAGAAAGTCCAGAATAGGCTGGCAAGACTAGATAAGACTGGACAAGATTGGACAAGCCTGGACAAGATTGGGAAAGGCTGCACAGGTCTGGAGAAGCCTAGACAAGACTAGACAAAATTGTGAAACACTGCACAATACTGGACACAACTGGAGAAGCCCCGACAAGACTGGATAAAAATGGGAAAGACTACACAAAACTACACACAACTAAAGAAAGCTATACAAGATTGTGTAAATTTGGACAAGACTGGACAAGACTGTACTAAACTGGACAAGACTGGACAATATTGGGAAAGCCTGTACACGACTAGAGAATACTGGACAAGACTACATAAGACTGGACAAGACTGAATAAGACTGGACAAGATTGAAAAGAGCTGCACATGACTAGAGAAGACTGGACAAGACTAGACAAAATTGGGAAAGATTGCACAAGACTGGACACAACTGGAGAAGCCTAGACAAGAGTGAATAAAAATTGGAAAGACTGCACAAGACTACACACAACTGAGAAAGGCTTAACAATATTGTATAAAGCTGGACATGACTGGACAAGACTGAATAAGACTCCACAAGATTGGACAAGACTGAACAAGGCTGGATAAGATTGGGAAAGGTTGCACAGGACTGGAGAAGCCTGGACAAGACTAAACAAGATTGGGAAAGACTGCACAATACTGGACACAACTGTAGAAGCCTCGACAAGACTGGATGAGAATGGTAAACACTGCACCAGACTACATACAACTGAAGAAGACTAAACAAGATTGTATAAATCTGGGCAAAACTGGACAATATTGGGAAAGCCTGCACACGACTAGAGAAGACTGGGCAAGACTAGATAAGACTGGACAAGTCTGAATAAGACCGTACAAGATTGGAAAGGGCTGCACATGACTAGAGAAGACTGGACAAGACTGGGCAAGACTTGACAAAATTATGAAAGACTCCACAAGACTGGACATAACCGTAGAAGCCTAGACAGGACTGAATAAGAATGGGAAAGACTGCACAAGACTACACATAACTGAGAACGCTGAACAATTTTGTATAAAACTGAACAAGTCTAGATAAAACTGGACAAGATTGGACAAAACTGAACAAGACTGGACAATATTGGGAAAGGCTGCACAGGACTGCAGAAGCCTGGACAAGACTAGACAAATTGGGAAAGACTGCACAATACTGTACACAACTGGAGAAGCCTCGACAAGGCTGGATAAGAATGGGAAAGACTGCACAAAACTACACTCAACTGAAGAAGGCTAAACAAGATTGTATAAAGACTGGACTAGACTGGACAAAACTGTACAAGACTGTACAATATTGTGAAAGATTGCACAAAACTGGACACTATTGGAGAGGGTTGGACAAGATTGTATAAAGCTGTACAAGACTGGGGAAGATTGGACAAAATTGGGAAAGAGTGCACAGGACTGGACATAGTTGGAGAAGGCTGGAAGATTACATAAGTCTGGACAAGACTGGACAAGACTGGATAAGACGACACAAGATTGGACAAGACCGGACAAGATTGGAAAGACTGCACAATACTGGAGAAGATTGTACATGACTGGACATTATTGGGAAAGACTGCTAAGACTGGATACATCTGGAGAAGGTTTGGTATGATTTCATAAGACTGGAAAAGACTGCACTAAACTGGACAAGGCTGGATACGACAGGACAGGACTGGACAAGACTGGACAAGAATGGACAAGACTGGAAAAAACTGGACAAGATTGGAAAAGACTGCACAAGACTGGACACAACTGGAGAAAGTTAGACAAGTTTGTATAAAGCTTGACAAGACTGAACAAGAATCGACAAAACTGGATAAGGTTGGATAAGATGGGACAAGTCTGGAAACTAATGTAGAAGGTTGGACAAAATTGTATAGGACTATACAATGCTAAACAAGACTGGACAAAACTAGACAAAACTCGAAAAGATTGGGAAAGACTGCACAAGATTGAACAAGACTGAATAAGGCTGGAAAAGACTGAACATGATTGAACAAAATTGGAGAAGACTGGACAAAACTGAACAAGGCTGGAGAAGACTGGACATGAATGGACAAGGCTGGATAAGTCTGGAGAAGACTGGGCAAGTCTGGAAAAGGCTGGACGAGATTGAAAAAGACTGTACAAGTTTGAGACAGCATTAGACACAATTAACTTTTTAATTAGGATATGTGTTTGACTTTCGAAATTTCTTCTGATGTTGTAAGATGATATTTTTGTCGTTGCTCTTTATGTAATTGATCCTGTCACGTTGTGCAAGGATTTCGTTGCATTGCAGAAAATAGAAATGTACGTTTAAATAGAATTCAGAAAAGAGAGATCGTTATGGAATTCGGATTTGATGAAATAAAACATGACTATTTACTAATACGGTGTCGAAACGCCGAATAGAAAATTCAAACACAAACATTGCCAAATACACAGATGAAAGTATTTCTATTTTATATTCTAGTTTATCTTAGTCTGGTTTCGTTAATCTTGATGCTCTCGGTAATTCTGTTTCTTTCTAATCTTGTCTGTCTAGTCTTGTTTGTCTAGTCTTGTCTGTCTAGTCTTGTCTGTTCAGTCTTGTCTGTTTCGTCTTGTCTGTCCAGTCTTGTCTGTCTACTCTTGTCTGTCTAGTCTTGTCTGTCTAGTCTTGTCTGTCTAGTCTTGTCTGTCTAGTCTTGTCTGTCTAGTCTTGTCTGTCTAGTCTTGTCTGTCTAGTCTTGTCTGTCTAGTCTTGTCTGTCTAGTCTTGTCTGTCTAGTCTTGTCTGTCTAGTCTTGTCTGTCTAGTCTTGTCTGTCTAGTCTTGTCTGTCTAGTCTTGTCTGTCTAGTCTTGTCTGTCTAGTCTTGTCTGTCTAGTCTTGTCTGTCTAGTCTTGTCTGTCTAGTCTTGTCTGTCTAGTCTTGTCTGTCTAGTCTTGTCTGTCTAGTCTTGTCTGTCTAGTCTTGTCTGTCTAGTCTTGTCTGTCTAGTCTTGTCTGTCTAGTCTTGTCTGTCTAGTCTTGTCTGTCTAGTCTTGTCTGTCTAGTCTTGTCTGTCTAGTCTTGTCTGTCTAGTCTTGTCTGTCTAGTCTTGTCTGTCTAGTCTTGTCTGTCTAGTCTTGTCTGTCTAGTCTTGTCTGTCTAGTCTTGTCTGTCTAGTCTTGTCTGTCTAGTCTTGTCTGTCTAGTCTTGTCTGTCTAGTCTTGTCTGTCTAGTCTTGTCTGTCTAGTCTTGTCTGTCTAGTCTTGTCTGTCTAGTCTTGTCTGTCTAGTCTTGTCTGTCTAGTCTTGTCTGTCTAGTCTTGTCTGTCTAGTCTTGTCTGTCTAGTCTTGTCTGTCTAGTCTTGTCTGTCTAGTCTTGTCTGTCTAGTCTTGTCTGTCTAGTCTTGTCTGTCTAGTCTTGTCTGTCTAGTCTTGTCTGTCTAGTCTTGTCTGTCTAGTCTTGTCTGTCTAGTCTTGTCTGTCTAGTCTTGTCTGTCTAGTCTTGTCTGTCTAGTCTTGTCTGTCTAGTCTTGTCTGTCTAGTCTTGTCTGTCTAGTCTTGTCTGTCTAGTCTTGTCTGTCTAGTCTTGTCTGTCTAGTCTTGTCTGTCTAGTCTTGTCTGTCTAGTCTTGTCTGTCTAGTCTTGTCTGTCTAGTCTTGTCTGTCTAGTCTTGTCTGTCTAGTCTTGTCTGTCTAGTCTTGTCTGTCTAGTCTTGTCTGTCTAGTCTTGTCTGTCTAGTCTTGTCTGTCTAGTCTTGTCTGTCTAGTCTTGTCTGTCTAGTCTTGTCTGTCTAGTCTTGTCTGTCTAGTCTTGTCTGTCTAGTCTTGTCTGTCTAGTCTTGTCTGTCTAGTCTTGTCTGTCTAGTCTTGTCTGTCTAGTCTTGTCTGTCTAGTCTTGTCTGTCTAGTCTTGTCTGTCTAGTCTTGTCTGTCTAGTCTTGTCTGTCTAGTCTTGTCTGTCTAGTCTTGTCTGTCTAGTCTTGTCTGTCTAGTCTTGTCTGTCTAGTCTTGTCTGTCTAGTCTTGTCTGTCTAGTCTTGTCTGTCTAGTCTTGTCTGTCTAGTCTTGTCTGTCTAGTCTTGTCTGTCTAGTCTTGTCTGTCTAGTCTTGTCTGTCTAGTCTTGTCTGTCTAGTCTTGTCTGTATAGTCTTGTCTGTCTAGTCTTGTCTGTCTAGTCTTGTCTGTCTAGTCTTGTCTGTCTAGTCTTGTCTGTCTAGTCTTGTCTGTCTAGTCTTGTCTGTCTAGTCTTGTCTGTCTAGTCTTGTCTGTCTAGTCTTGTCTGTCTAGTCTTGTCTGTCTAGTCTTGACTGTCTAATCTTGTCTGTCTAGTCTTATCTAGTTAGTTATTTTCTATGTAATATTAAATGCAACTTACGTTGTTCTGTGATAATATCCGAATTTCCCAAGGAAACCGCGAGGATTATCACAATTCCTGCGGTGAAAACGAATCCTTGTTCCTTCATTTTCCGCACTGAAACTATTAGGACTGAACTGAAGCCCGCGAAACCCGCGAATCCAAATCGAAGACTTTCACTCTTCTAGCACAACTGTGTCAAATTTATGTAATCGACGGCAGGTAAACACCACTTGCTCCACTCTATCGCTAACGCACCTATTCACCTAATCTGCAGAATGCATTTGCATAACCCACACTGCCCCAATAATTTAATTAACTTAATTATTATGCCATTTAAGATAATTAAATAGTTGCAATCGCAGAAAAATTAATTGAGAAATTCTAACATTATACTCAAAAGAGACAAGACTAGACAGATAAGGCTAGAGAGACAAGACTAGACTGACAAGACTAGACAGACAAGACTAGACAGACAAGACTAGACAGACAAGACTAGACAGACAAGACTAGACAGACAAGACTAGACAGACAAGACTAGACAGACAAGACTAGACAGACAAGACTAGACAGACAAGACTAGACAGACAAGACTAGACAGACAAGACTAGACAGACAAGACTAGACAGACAAGACTAGACAGACAAGACTAGACAGACAAGACTAGACAGACAAGACTAGACAGACAAGACTAGACAGACAAGACTAGACAGACAAGACTAGACAGACAAGACTAGACAGACAAGACTAGACAGACAAGACTAGACAGACAAGACTAGACAGACAAGACTAGACAGACAAGACTAGACAGACAAGACTAGACAGACAAGACTAGACAGACAAGACTAGACAGACAAGACTAGACAGACAAGACTAGACAGACAAGACTAGACAGACAAGACTAGACAGACAAGACTACACAAGCAAGACTATCTATTCTTGTCTGTGTAATATAATCTCTGTGTATAATGTCTGTGTAATTTTGTCTCGTTTTTTTGTATTCCCATTTGTTTTGTCGTGCATGTCTCGTCTTACAATTAGTTTAAACTCCTGCTAGTATTTTCTGATTTGAATGTTTTTGCAAAGAGCGAGAATTGAAGATTTTGCAACATTTATTTGCGCCAAATGTGTGAAAGGTTGAAATTCAATAGCTCGAAAACGTTGAAATATTAGTATTACTAGATGTGCGATTGAAAACACTTTCTATAATATTAGATTTCTCACGAGGCAACAAACAACATTGTTTCTCTAAAATTAGGAAATCAGCGACGAATTCGCGTTTGGCCAAAAATCTGGTGAATCACGGATTGTTGATTGCGGGAGGCGTCGCGGAGGCGTCTTGTTGTGCCGACGCCGCTGAGCACGTCGCCGGCTATAAGAGCGTTCGACCTGGAGCACGTCGCTAGTTAACCTGAAACGCTTTAAGCCGCGACCGACTGCATATTCAGTGCCTTTTTGGAATTATGCCGGGACCTTCTAGACCACTTTGGCAGGTCAGCACTATCTCTCATAACACTCAAAATGTTTACACGATTTGTTTTCTGAGTACGCCGCTTCGACCACAGTTTATTATTACCTGCATAGTTTTCTCAAAGAAATTTTCTGTTTACTAATCATCCGTTTATTTGTATCCACTAATTATTTAGACATTATCTATATAGATCATACATACTCCTGTATTATCTATACTATATTACTTAAATATTTATAGAAAATTTTAATAGAGACATTATCTAGATAGATATCATAGATTATAATCTATATATATATATATATATATATATATATATATATATATATATATTTATTTATTCCACTATATGATCTACATAGACTATATATTTTATGTAGACTATATACTCTATATAGAATATATACTCTATATAGACTATATATTCAATTTAGACTATGTATTCTATATAGACTTTATACTCCATATAGACTATATACTTTATTTAGACTATGTACTCCATATAGACTTTATACTTCATATAGACTATATAGTCATTTTAGACTATTTACTCTATATAGACTTTATACTCTATATATTCTATATATTCTATTTAGACTATGTACTCTATATAGACGTTATACTCCATATAGACTATATACTCAATTTAGACTATGTATTTTATATAGACTTTAGACTCCATTTAGACTATATACTCTATTTAGACTATGTACTCTATATAGACGTTATACTCCATATAGACTATATACACAATTAAGACTATGTATTCTATATAGACTGTATACTCCATGTACACTATATATTCTATTTAGACTAAGTACTTTATATACACTTTATACTCCATATAGACTATATACTCTCTTTAGACTATGTACTCTATATAAACTCTATACTCTATATAAACTATATACTCTTTATAGACTATATACTCTATTTAGACTATATACTCTATTCAGACTTTATACTCTATATAGACTATATGCTCAATTTAGACTACGTACTCTATATAGACTTTATACTCCAATTAGACTTTATACTCGATTTAGACTATGTACTCTATATAGTCTTTATATTCCATGTAGACTATATACTCTATTTAGACTATGTTCTCTATGTAGACTTTATACTCCATATAGACTATATACTCATTTTAGGCTGTGTAGTCTATTTAGACCTTACACTCTTTATAGACTATATAGTCAATTTAGACTATGTACTCTATATAGACTTTATAGTCCATATAGACTATATACTCAATTTAGACTATGTACTTTATATAGACTTTATACTTCATATAGACTATATAGTCATTTTAGATTATGTACTTTATATAGACTTTATACTCTATATAGTCGATATACTCTATTTAGACTATGTACTCTATATAGAATTTATACTCCATATAGACTATATACTCTATTTAGACTAAATATTTTATATAGACGTTATACTCCATATAGACTATATACTCAATTTAGACTATGTATTTTATATATACTTTAGACTCCATGTAGACTATATACTCTATTTAGACTATGTACTCTATATAGACGTTATACTCCATATAGACTATATACTCAATTTAAACTATGTATTTTATATAGACTTTAGACTCCATGTAGACTATATACACTATGTACTCTATATAGACGTTATACTCCATATAGACTATATACTCAATTTAGACTATGTATTCTATATAGACTTTATACTCCATGTAGACTATATTCTCTATTTAGACTATGTACTTTATATAGACTTTATACTACATATAGACTATATACTCATTTTAGACTATGTACTCTATATAAACTCTATACTCTATATAGACTATATACTCTATACATACTGTATACTCTACTTAGACTATGTACTCTATACAGACTTTATACTCTATATAGACTATATGCTCAATTTAGACTCTATATAGACTTTACTTATTATACTATTATACTCTATATAGACTTTATACTCTGATTAGACTTTATACTCGATTTAGACTATGTACTCTATATAGACTGTATATATCGTGTAGACTATATACTTTATTTAGACTATGTTCGCTATATAGACTTTATACTCTATATAGACTATATGCTCAATTTAGACTACGTACTCTATATAGACTTTATACTAGAATTAGACTTTATACTCGATTTAGACTATGTATTCTATATAGTCTTTATATTCCATGTAAACTATATACTCTATTTAGACTATGTTCTTTATGTAGACTGTATACTCCACATAGACTATATACTCTATTTAGACTATGTACTCTATATAGACTTTATACTACATGTAGACTATATACTCATTTTAGGCTGTGTAGTCTATTTAGACCTTACACTCTTTATAGACTATATAGTCAATTTAGACTATGTACTCTATATAGACTTTATACTCCATATAGACTATATACTCAATTTAGACTATGTACTTTATATAGAATTTATACTTCATATAGACTATATAGTCATTTTAGATTATGTACTTTATATAGACTTTATACTCTATATAGTCTATTTAGACTATGTACTCTATATAGACTTTATACTCCATATAGACTATATACACTATTTAGACTAAATATTTTATATAGACGTTATACTCCATATAGACTATATACTCAATTTAGACTATGTATTTTATATAGACTTTAGACTCCATGTAGACTATATACTCTATTTAGACTATGTACTCTATATAGACTTTATACTATATGTAGACTATACACCCATTTTAGGCTATGTAGTTTATTTAGACTTTATACTCTATATAGACTATATACTCAATTTAAACTATATACTCTATATAGACTTTATACTCCATATAGACTTCATACTCTATTTAGACTATGTACTCTATATAGACTTTATACTCTGTATAGACTACATTCTCTATTTAGACTATGTACTTTATACAGATTTTATACTCTATATAGACTACATACTACGGACCTTATTTAAACTATGTACTCTATATAGACTTTATACTCCATATAGACTATATACTCAATTTAGACTATGTATTCTATATAGACTTTATACTCCATATAGACTATATACTCAATTTAGACTATGTACTTTATATAGACTTTATGCTCCATATAGACTATATACTCAATTTAGACTATGTATTTTATATAGACTTTAGACTCCATGTAGACTATATACACTATGTACTCTATATAGACGTTATACTCCATATAGACTATATACTCAATTTAGACTATGTATTCTATATAGACTTTATACTCCATATAGACTATATACTCAATTTAGACTATGTACTTTATATAGACTTTATGCTCCATATAGACTATATACTCAATTCAGACTATGTATTTTATATAGACTTTAGACTCCATGTAGACTATATACACTATGTACTCTATATAGACGTTATACTCCATATAGACTATATACTCAATTTAGACTATGTATTTTATATAGACTTTATACTCCATTTAGACTATATACTCAATTTAGACTATGTACTTTATATAGACTTTATGCTCCATATAGACTATATACTCATTTTAGACTATGTACTCTATATAAACTCTATACTCTATATAGACTATATACTCTATACATACTGTATACTCTACTTAGTCTATGTACTCTATACAGACTTTATACTCTATATAGACTATATGCTCAATTTAGACTCTATATAGACTTTACTTATTATACTATTATACTCTATATAGACTTTATACTCTGATTAGATTTTATACTCGATTTAGACTATGTACTCTATGTAGACTGTATATTCCATGTAGACTATATACTCTATTTAGACTATGTTCTCTATATAAACTTTATACTCAATATCGACTATATACTCTATTTAGACTATGTACTCTATATAGACTTTATACTATATGTAGACTATACACCCATTTTAGGCTATGTAGTTTATTTAGACTTTATACTCTATATAGACTATATACTCAATTTAAACTATATACTCTATATAGACTTTATACTCCATATAGACTATATACTCTATTTAGACTATGTACTCTATATAGACTTTATACTCTGTATAGACTACATTCTCTATTTAGACTATGTACTTTATACAGATTTTATACTCTATATAGACTACATACTACGGACCTTATTTAAACTATGTACTCTATATAGACTTTATACTCCATTTAGACTATATACTCGATTTTGACTATGCACTCTATATAGACTTTATAATCCATGTAGACTATATACTCTATTTAGACTATTTTCTCTATATAGAATTTATACTCCATATAGACTATATATTCTCTTTAGACTATGTTCTCGATATAGACTTTATACTCCATATCGACTATGTAATCTATTTAGAGTATGTACTCTATATAGACTTTATACTCTATACTCATTTATTTACTTTATACTCATTTCAGACTACGTATTCTATGTAGACTATATACTCTACATAGACTATATACTCAATTTAGACTATGTACTGTGTATAGACTTTATACTCTATGTAGACTATATACTCTATATAGACGATGTGCTCTATATAGACTTTATACTCCATATAGACTATTTACTAATTTTAGACTATGTACTATATATAGACTTTATACTCTAAATAAACTATATTCGATTTATAGACTATGTACTGTATATAGACATTATACTCATATACTCTATTTAGAATATGTACTCTATATAGACCTTATACTTTATATAGACTATATACTTTATATAGACCTTATACTATATATGGACTATTTACTCTATTTAGACTATGTACTCTATATAGACTTTATATTCTATATAGACTACATACTCTATTTAGACTATGTACTCTATATAGACTATATACTCTATATAGACTATAAACTCTATATAGACTATATACTCTATATAAACTATCTGATCTATATAGATAATACACTCCATATAGATTATATATTCTATATAGGCTATGTACTCTATATAGACTATTTATTCTATATAGACTATATAGATAATACTTGTAGGTTATCTACATAATATTAGTTAAATGTCTATGGAATATTTTAATAGACAATATTATCTGGACAGATAACAGAAACTTGACAACATTATTCTTAATACCTTAGTTAACTAAATTATTTAGACATCTTCGGAATTAGCTAGTAGACTAACTGTCAACACACTTGTGCCCTGAAAACCAAAAATGTCCAAAAACCTGTTCTTTAATATGGGACACAAATCTGTGTAAAAAGGACTTTAATAATCTTGAGATTTTAAACACACTAGATTCACTTAGCCACCACAAAAGTAACTTATTAGTTAACTAATTCCTTCAGACAAAACTAATCTACACCGATTAGTTCTTTAGTTGTAGACGTTCAAACTTCGTTCGGATTGCGGTCACTATTCTTGAGTTTCTAGACGAACTAGACTAGTTAGACCCATTTTTTCGCATAGTTGCAATCTTAAAACATTAGTCAACTAAAATGTTTAGACAAATATATACGGAATTGCCTAGTATACTAATTGCAAATAGACAAACTTGTGTCTCACGTTTCTTATTAGGAAACAAATTTTTGGCTAAAAGTAGCTTCACTAGTCTTGATATTTTAGACAAACTAGATTAACTAGGCAAGAACCGGCTTAATTATTACAAATCTAACTTGTTAGTAAACTAAATTTGATAGACAAAAACCAATCTGCACTGATTAGTTCCTTAGTTATAGACGCTCAAACTTCGTTTGGATTGCTTGCACTATTATTGAGTTTCTAGGCAAACTAGACTAATTAGTCACATTTTTTCCGCACAGTAGCAATCTTAAAACATCAATCAACTAAATTATTTAGGCAAACATATACAGAATTGCCTTGTAGACTAATTGTAAATAGACAAACTTGTGTCTCACGTTTCTTATTAGAAACAATTTTTTAGCTAAAACTATCTTCCCTAATCTTGATATTCTAGACAAACTAGATTAGCTAGGCAAAAACTGACTTCATTATTACAAATCTAACTTATTAGTAAACTTACTTTGATAAAGAAAACCAATCTGCACCAATTAGTTCTTTAGTTATAGACGCTCAAACTTCGTTTAGATTGCTTGCACTATTCTTGACTTTCTAGACGAACTAGACTAATCAGACACAATTTTCTCGCACAGTAGTAATCTTAAAACATTGATCAACTAAATTATTTAGACAAACATATATAGAATTGCCTAGTAGACTAATTGTAAATGGACAAACTTGTGTCTCTCATTTCTTATTAGGAAGTACATTTGTGGCTAAAAGTAGCTTCAGTTATCTTAAGATTTTAGACAAACCAGATTAACTAGGCAAAATCTAACTTAATTATTGCCAATCTAACTTATTAGTAAACTAAATTTAATAGGCAAAACCAATCTGCACCGATTAGTTCTTTAGTTATAGACGCTTAAACTTCGTTTGGATTGCTTGCACTATTTTTGACTTTCTAGAAAAACTAGACTAATAAGACACATTTTTTTCGCACAGTATAAATCCTAAAACATTAATCAACTAAATTATTTAGTCAAACTTATTCAGAATTGCCCAGTAGACTAATTATAAATAGACAAACTTTTGTTTCGAAATATTTATTATCAAATACATTTGTGACTAAAACTAATCTTGATATTTTAGACAATCTGAATTAAGTTGAAAAACACAGTCTTAACCACTAGAAAACTAACTTATTATTGAACTAATTTCTTCAGAGAAAACTAATTTACACCGACTAGTTCCTTAGTTAAAAACGCTTAAACTTAAATCATTTCGACTGCTTGTTCTAATATTTTTTAGGCAAACCTGGCTAAATTGATACAACCTACTTTCACAGTTGCAATCTTAAAACAAGGTAAAAGGTCAGATTAGAGAGACAATGTAAATAGGCAAGATTTACATGGATTAGATAAAGAAGAAGAGACAGCAAATACTGAGAAACTAAAACTAGGTAAACAAGACTAGACCAGACCACAAAGACTCTCCTCATCTGATAGAGTAAGTGCACAAGGCTAACAGAGACGTCTGTGTATAGTCTAGTCTATCTACTATTGTCTGTTTAGTCTTGCCTACATAGTCTTGTCTACCTAGTTTTGTCTGTCTAGTCTTGTATGTCTAGTCTTGTCTGTTTAGTATTGTCTGTCTAGTCTTGTCTGTCTAGTCTTGTCTGTCTAGTCTTGTCTGTCTAGTCTTGTCTGTCTAGTCTTGTCTGTCTAGTCTTGTCTGTCTAGTCTTGTCTGTCTAGTCTTGTCTGTCTAGCCTTGTCTGTCTAGTCTTGTCTGTCTAGTCTTGTCTGTCTAGTCTTGTCTGTCTAGTCTTGTCTGTCTAGTCTTGTCTGTCTAGTCTTGTCTGTCTAGTCTTGTCTGTCTAGTCTTGTCTGTCTAGTCTTGTCTGTCTAGTCTTGTCTGTCTAGTCTTGTCTGTCTAGTCTTGTCTGTCTAGTCTTGTCTGTCTAGTCTTGTCTGTCTAGTCTTGTCTGTCTAGTCTTGTCTGTCTAGTCTTGTCTGTCTAGTCTTGTCTGTCTAGTCTTGTCTGTCTAGTCTTGTCTGTCTAGTCTTGTCTGTCTAGTCTTGTCTGTCTAGTCTTGTCTGTCTAGTCTTGTCTGTCTAGTCTTGTCTGTCTAGTCTTGTCTGTCTAGTCTTGTCTGTCTAGTCTTGTCTGTCTAGTCTTGTCTGTCTAGTCTTGTCTGTCTAGTCTTGTCTGTCTAGTCTTGTCTGTCTAGTCTTGTCTGTCTAGTCTTGTCTGTCTAGTCTTGTCTGTCTAGTCTTGTCTGTCTAGTCTTGTCTGTCTAGTCTTGTCTGTCTAGTCTTGTCTGTCTAGTCTTGTCTGTCTAGTCTTGTCTGTCTAGTCTTGTCTGTCTAGTCTTGTCTGTCTAGTCTTGTCTGTCTAGTCTTGTCTGTCTAGTCTTGTCTGTCTAGTCTTGTCTGTCTAGTCTTGTCTGTCTAGTCTTGTCTGTCTAGTCTTGTCTGTCTAGTCTTGTCTGTCTAGTCTTGTCTGTCTAGTCTTGTCTGTCTAGTCTTGTCTGTCTAGTCTTGTCTGTCTAGTCTTGTCTGTCTAGTCTTGTCTGTCTAGTCTTGTCTGTCTAGTCTTGTCTGTCTAGTCTTGTCTGTCTAGTCTTGTCTGTCTAGTCTTGTCTGTCTAGTCTTGTCTGTCTAGTCTTGTCTGTCTAGTCTTGTCTGTCTAGTCTTGTCTGTCTAGTCTTGTCTGTCTAGTCTTGTCTGTCTAGTCTTGTCTGTCTAGTCTTGTCTGTCTAGTCTTGTCTGTCTAGTCTTGTCTGTCTAGTCTTGTCTGTCTAGTCTTGTCTGTCTAGTCTTGTCTGTCTAGTCTTGTCTGTCTAGTCTTGTCTGTCTAGTCTTGTCTGTCTAGTCTTGTCTGTCTAGTCTTGTCTGTCTAGTCTTGTCTGTCTAGTCTTGTCTGTCTAGTCTTGTCTGTCTAGTCTTGTCTGTCTAGTCTTGTCTGTCTAGTCTTGTCTGTCTAGTCTTGTCTGTCTAGTCTTGTCTGTCTAGTCTTGTCTGTCTAGTCTTGTCTGTCTAGTCTTGTCTGTCTAGTCTTGTCTGTCTAGTCTTGTCTGTCTAGTCTTGTCTGTCTAGTCTTGTCTGTCTAGTCTTGTCTGTCTAGTCTTGTCTGTCTAGTCTTGTCTGTCTAGTCTTGTCTGTCTAGTCTTGTCTGTCTAGTCTTGTCTGTCTAGTCTTGTCTGTCTAGTCTTGTCTGTCTAGTCTTGTCTGTCTAGTCTTGTCTGTCTAGTCTTGTCTGTCTAGTCTTGTCTGTCTAGTCTTGTCTGTCTAGTCTTGTCTGTCTAGTCTTGTCTGTCTAGTCTTGTCTGTCTAGTCTTGTCTGTCTAGTCTTGTCTGTCTAGTCTTGTCTGTCTAGTCTTGTCTGTCTAGTCTTGTCTGTCTAGTCTTGTCTGTCTAGTCTTGTCTGTCTAGTCTTGTCTGTCTAGTCTTGTCTGTCTAGTCTTGTCTGTCTAGTCTTGTCTGTCTAGTCTTGTCTGTCTAGTCTTGTCTGTCTAGTCTTGTCTGTCTAGTCTTGTCTGTCTAGTCTTGTCTGTCTAGTCTTGTCTGTCTAGTCTTGTCTGTCTAGTCTTGTCTGTCTAGTCTTGTCTGTCTAGTCTTGTCTGTCTAGTCTTGTCTGTCTAGTCTGGTCTGTCTAGTCTTGTCTGTCTAGTCTTGTCTGTCTAGTCTTGTCTGTCTAGTCTTGTCTGTCTAGTCTTGTCTGTCTAGTCTTGTCTGTCTAGTCTTGTCTGTCTAGTCTTGTCTGTCTAGTTTTGTCTGCCTAGTCTTGTCTGTCTAGTTTAGTCTGTCTAGTTTTAGATTTGTTTTTCTTGGATGGAATATGTTTCTCGAATATACGTGAGTGAGTTATGAGTAATGTTCTACTCAAATTTCCAAAATAGTGCCGGCCGTCTGGCGAGAACGATGTCAAATATTTGTCTAAATTTAAAACGTCTCAGGTGCGACGATTGCACAGAATTTGCAAATCATGCAAAAATATATTTCATAAAATTAGCTTCCGCCACCCGTGTTTTATAGTAACCCTGTATGATACGTGATGTTCTCAAAACTTCAATCAATAACTTAATACCACAATCAATAATAATTGATTATAAATATCCATTGATTTATAATTGATCAATTAATTGATCAATTGATTTATAATTGATTGATATGATTTATAATCAATGAAAAGTTTCTACAAAAAAGTGGAAATATTTCAACGAAATATCTCAAATGAAATGATAATATTCAAATATGATATTCACGCCGATCGATGTAGGTCAATTATTTTCGGTTTCGCGCCGCAGATGTTTGCAGAAATCCACATGTTCGCAGACCGTTCTGGCGCCCGTCCAAAACTGCTAAAACCGTCTTTACAACATCTTTTTATTGTTCCCGACATTTATTACATGCAAACCCATTTAACACGCCCATGCGGTTAACAGCAAAAACGAAACCGAAACCAATTCATTTGGCAAACAACAAAAGGAATAACTGTTTAGCTCTTTCAAGCATCAACATCCCAACTTCTGTCTTTGAGGAGATTCTGTATTGCACAAAACCATCTTTATTTATTGCAGATTCACTGCACAATTCAGCCTATAAACGGTTTTATTATTCTCATCTGCACAAGACCAACTTTTATTTTTTTTATTTATTTATTACCAGGATATACAATATATACACACATACATAATATATAACATAATACACTTCAAAGTTGTCTTTTTGGCCACGGGTAACGCTAAGCGCGGTTATGCACGGAGCGAGTAAGAGTAATTTAATGTCAAGAAACACGAATTTGATATCAAAATTTAATATTAACAGTGGCCGCTCGCCCATAAGGGCTGCAGTGCTGCAGCCCTCCCGCCAAAATGAAAACATTTTTTTATTATTATAAACTATTCCATTAGTATACAATTATTTTACAAAAACATATTTTTCCGTTCGTAGTATATTTATTTTTATAATTGTAGGTAATAAATACCTCGATAGGCGCTCTGTATGTGTGTATTGTGTTATTTAGTGCGGTTGTATATTCAGATCTCGGGCTGCAGTCAGTGCAGACCGAGTCTCGCCGCGTAGTTAGTGTATTGAGCTGGTTACCCCCACCCGCGATATACGTTTTTGTAATATGTATATCGTGGGCTGCAAACATTGCAGTCCGCACTCTGCATTTTAAGCATTTTATGACTTTTTTCTAGTAACTTGAGTTTCGGCAACGGCAAAGAACCTTAAGTGGACAATTAATTAGTGGACAATTGAAACGTGGACAATTTAAAAAAAAGTATTAATAAATAAGTAGTTCTTAGCTATACACATAGAAAGTAAGATTATAAGAGAGTTATTTTTGAATTTAATTATTGAATTTAATTTTAATTAAATTTTTATAGAAATGAACGAAGCAAAAAATTCAGTTGTGCATTTGCAAAAGATCAAATTTGCACGACTGGAATTTCAAGAAAAAAATTAAATTAAATCATTAGGACGGTTAAATCAATTCAAATCAAATCAAATACATTTATTTAATTATTTAAGATACAGTAATCTAAATGAAATGTGTCAACGCAGGAGAAAAAATACATAAATAAGTTGAGTGAATTCAGGAAAACAAAACAAAATTCACGAGAAATTGGTTAATTCCAGATTTAAATATTTTTCAAGTGTCACGAAGTCGTTTAAGTCAAATAATTATGACCGAAAATTTAATTTCAACATTTATATGAAGCATAATTGGTTAACAGGTTGTCACTGAATTAAAAAATTCAATATGTTTCTGTATGTGTCAATGAAAATGCGGGTTTATCAACTCGTAGTGATTTTTTATTATAATTTTTTCCAGACTTCCCACATCATCCACGAGCCGCCACTGAATATTAACATTCGGTATATTTTCCATGTTTATTTATATGAATAAATTACTTGTCAGGCATATGTACAGTTGTCACTCACCTCTATAGGAACATACTTACAGAGATGCATGTACCTATAGAGGTGAGTTACAACTGTACATATGCCTGACAAGTAATTTATTCATGTAAATAAACATGGAAAATAGACCGAATGTTAATATTAAATTTTGATGACAAATTCGTGTTTCTTGACATTAAATTACTCGCCCCGTGCATAACCGCCCTTGGCGTTACCTATGGCCAAAAAGACAACTTCGTCTCCAATAATAGTGTAGTATAAATACAACTGGCAAAAACAAAAAATTATTAATCTAATAAAATATACAATTTATACACTATCTCGCATACACTATCTCACATTTCCGGCATATTTCGCGCTGTCATAACTTTTGAACGGATTACTACAGAGACTTCTAGTCTTCACCAATCGATTCAGCGTCCAAAAATTAGTCGAAATACGTATATAATATTCCCTGGGAAGCTTTCAGTTAAGAAATACCATCGACTCGAGAAGTCTAGACCGCGGAAACGACGAAATGCGAGGAAATCGATTTTGTCAAAATCGTTATTTTTTGAGTCACAGCAAAATTTAAAAACGTTTCTAAAATCATTTTTGCTGTTCATTACAGATATGCCAATTATATTTCGCTAGCTCTTTCGGTGCAATTTCGCCTGCAAAAATTGAAGAAATTTTTAAGAAATTTCGGCGCTCGAGTAGAGATCTCGAAAAGTCGTGAATTTCCAGAGGACAATCTTAGTTTATTAACAGGAGAATGATCTTCTGAAAACGATGCCGCAATCCGTTTTTGATTGTCTCCAACCGTTTCCGAGATATCTACTTAGCAAATCGAGAAACGGGTAAATTTCAGTTTGAAATTTCACGACGAATTATTGAATCTTTCCGGACAATTTATACATCGACTTATTAGTCTTGTCGCGTAGTTTCAGTGTGCCGAAAATGATTTCGCTACTTTTTACCGTTTACGAAAAAATCGTAAAAAACCGAAAAAGCATATATTTTTCGAACGAAATGATAGAAAATTTTTGTTGAAATTTTTTTTGCAAATTTTTTACGTGATTTTTTTTTGGGCACACGAAGGAAATCGAAGTACTGAAAACGGTTTTCCAGTTTATTTCGCTCTAAAGTTACAAATAAACAAATTTTATATTTTTTTTCGCTGTACACAATCAAGCATTTCCTACTGATTTGACGCTGTCATAACTTTTGAACCGCTCACCGCAGACACTTCTAGTCTTCACCAATCGATTGAGCGTCCACAAATTAGTCGGAAGACGTATATAATATTCCCTGGGAAGCTTTGAGTTAAGAAATACTATCGACTCGGGAAGTCTAGACCGCAGAAACGGCAAAATGCGAGAAAATCGATTTTGTCAAAATCGTCAATTTTTGAGTCACAGCAAAATTTAAAAACGTTTCTGAAAGCATTTTTGCTGTTGATTACAGATGTGCCAAATATATTTTGCTAGCTCTTTCGGTTCACTTTCTCCCGCAAAAATTGAAGACATTTTTAAGAAATTTCGGCGCTCTAGTGGAGATCTCGGAAAGTCGTAAATTTCCTGCGGTAAATCTTAGTGTATTAATAGGACAATGACCTTCAGAAACCGATGCTGCAATCCGTTTTTGATTATCTGCAACCGTTTCCGAGATATCTACTTAGCAAATCGAGAATCGGGTAAATTTCAGTTTAAAATTTCACAACGAACTATTGAATCTTTCCAGACAATTTACGCATCGACTTGTTTGTCTTGTCGTGTAGTTTCAGTGTGCCAAAAATGATTTCGCTGCTTTTTATTGTTTTCGAGAAAATCGTAAAAAACTGAAAAAGCATATATTTTTCGAACGAAATGATGGGAAATTTTTATTAAACATTTTTTTGCAAATTTTTTTCGTGATTTTTTTTTGGTTACACGAAGGAAATCGAAGGGCTGAAAACGGTTTTCCAGTTTATTTCGCTCTAAAGTTACAAATAAACAAATTTTATATTTTTTTCGCTGTACACAATCAAGCATTTCCTACTGATTTGACGCTGTCATAACTTTTGAACCGCTCACCGCAGAGACTTCTAGTCTTCACCAATCGGTTCAGCGTCCAAAAAATAGTCGGTTATCGTATATAATATTCCCTGGGAAGCTTGCAGTTAAGAAATACCATCGACTCGGGAAGTCTAGACCGCGGAAACGACGAAATGCGAGAAAATCGATTTTGTCAAAATCGTTATTTTTTTAGTCACAGCAAAATTTAAAAACGGTTTTGAAAGCATTTTTGCTGCTGATTACAGATATGCCAATTATATTTCGCTAGCTCTTTCAGTTCACTTTCGCCTGCAAAAATTTAAGAATTTTTTATGAAATTTCGGCGCTCGAGTAGAAATCTCGGAAGTCGTGCATTTTCCGCGGACAATCTTAGTGTATTAATAGGAAAATGACCTTCTGAAACCGATGCCGCAATTCGTTTTTTATTATATGCAACCGTTTCCGAGATATCTAATTAGAAAATCGAGAATCGGCTAAATTTCAGTTTGAAATTTCACGACGAATTGTTGAATCATTCCGGATAATTTATACATCAACTTGTTCGTCTTGTCGTGTAGTTTCAGTGTGCCTTAAATGATTTCGCTGCTTTTTTCCGTTTTCTAGAAAATCGAAAGAGCACATATTTTTCGAACGAAACGATGGAAATTTAAAAAAAAAATTTTTTTCTTGATTTTTGTTTGGTTACCCGAAGGAAATTAAAGTGCTGAAAACGACCTTCTTGCTTATTTCGCTCTGAAATTACACATAAGCAAGATATAGTATATATTTTGGCCATGAATCCATTCACAATTTACGCACTTTTTAAGACAAGACTTTATTTCATTTCAATGCTTTTAGTTATGACACATTATTCACTCATTACATTGATATGTTAAAATAACTTTTGCATTACCATTTCTCCAAACTTGTATGCGGAACTAAAGACATTTGACGTTTTTTGAAATATTAGATCCTTTTGTAAGGAAGCAATGTAAGCGTTGTTTTCTATATCTGGCATTGATTGCAACAATTCATTTTCGATTTCTCCTCTGATCACTCTAATGCATGCTAGTGTAATTACTGCGTAGATGCAGATTTTTTAAATTTCGTGCAAATTTGCCATTTGTCGCTGCAGTACAATTTTTACTAAAATTTTTTATGGAAACTGTCAAACCTTATAATTGCTAACTGAAGTTAGTTTTATGTAAAATAATAAAACACGTTTTTATTCAGCAAAATGACAATATATACAAATAAGTGCTAAATAATGACGTAACTGGTCGTGAAGTTGTTAAAGGTGTCACCTTTGGCGCTAGAGCTAATACGAGAGTCTCGTTTCTGATCGCGTCGTCCATCTTCGACTATGACACGGGCAGTCGTTCAACATTTTCTTCATAAATTTGAACTGTTCGTTAAGACTTCATGCAAGTTCGGGTTCCTCTGGTTCAAATTTATGAAGAAAATGTTACGGCTGTCCGGAACAATATCAGGAACGAGACTCCTGTGTGAAGCGCAAGCTAGAGCGAATATGAATTTATTAAACAAAAGTGCAAACATTACACAATTTGAACGTAGCAAATGCTATTGTAGCTTGTTGTATTGTAATCTTGTCGTAGACTACATTAGGCTTAAGACTAGACACACAAAGTCAGTCCAAGTAAATATCTAGCTGAAATGTAAGACAAGATTTCTGGAAAACGTTCAGAATTGATTGTTTATACACTGAAAGATTTAAAGCTGTTTTCTCCAAGGAACATTTCCAGCTTATTTTTAGTCCTCCATAAACTCCGCTTCGTGTATCAATATTCTGCATATATTACGATTATTTTTAGGAAATGTAGGCAGCTGTTTCTAGCCTCCACTTAGCTAACATCGCGCCTACACTTCAATCTAATTTAAAAACCAAATATCAAACACTTTTCCAGTTTCATCTGTTCCACACCAATCCGTGCACACTTGTCCGTCTAGCTTTGTCTTGTCTGTCTAGTCTTGTCTGTCTAATCTTGTCTGTCTAGCCTTGTCTGTCTAGTATTGTCTGTCTAGTCTTGTCTGTCTACTCTTGTCTGTCTAGTCTTGTCTGTCTAGTCTTGTCTGTCTAGTCTTGTCTGTCTAGTCTTGTCTGCCTAGTCTTGTCTGTCTAGTCTTGTCTGTCTAGTCTTGTCTGTCTAGTCTTGTCTGTCTAGTCTTGTCTGTCTAGTCTTGTCTGTCTAGTCTTGTCTGTCTAGTCTTGTCTGTCTAGTCTTGTCTGTCTAATCTTGTCTGTCTAGTCTTGTCTGTCTAGTCTTGTCTGTCTAGTCTTGTCTGTCTAGTCTTGTCTGTCTAGTCTTGTCTGTCTAGTCTTGTCTGTCTAGTCTTGTCTGTCTAGTCTTGTCTGTCTAGTCTTGTCTGTCTAGTCTTGTCTGTCTAGTCTTGTCTGTCTAGTCTTGTCTGTCTAGTCTTGTCTGTCTAGTCTTGTCTGTCTAGTCTTGTCTGTCTAGTCTTGTCTGTCTAGTCTTGTCTGTCTAGTCTTGTCTGTCTAGTCTTGTCTGTCTAGTCTTGTCTGTCTAGTCTTGTCTGTCTAGTCTTGTCTGTCTAGTCTTGTCTGTCTAGTCTTGTCTGTCTAGTCTTGTCTGTCTAGTCTTGTCTGTCTAGTCTTGTCTGTCTAGTCTTGTCTGTCTAGTCTTGTCTGTCTAGTCTTGTCTGTCTAGTCTTGTCTGTCTAGTCTTGTCTGTCTAGTCTTGTCTGTCTAGTCTTGTCTGTCTAGTCTTGTCTGTCTAGTCTTGTCTGTCTAGTCTTGTCTGTCTAGTCTTGTCTGTCTAGTCTTGTCTGTCTAGTCTTGTCTGTCTAGTCTTGTCTGTCTAGTCTTGTCTGTCTAGTCTTGTCGTCTAGTCTTGTCTGTCTAGTCTTGTCTGTCTAGTCTTGTCTGTCTAGTCTTGTCTGTCTAGTCTTGTCTGTCTAGTCTTGTCTGTCTAGTCTTGTCTGTCTAGTCTTGTCTGTCTAGTCTTGTCTGTCTAGTCTTGTCTGTCTAGTCTTGTCTGTCTAGTCTTGTCTGTCTAGTCTTGTCTGTCTAGTCTTCTCTGTCTAGTCTTTGTCTGTCTAGTCTTGTCTGTCTAGTCTTGTCTGTCTAGTCTTGTCTGTCTAGTCTTGTCTGTCTAGTCTTGTCTGTCTAGTCTTGTCTGTCTAGTCTTGTCTGTCTAGTCTTGTCTGTCTAGTCTTGTCTGTCTAGTCTTGTTTGTCTAGTCTTGTCTGTCTAGTCTTGTCTGTCTAGTCTTGTCTGTCTAGTCTTGTCTGTCTAGTCTTGTCTGTCTAGTCTTGTCTGTCTAGTCTTGTCTGTCTAGTCTTGTCTGTCTAGTCTTGTCTGTCTAGTCTTGTCTGTCTAGTCTGTCTAGTCTTGTCTGTCTAGTCTTGTCTGTCTAGTCTTGTCTGTCTAGTCTTGTCTGTCTAGTCTTGTCTGTCTAGTCTTGTCTGTCTAGTCTGGTCTGTCTAGTCTTATCTCTCTAGTCTTGTCTGTCAAGTCTTGTCTGTCTAGTCTTGTCTGTCTAGTCTTGTCTGTCTAGACTTGTCTGTCTAGTCTTGTCTGTCTAGTCTCTAGACTTGTCTGTCTAGTCTTGTCTGTCTAGTCTTGTCTGTCTAGTCTTGTCTGTCTAGTGTTGTCTGTCTAGTCTTGTCTGTCTAGTCTTATCTGTCTAGTCTTGTCTGTCTAGTCTTGTCTGTCTAGTCTTGTCTGTCTAGTCTTGTCTGTCTAGTCTTGTCTGTCAAGTGTTGTCTGTCTAGTGTTGTCTGTCTAGTCTTGTCTGTCTAGTCTTGTCTGTCTAGTCTTGTCTGTCTAGTCTTGTCTGTCTAGTCTTGTCTGTCTAGACTTGTCTGTCTAGTCTTGTCTGTCTAGTCTTGTCTGTCTAGTCTTGTCTGTCTAGTCTTGTCTGTCTAGTCTTGTCTGTCTAGTCTTGTCTGTCTAGTCTTGTCTGTCTAGTCTTGTCTGTCTAGTCTTGTCTGTCTAGTCTTGTCTGTCTAGTCTTGTCTGTCTAGTCTTGTCTGTCTAGTCTTGTCTGTCTAGTCTTGTCTGTCTAGTCTTGTCTGTCTAGTCTTGTCTGTCTAGTCTTGTCTGTCTAGTCTTGTCTGTCTAGTCTTGTCTGTCTAGTCTTGTCTGTCTAGTCTTGTCTGTCTAGTCTTGTCTGTCTAGTCTTGTCTGTCTAGTCTTGTCTGTCTAGTCTTGTCTGTCTAGTCTTGTCTGTCTAGTCTTGTCTGTCTAGTCTTGTCTGTCTAGTCTTGTCTGTCTAGTCTTGTCTGTCTAGTCTTGTCTGTCTAGTCTTGTCTGTCTAGTCTTGTCTGTCTAGTCTTGTCTGTCTAGTCTTGTCTGTCTAGTCTTGTCTGTCTAGTCTTGTCTGTCTAGTCTTGTCTGTCTAGTCTTGTCTGTCTAGTCTTGTCTGTCTAGTCTTGTCTGTCTAGTCTTGTCTGTCTAGTCTTGTCTGTCTAGTCTTGTCTGTCTAGTCTTGTCTGTCTAGTCTTGTCTGTCTAGTCTTGTCTGTCTAGTCTTGTCTGTCTAGTCTTGTCTGTCTAGTCTTGTCTGTCTAGTCTTGTCTGTCTAGTCTTGTCTGTCTAGTCTTGTCTGTCTAGTCTTGTCTGTCTAGTCTTGTCTGTCTAGTCTTGTCTGTCTAGTCTTGTCTGTCTAGTCTTGTCTGTCTAGTCTTGTCTGTCTAGTCTTGTCTGTCTAGTCTTGTCTGTCTAGTCTTGTCTGTCTAGTCTTGTCTGTCTAGTCTTGTCTGTCTAGTCTTGTCTGTCTAGTCTTGTCTGTCTAGTCTTGTCTGTCTAGTCTTGTCTGTCTAGTCTTGTCTGTCTAGTCTTGTCTGTCTAGTCTTGTCTGTCTAGTCTTGTCTGTCTAGTCTTGTCTGTCTAGTCTTGTCTGTCTAGTCTTGTCTGTCTAGTCTTGTCTGTCTAGTCTTGTCTGTCTAGTCTTGTCTGTCTAGTCTTGTCTGTCTAGTCTTGTCTGTCTAGTCTTGTCTGTCTAGTCTTGTCTGTCTAGTCTTGTCTGTCTAGTCTTGTCTGTCTAGTCTTGTCTGTCTAGTCTTGTCTGTCTAGTCTTGTCTGTCTAGTCTTGTCTGTCTAGTCTTGTCTGTCTAGTCTTGTCTGTCTAGTCTTGTCTGTCTAGTCTTGTCTGTCTAGTCTTGTCTGTCTAGTCTTGTCTGTCTAGTCTTGTCTGTCTAGTCTTGTCTGTCTAGTCTTGTCTGTCTAGTCTTGTCTGTCTAGTCTTGTCTGTCTAGTCTTGTCTGTCTAGTCTTGTCTGTCTAGTCTTGTCTGTCTAGTCTTGTCTGTCTAGTCTTGTCTGTCTAGTCTTGTCTGTCTAGTCTTGTCTGTCTAGTCTTGTCTGTCTAGTCTTGTCTGTCTAGTCTTGTCTGTCTAGTCTTGTCTGTCTAGTCTTGTCTGTCTAGTCTTGTCTGTCTAGTCTTGTCTGTCTAGTCTTGTCTGTCTAGTCTTGTCTGTCTAGTCTTGTCTGTCTAGTCTTGTCTGTCTAGTCTTGTCTGTCTAGTCTTGTCTGTCTAGTCTTGTCTGTCTAGTCTTGTCTGTCTAGTCTTGTCTGTCTAGTCTTGTCTGTCTAGTCTTGTCTGTCTAGTCTTGTCTGTCTAGTCTTGTCTGTCTAGTCTTGTCTGTCTAGTCTTGTCTGTCTAGTCTTGTCTGTCTAGTCTTGTCTGTCTAGTCTTGTCTGTCTAGTCTTGTCTGTCTAGTCTTGTCTGTCTAGTCTTGTCTGTCTAGTCTTCTCTGTCTAGTCTTGGATATCCAATAAATAATTTAATTTATTTTTTAATTTTATTGTTTATAAAAATATGTTAATATATACATTTTAAATGAAATACTGTTATTAAATACCTGAAAACAATTAGCAGTGAAGAGAAAAAATGTTGGAGAGTTAAAACGCCAATTTTGCAAAAAGAGTATTTTGGCCAAAAAAATTTTTTGTTGTGAAAAAGCGATTTGTGTTTACATGTGGCGAGTGTTTCCAAAGCTGCCGACTCCGGCCTGCGACGCGCCCTTGTTGTAGCCCATCTGCAGGTTGAGTTCGCCCTCGTGCGCCCGCAACTGCTCCTCGGTGAAGGTCCTCTCGTTCTTCTCGGCCATCTTCGGTCCCAACGTCGGTCCGTTCCATTCCGGGTGCTTTTGAGTTAAGCGACCCAATGCAAACAACGACAAACAAACCTTAAACAAAGCTTTCATTATTAAAACAAACAAGGATTCGGCTGGAGATGTCTTTACTTGGGCAACGTTTCTTCGTTCGAAAAGATCTGCGGTTTGGAAGATTTCTTCCTCGGGGAGTCCGTACTTCTTGGCGGCGGCTTGGAACCTCTGGATGTTCTCCATCAGCTGGAAATTCGTTCCTTTGGATTGGATTTTCTTGACGGATCCAGGCGCCAATTTATTGATCAAGTTGCACAAAACAACGCCATCCTTGAGGATGTCCTCGAAGTCGCCTTTTGGAACCGGCTCGCCAAGACATTGGTAGATCCAGCCCAAAACTTCAGCTTCTAATTCCTTATTACGTGGCTGAAGAAAAAAAAAACACATTTATTTTTAATTATTTTTTAATGTCTTACATATTTTTAATTATTTTTTAACATCGAAGTGAGCCTCTTTGGTCTGCGTGGTAACAACCAATTCACATTATTTAGCATTATAATAAACAAACTGTTGCATTTTCATATATAACTGTTACTCGACATTATTTAACTTGATATTAGAAATGAAAAGAAATACATTCTTAATGCTTATATACCGTATTATTTATTACTTATTTGGGTTAAACTGGAATAAGAGTGCTATAGATTTAGGCAACCCAATGTACGCAATGTCAATTTCCGTTAGTTTGAATTGTGGCACGGGAGGCGCTGAACGTATGAGCACGTAGTAGCAGCTCTCAACCAATCAACGAATCGTAAACGAAACGCACGTGTGTGTTATCAATCATAACTTACCATTAATCGCGGAATGTTACATACGTGTGTGTTATGATGTATTTACATAGTCCACGAACTGTACAATATTGGGCATTTACAATAGTGGTTGTAGATAAAATTCTTTGTAGTAATAAAAAGAAAACTAAATCTGGATTACAAATAATGAATTCTAAGAACAAAATTTGGAAAATTCTTATTTTTGTTGGAAAATTGGTGTGAAATAAGCGGAAAATTGGTATGAGATTCATTAAAAATTGAATGTTTGTGTAAAGCTGGTTCGTTTAATGTGAGGTGTAAACATTCAGAGCTTCATCGACGGAAATAGCCGTGAGAAAAGTGACGTTAAACTTTCTTGGCGTCCAAATTTATTTTCCGATAATTCAACTGCGTCAAATGCAATTGGATATAAATAATGCTCACGCAATATAAACACACGGAATAGAAATAAACGTAACACAAAACTTAATAAATCGCAAACAAATTCGTTACAATAAACAAATCGGCAAATTTCCTGGCAAAACATTCTTTTTCGACCAATTTCACAAAATTTTATTGCATGATGTGCTGTTTTTTAAAGAAAAACCAAAAATATTTTTTTAAAAATATGATTTACGTACCGCCATTACTGTACTGAGCGTCTGTTGGAAGCGTCGGGACGTTACTGAAACGCTGCCAACCGGCTGATGCCCTATATTGGGGCCCCGACCTGCGGGGGCGAATTGCACACACACTTGTTCCGACTTTACCACACGACTCCATCCTCTTATCAATCATAGATAATATTAGACATTATATATTTATTACCCAATTTTGAAAATTTTCCAGACAACAATATTACTAGTATTGTATGTGAAATAGCTACTTTTTATATAAATAATTACATAATTACACTAATAAGACATAATAAATTATTTAGACAAGACATAAAAACTTGGCTTTTGTAGCCTTGTTTATTAATTTAAGCCTTGTAATTTAATCAAGAAACATGTAAGAGAGGTTTTAACGTTGTTTCGAGATTAATTTCTGCCAATTTGGCAGACGCAAAATTACTGGATAACGAGACCTTCTATGCGATATTTCATTCTCCACAAGTTTTATTTAAAAAAAAAATTCAAAATTTCGTTTAGTTGTCGAGTTATTTCCCAATCTTTGAGTCAAGAAAAACGTGAAACTAAAACAAAATTTGACTTTGTGCAAATTGATTATTACTAACCTGTTTGTCAAAAAGTTCACAAAATACAAGGTTTCTTATAGAAAATTGAATTTTCTTCAAGTTTTATTCAAAACATTTTCAAAATATCGCCTAGTTTCCGAGTTATTTCGCATTTTTGAGACAACAAAAAATGTTAAACAAAAAGTTTTTTTACCAAACGCAACAAGAAAGTTACAGTATCATTGTTAGTGTTGCTTGTTCAGTCTTGAATTGTGTGTTAATATAGTAGTCTCGTCGTATGTCTATTAGTATTAGTAGGGAAAGATGTCATGTTCTGGATCCTCCACCTCCACTTTCGAGATTGTCCGATTCCGAGTGCCCTATTTATGTCTTATGTTTGTGTCTTATCCAACAGGACGTGAGGTCTATGTAGCCCCACGCTAAAGAGGGGGTGAGATCTAGGTAATCCCACGCTAAACAGGGTGTGTGGTCTCTGTAGCCCCACGCAAAATAGGGTGTAAGATCTAGGTAACCCCACACTAAACAGGTTGTGAGGTGTATGTAACCCCACGCTAAAGAGACCTCACACTCTGTTTAGCGTGCGATCACATAGACCTCACACCCTCTTTAGCGTGGGGCTACATAGACCTCACACCCTGTTGGATAGGACACAAACATAGGACAACCATAGGCAACCCCACACTAAACAGGTGGTGAGGTCTATGTAACCCCACGCTAAAAAGACCTCCCACCCTGTATAGCGTGGGGTTACATAGACCTCACACCCTGTTTATAGTGTGGTTATATAAACCTCACACCCTCTTTAGCGTGTGGCTGTATAGACCTCACACCCTCCTTAGCGTGGGGCTACATACATCTCACACCCTGTTGGATAGGATACAAACATAGGACACCATAGGATAAATAGGACACCCTCTCGGAAGTGGAAGTGGTGGTTCCAGAAAATGACATCTTTCCCTACTAGTATTAATCCAAATGCAAATTTTAGGTTGCAGGGAAGCGTGATCCTCAACAGGAACAGGAAGCTCAGCAATGGATCGAGTCTGTGACGGGAATGCGTTTTCCTCCAGGAGTCCCTTACGAGGAAGTCCTCAGGGACGGCATTATCCTTTGCAATCTGATGAACCGCCTACAACCTGGAATCATCAGCAAAGTCAACACCAGCGGAGGAGATTACAAAATGATGGACAATCTTAGTCAGTAAGTCAAAATAATTTTGTCTAGTATTGCATGAATAGTCTTGTCTGTCTAGACAGACAAGACTAGACAGACAAGACTAGACAGGCAAGACTACACAGACAAGACTAGACAGACAAGACTAGACAGACAAGACTAGACAGACAAGACTAGACAGACAAGACTAGACAGACAAGACTAGACAGACAAGACTAGACAGACAAGACTAGACAGACAAGACTAGACAGACAAGACTAGACAGACAAGACTAGACAGACAAGACTAGACAGACAAGACTAGACAGACAAGACTAGACAGACAAGACTAGACAGACAAGACTAGACAGACAAGACTAGACAGACAAGACTAGACAGACAAGACTAGACAGACAAGACTAGACAGACAAGACTAGACAGACAAGACTAGACAGACAAGACTAGACAGACAAGACTAGACAGACAAGACTAGACAGACAAGACTAGACAGACAAGACTAGACAGACAAGACTAGACAGACAAGACTAGACAGACAAGACTAGACAGACAAGACTAGACAGACAAGACTAGACAGACAAGACTAGACAGACAAGACTAGACAGACAAGACTAGACAGACAAGACTAGACAGACAAGACTAGACAGACAAGACTAGACAGACAAGACTAGACAGACAAGACTAGACAGACAAGACTAGACAGACAAGACTAGACAGACAAGACTAGACAGACAAGACTAGACAGACAAGACTAGACAGACAAGACTAGACAGACAAGACTAGACAGACAAGACTAGACAGACAAGACTAGACAGACAAGACTAGACAGACAAGACTAGACAGACAAGACTAGACAGACAAGACTAGACAGACAAGACTAGACAGACAAGACTAGACAGACAAGACTAGACAGACAAGACTAGACAGACAAGACTAGACAGACAAGACTAGACAGACAAGACTAGACAGACAAGACTAGACAGACAAGACTAGACAGACAAGACTAGACAGACAAGACTAGACAGACAAGACTAGACAGACAAGACTAGACAGACAAGACTAGACAGACAAGACTAGACAGACAAGACTAGACAGACAAGACTAGACAGACAAGACTAGACAGACAAGACTAGACAGACAAGACTAGACAGACAAGACTAGACAGACAAGACTAGACAGACAAGACTAGACAGACAAGACTAGACAGACAAGACTAGACAGACAAGACTAGACAGACAAGACTAGACAGACAAGACTAGACAGACAAGACTAGACAGACAAGACTAGACAGACAAGACTAGACAGACAAGACTAGACAGACAAGACTAGACAGACAAGACTAGACAGACAAGACTAGACAGACAAGACTAGACAGACAAGACTAGACAGACAAGACTAGACAGACAAGACTAGACAGACAAGACTAGACAGACAAGACTAGACAGACAAGACTAGACAGACAAGACTAGACAGACAAGACTAGACAGACAAGACTAGACAGACAAGACTAGACAGACAAGACTAGACAGACAAGACTAGACAGACAAGACTAGACAGACAAGACTAGACAGACAAGACTAGACAGACAAGACTAGACAGACAAGACTAGACAGACAAGACTAGACAGACAAGACTAGACAGACAAGACTAGACAGACAAGACTAGACAGACAAGACTAGACAGACAAGACTAGACAGACAAGACTAGACAGACAAGACTAGACAGACAAGACTAGACAGACAAGACTAGACAGACAAGACTAGACAGACAAGACTAGACAGACAAGACTAGACAGACAAGACTAGACAGACAAGACTAGACAGACAAGACTAGACAGACAAGACTAGACAGACAAGACTAGACAGACAAGACTAGACAGACAAGACAAGACAGACAAGACTAGACAGACAAGACTAGACAGACAAGACTAGACAGACAAGACTAGACAGACAAGACTAGACAGACAAGACTAGACAGACAAGACTATTTACTGGACGGTTTACTGAAAAACCGCCCTAGTTGTTGTCTCCCCGACCAGGAATCGAAAGACAGACAAGACTAGACAGACAAAACTAGACAGACAAGACTTTGTCTGCATTGTGTTGCATAAAACGAAATCACAAAATAATGCAAATGTTTGCAAAATCTTATTACGTCTTATCATTTGAGATAGGAGGGTCTAAAATCATTTAAAGTTTGCTAATGCAATATTTGAACGGCCCTTAATCAATTACTGCAAAAGTTGTTGTGAAAATCTTTGAATTTTGCAGAAACGTTTCGCGTGAAAAAAAACATTTTTTTCTGTTGGCCAGTGCTATTATTAGCACTGTTTGACTTCGTGGCGAATTTATGAACGAACTTTTTTGAAATCGAACAAAAATAAACTATTGGAACAACATCTGTCGCGATAAATAATATTTTTGCAATCGGCAACACAAACGCGAAACCGAAGTTCGCAGTCTACATCCTGGCACCGTTTCTACTTTATGGTTTCCTGTTATCACAGCTTCGACATTCTTTACCGCACTGGACATTTTGAGAAACAAGATCCAGTCCGTTAAATCCTTTAATACATATACAACTCCTTATACAAGTAAAGTAATCTTATACACTCCTTGCAATTGCTGCTGCCCTGCTGAACGGAGGTGCAACTTCGTACGATGTACGGACCCACATATGTATTATGTTTCCGATATCGTATTAACCCACAAAATTGGTAACATAAACACACCGGACACACGTACAACAAACATGTTTTACAAATGTCACCACGTTTAATAGTTCCTTGAAATCCCAGTTCAAAGCCGCTCGAAATTCCTGCTGTGGTATTTAACGTCGGCATGCTACGAATAACTTGCACTCTTTCAGCAGGAGAGCAGCAACGCAAGGAAGTTGGAAAGGTTAGATTATCGTTAGGAGAAAACGTTAGGAGAATCCGCGGATTTGCAGCGTTTTACAGACTACTGATTCGCAGGAGAGCAGCAAAATCAAACAGGTAACAAGACATTGAAATAATCGTATCTTTTAGGCCGGGGACTATCGCCTAGGCACTAGGCCTATCTTAAACTCATTTAGTCTAAGGACCCCATTTTCAACAAATTTTTATTTGCGGACCCCCACTTGAACAACAACATTAACGGATTTTAAACATTTAATTCTCTCTCAAGTTTTATTCCAAAGTTTTTTCAAAATTACAACCAATTTGCCTTACGTGTATATTTGGTTGTATAACTCGTGGGGCTTCGGGCATATAACTCACATATCTTCACTCATTCTATTCTCTTGATCTCGATTTCGCCTTTTGCACTAGTTGATGATCCTCGTGCCTTTGTTGTGCGGATGTGGAGTGGGCGTTCGCAGCATCTGGACCACACGATCGCCAACACCGAAATCATCCGCAAATCTCTTACGGTTTCTGCTCTCCCGTTCGCTTAGGTTCGCGCTGGATGATTTATGTAGAGCACATTTAAATCGGGGCGTTTTTACCAATTGCCGATGATTTATTACGATGATATCCGGCGCGTTGCTGCAAATTCCGTATGATTATTCCTCGGCGTTCTGGTATCCTGCTGAAAGATACGGCGTTTCTTTACCCCAACAGGGAAAGGGAGCACCAGCGGCGGGATTTACTCCGAGCGCGAGTATGGTTTCCTGGTAGGAATCGCAATGTTTCTTTAACAGCTTTGATTTTGAAACGTTCGAACACGTTGGTTTGGCACCGTCTCTTAGTTCTGCGAGCCTGGTGGTAAGTGTGCATGTTTGCACCAACCTCCGGACCTTGGTTTGTGGGTGAGAATTTGTAACAGAATTGCTTCTGCATAATTTACATTACGTTTTACCTCGTCGTTGCTAGAAGTTATTCCATCGTGTCGCATATCAAATTAAAGCTCACAAAGATTAGCACACGATGCTTTCAACCATATTAAGATTATTATTATTACAAGAAGGCAAAATCGTAAAATAAACGATATGCTTTCAACGTTACTAAGATTCGTTTAATTACAAGGATTAGTAAAATTGATACAACGATTTTTCTCTCTCTTCAGTCCATAACCCTTCTGCAGGGTGTGGTGACATCAATTTGCTACGCTCGAAATGACTCCTCGCCAACGCTCTCTACCTTGGGCAGATCTCATTACTTCCTGCATCCCTTATCCCGTCAGGGTTTTGTCCGGTCTATCCATCTTGTCGGCGATCTTCCTCTTGGACTTTGCCTTCTACTATGAGTCGTTCAATATTGTCGAACCTCCTTGTCACATGACCCAGGTATCCCAAATACCGCTGGTTTATTGTCTGGTATAGTCTGGTCTTTATACCGAGTTGTTGAATAATAGAATCGTTTGTGCGGTGGGCTGTCCATGGTATTTGCAGCATTTTTCTATAGCACGACTACGACTACTTAAAATCAATCATTGCATCTATAACTAAATTACAGAATAACCTCGGTAATTCGGCCGTTGGGTAATCGGAGGACACGTCTAGTAATCCGGTCCCACCAATCTTCCCTCCTACCACTCTTTCTGATAATCCGGCGGTTGTCTGGTCCCATATCTGTCGGATTATCGAGATTATACTGTACATCTTTTACTAATAATCTTTTCCTTCTTTTTAGATTTCAAAAAGCTTGTGTGAAATATGGAGTTCCGGATGTAGATCTATTTCAGACGACGGATCTTTGGGATAACAAGAACATCGCTTTGGTGACGACAACGATTTTTGCGATTGGTCGTACGGCTTATAAACATCCGGAGTGGAGAGGGCCGATGCTGGGGCCGAAGCCGTCTGAGGAACACAGACGGGATTGGACCGAGCAGCAGTTGCGGGCTGGGGAAGCGGTGATTGGGCTTCAGGCTGGGAGTAACAAGGGCGCCACGCAGTCCGGACAGAACTTTGGGGCCTCGAGAAAAATTATATTTGGAAAATAAGTTTTGACAGTATATAATAGATTGATTTATTTAAATTGGAGCTTTGGTTAAAATCGAAATTAAACTGAAATTATTTATTTTTGTAGTTAGTGCTAATCAATAAATATTGTAGGATGTTTATAAATATACGAGATCTGTTCAGAAAATAACCCGAGGTTTTTAATTACGTAACAACCTTTTTGAATTTTTATTGTAGTTCTTGCACCACGACTATGAACCAGTACCAGTTAATCGAGGTATTGAGTGTGAAATCCTGGAATCCTGGAGTATGTTGGAAGCAGACAAAAACTCTCTTCGTATTTTTGAAAGACGGATTTTACGGAAGATCTTTGGACCAGTGAGAGAGGAAGAAGGATACAGAATTCGCATGAACTACGAACTACAAGAACTAATAGAAGGTGAAGACATAGTAAGATTCATTAAGGCACAGAGACTTCGATGGGCGGGCCACATGATTAGAATGCCGAGTGCAAGAGCACCCAGATCCATCCATAAAGCGCAACCTAACACCTCAAGAAGCAGAGGTAGACCCAGAGCCAGGTGGAAAGATAAGGTAGAGGAAGATGTAGAAACTCTACAAGTAGGAAACTGGACACGTGTTGCTGAAGACCGTCAAAGGTGGAAGGGGATTGTTAAGGAGGCCAAAGCTCACCCTGGGCTGTAGAGTCAGAAGTAGAACAAGAAGTATTGAGTGTGAGTTTGTGATTTTTATGAAGCTTGTAGATTACGGAATAATAACTAGTTTTCATTTGTTATCATTACTACCATTATAATATAGTATAATATACCTATAAACTGTGGTTATAGGTCGGAGGAATGGTTTCGGATGGTGAGGAATTGTTTCGGATGTTTATGAGAAGAAACCCTGAACTGTCCGTACGCGCCGCGCAAGCTACAAGCCTGTCAAGACTAGCTTAAATAAAGCTAAAGTCGATGGTTTTTATGACAATTTGACCATTGTCATGGACCGGCATAAGTTTGAACCCCAAAACATATATAATACCGATGAAACATGCCTAACAACAGTGCAAAAACCTGATAGAGTTGTAGCTAGACGTGGTGCTCGTCAAGTAGGTTCGGTAACTTCAGCTGAAAGGGGTACATTAGTGACAGTAATTTTTGCAGCAAACGCCATCGGTAATGTAATTCCTCCATTCTTTGTTTTACCACGAGTGCGTAACCAAGACCATTTTGTTAGGGACGGGCCAATAGGGTCTGCTGGAACAGCAAATCCCTCTGGTTGGATGCAGGATGAATCATACATGCATTTCCTAGAACAATTCAAGAAACATACACATGTATCTCCGTCACCTAAAGTGTTACTCGTTCTTGATAACCATTCCTCACACATTCACATTAATGCACTGGACTTTTGCAAGAACAACGGCATTATTTTACTGTATTTCCCTCCCCATTGCCCACACAAACTCCAGCCACTTGATCGATCTACATATGGTCCTTTAAAGAAGGCTGTAAATTCGAGCTGTGATGCGTGGATGCGAAGCCATCCAGGAAAACAATGTCAATTTATGACATTCCGGGGATTGTAGCGTCTGCTATGCCCCTTGCTCTGTCATCATCCAACATTCAATCCGGCTTTCGCAAAACGGGAATTTACCCATATAACCGGCATCTGTTTACTGAGCTTGATTTTGCTCCTGCATTTGTGACGGATAGACCGAATCTAGAAGATACAACTGAGGTAACGGATAGACCTAACTTCAAAAATACAACTGATTCTGCAGTTGATTCTACATTGAATGTAAATCCATCTGAAGATGAAACGCCGCGATTAACGCCTTCTATTTTAACTGAAGAACTACAAGAAGAGACAACTTTTCTTCAAGAGACAGCGGTTCAACAACAGGCTATCAATAACTCAAAAGTTCCAACAATTGAGCAAGAAAACGTTGATGACACTTTGGATACACCACCTGAACGTAACAGCAGCATTATATATCCGGAAACTTCACCGAAACCATCTATAATTGCACAAGCAATTTCTAATGATCCTATTGTATTTACACCAGAAGCAGTACGGCCATTGTCCAAAGCTCCTCCAAGGAAATATAATAAATGCCGTAAAACGAGAAAGTCTACAATTTATACTGATACATCAGAGATAGAAGAGATAAGAAAAGAACATGAAACAAGAATGAAACGGACCAAAGCTAAGCAAGTTAAGAAAAAATTGGATGGAAGAAAAGGTAAACAAAATACTTCAAAGGAAAAAAAAGCGATACACAGCAGAAAATGTTATCAGAAGAGGAAAAATGCTTGAAAAGGTTTGTTTTTTTCACAGACGGACAGACATACAGACAGACAGACGGACAGACAGACGGACAACAAAGTGATCCTATAAGGGTTCCCTTTTCGGTACGGAACCCTAAAAACGGACTGCGGCATCGTTTCAGAAGGTCATTTTCCTGTTGTCCGTGGGAAATTCACGACTGTGAATGCCGAGATCTGTAAAAATTTAGTTTAATCTAGCGCCGAAATTTCTTAAAAATTTGATTTTTAAGAAATTTTTAAAGAAATTTTAAAGAAACGGCAAAAATTGAACGGAAAATTTTGAACGGAAAGAGCCAACGAAATATAATCCATACTCGCCAGATCCGGCTCTTCCGATTGGAAGTCGTTTGTACAGTATTGATGACATCAAAGCAAATTACTCACAGACCTGAAAGGCCATCTGAAATGAAGCTATCCAGAAATGCTTTCACGATGTCATAACTTTTAGTTATAACAGTAAGCAATGACGAGCATATTACAAATTATCATATTCGAACGAGACGTTTCGTATAATCACGATCGAACTTTGCCCTCGTTTGATCTTTCAATTTATAAGCAAATCGAATAATAACTGGTTGTTTCGAGGTAGACAATTCGATATTACTTCAGGTCTCAGAAAAGCTTTGTTACGCTATGCCCCAGGCTGCACACGAGTTTTCTGCCTAACAAATTCTGGCAACAACAACACTGTACACAACTCTTCTAAAGAGCATGTGAATTAATAAAGCTGAAAGATATCATCTTTGAAACCCGTCAAAAGTTTAATGAATAATATTTCAGCACCTCCATTTAGCACGACAGGAAATTTATAATAAGCTAAAATTACGTACATAATCCATGATAAGAAAAATAATTCCAATTTTAACTTCGTTTCAGAAGCAGCTTAATTGCCATTTCAAATACAATTTAAACTCAATTGAAAAAGAAACTGTTCTGTGAAAGTTCAACATAAACGAATAAATTATGGACAAACTTATCAAACAAGTAACAGTTTTATAAATTCCATGTCAGACTTGAATTGTATTATATTCTTATTTCTTTACTTTTGTGAGTCTAGTCTAGACAAGAGTAGATTGACATCTACTCTTGCCTGTTCAATTTTTAGGGTTCCGTACCGAACACTTACAACACTTTCCGTACCGAACACGGAACCCTTATAGAATCACTTTGCTGTCCGTCTGTCTGTCTGTCTGTCCGTCTGTCCGTCAGTCCGTCTGTCTGTCTGTCCAGACCATTTTTCTCAGGAACGCGTAGAGGTAACACGTTGAAATTTGTATCAAATACTCGGGTCTGCAGTCTCTTTCAGCTGTGAAAAAATCAAACTTGTAAGTCAACGCAATCAATAGATATGACCGTTTATGTCGCATATTTTGCGATTTCACAAAACCTATAGGGTACTTCCCGTTGACCTAGAATCATAAAATTTGGCAAGAAGCGGTGTCTTACAGCAAATGTAAAGGGAAAAATCTGAAAAGCGTAAATATGTAGTTTAATTACAAGAAAAATGCGAATTTACTATTAGAAACTTATGAAAATACACTAATGTTGTCGTAGTGGTATTGTCAGGCTCCAGAAGCATATGGGTTGCATACAGTTAGGTCCTGCTAAAGATACCTTACTTACAAGTTTGTACGGAAACCTCGGTGCGCGAGTCACAACTCGCACTTGGCCGGTTTTTTATTAACATTATTCTTTTTTATCCAGTTAACTCTAGAATGGCAAGATTATACAGGAAACCTAGAAACGCTAAACTAGACAGATAACATTGCCAAGTTAAAACTAGACGAATAAAGACAAAGGTCTAAATTTTCAAAAAGATATATCAAATGCTTTACCAACGCCTTACAAAAAAGTTTCACCAGTAACACCACCAATGGGGTGGAATTTATTGATAAAATTTACATAACAAAGAACTATGTACTATGAACCACTTTATAAAAATTGTTCATAATCTCGCCACCGGTGTTCAATGCACAGCCGACGCCGTTACAAAACAACGACGAACGCGTTGAAAAATGGTGGGCATGTTTCTAACTGATCACGCTTCAGTTACGTGCAGAGACAAGTATCTGGCAAGTATCTGTCATAATAACATTGATACTGTCATATCATTGTTAATGCTGTCATGACTACATTGATGCGGTCACAATTATATTAATGCGGTCACAATTATATTGATGCTGTCATAATAATATTGATGCTGTCATAATAATATTGAAGCTGTCATAATTATGTTGATGCTGTCAAAATAATATTGATACTGTCATAATAATGTTGATGCTGTCATAGCTCTTTGATGTCCTCGAGTATTTCTAAACTTGAGGGCTCTTTTAATAATGTTGATGCTGTCATAATAATATTGATGCTGTCATAATAATTTTGATACTATCATATTATTGTTAATGCGGTCACAATTATATTGATGCTGTCATAATAATATTGATGCTGTCATAATAACATTGAAGCTGTCATAATTATGTTGATGCTGTCATAATTATATTGATACTGTCATAATAACGTTGATGCTGTCATAACTCTTTGATGTCCTCGAGTATTTCTAAATCTGAGGGCTCTTTCATTAATATTGATTCGGTCAAAATGATATTGATACAATCATATTAATGTTAATGCTGTCATAACAATATTGATGCTGTCAAAATAATGTTGATGCAGTCATAATAATATTGATGCTGTCATAATAATGTTGATGCTGTCATAATAATATTGATGCTGTCATAATAATATTGATATTATCACATTAATGCTGTCATAACACTATTGATCATGTCACAATATTGTTGATGCTGTCATAATAATGTTGATGCTGTCATAATAATATTGATGCTGTCATAATAATATTGACGCTGTCATAATGATATTGATACTATCATATTAATGTTAATGTTGTCATAACAATATTGATACTCTCACAATAATGTTGATGCAGTCATAATAATATTGATCCTGTCATAATAATATTGATGCTGTCATAATAATATTGAAGCTATCATAATTATATTGATACTGTCATAATAATATTGATGTTGTCACAATAATATTGATGCTGTCATAACAATATTGATGCTGTCATAATAATATTGAAGCTGTCATAATTATACAGGGTGTTTCAAAAAGAATATACGTATTACAAATTATTATTTTAGTTAGTGACCAGATAAACAAACGCAATGTTCGAATTTTGGGCCTACAGAACGTACATGCAGTCATTGAACATGTACGAGATTCGCCCAAAATCAATGTGTTGATGCTGTCATAATAATGTTGATGCTGTCATAACAATATTGATGCTCTCACAATAATGTTGATGCGGTCATAATAATATGATACTTGTCATATACTTGTCATGGTTACGTGGCAGTAGCTCCTCAAGTGGTCTGACTGGAGTTTCTTATACCATGGTATATATATATATATATATATATATATATATATATATATATATATATATATATCTAATATATATATATATATATATATATATATATATATATATATATATATATATGTATAGATTACCCTTTAAAAAAATCCAGGGGATTCAGATCTGGGGAGCCGGCCGGCCATGGTATCGGATCTTTCCTGCCCATCCACGATGTCATAACTTATACATAACTTTTGTACGGTTTATCACAGAGACTTCTAGTCTTCACCAATCGATTCAGCGTCCCAAAATTAGTCGGAAGACGTATATAATATTCCCAAGGAAGCATTCAGTTAAGACATAGCATCGACACGGGGAGTCTATACCGCGGAAACAACGAAATGCGGGAAAATCGATTTTGTCAAAATCGTTATTTCTTGAGTTACAGCAAAATTTAAAAACGTTTCAGAAAGCATTTTTCCTGCTGATTACAAATATATAAATTATATTTCGGTAGCTTAATCCCCTTCCCCTTCTGTTAATCGGTGCCGAAATCGATTCAAATGTTGAATTAAAAATACAGATTTATTAAAATTGACGCGAACACTAATATTATTTGGACATTTTCATGAGAGAGGATTTTGATCTTGAAGTTCATCTACAGGCCAACATCTTCTGAAGCTTGCTTAAGTTCGTTTATCATTTCCTCCAGTTCGTTTGTATCTTGGCTCATAATTACAATGTCGTCTGCAAAACGTAAATGATTCAGGCAATTTCCGTCTATATACAAACCTTCTTGTTCCCACCTCAGGTTTTTGAATATGTCCTCTAGTGCCAGAGTCTAAAGTTTTGGGGAAATCGTCTCCGCCCTGCCGCACGTCCCTTTGGATGATATTTTTTTCGGTTCGTAGATCTTCCTTGATGTTAACTGGGAACGTTGCATTTTTATAAATATGGGCAATTAAGTCCGAGTATCTAGAATCGATTCTTGCCCTGTTCATGGCATCCAGCACTGTCCATATGCCAATAGAGTCGAAGGCCTTTTGATAGGCCACGAATGCCATATGCAGAGGCACGTTATATTCCGTGCATTTCTAGATTAACCCATTTTTGACCACTGTACACAAGCAGGTGCAATGATATTTATTGTAACCCTATATTGAGTGTAGTATCGCATGCAAAAATTGAAGAAATTTTTAAGCAATTTCGGCGCTCGAGCAGAGATCTCGGAAACTCGCGAATTTAACGCGGACAATCTTAGTGCATTAACAGGAAAATGACCTTCTGAAAACGATGCCGCAATCCGTTTTGGATTATCTGCAACAATTTCCGAGATATCTACTTAGCAAATGGAGAATCGGGTAAATTTCAGTTTGAAATTTCTAGACGAATTATTGAATCCCTCCGGACAATTTACAGATCGACTGGTTCGTCTTGTCGTGTAGTTTCTGTGTGCCAAAAATGATTTCGCTGCTCTTTACCGTTCTCGAGAAAATCGAAAAAAATCGAAAAAGCACATATTTTCCGACAGAAATTTTAAAACAAAAATTTAAAATTTTTTTGACAATTTTTTTCGTGATTTTTTTCCGGTTACCCGAAGGAAATTGAAGTGCTGAAAACGTTTTTCCAGTTTATTTCGCCCTAAAGTTACAAATAAACAAGTTTTATATTTTTTTCGCTGTACACCATCTCGCTTTTCAGACTAATTTCACGCTGTCATAACTTTTGAATCGCTCACCACAGAGACTTCTAGTCTTCACCAATCGATTCAGCGTACCAAAATTAGTCAGAAAACGTATACAATATTCCCTAGGAAGCGTTCAGTTAAGAAATACCATCAACCCGGGGAGTCTAGACCGCGAAAACGACGAAATGCGAGAAAATTGATTTGGTCAAAATCGTTATTTTTTGTGTTACAGCAAAATTTAAAAACGTTTCTGAAAGCACTTTTGCTGCTGATTACAGATATGCAAATTATATTTTGCTAGCTCTTCCGTTCACAATCGCCTGTAAAAATTGAAGAAATTTATAAGATATTTCAGCGCTCGAGTATAGATCCCGGAAAGTCGTGAATTGCGCGCGGACAATCTAAGTATATCAACAGGAAAATAATCTTCTGAAAACGACGCAGCAATCCGTTTTTGATTATCTGCAACCGTTTCCGAGATATCTACTTAGCAAATCGAGAATCGGTTAAATTTCAGTTTGAAATTTCTCGAAGATTTATTGAATCTTTCTGGACAACTTATACATCGACTTGCTCGCCTTATCGTTTAGTTTCTGTGTGCCGAAAATGATATTGCTGCTATTTACCGTTCTCGACCTATATTTTTCGAACGAAATGATGTAAAATTTTTGTTGAAATCTTTTTTGGAAATTTTGTTCGTGATTTTTTCTGGTTACCCGAAAGAAATCGAAGTGCTGAAAATGGTTCTACAGTTAATTTCGCTCTAAAGTTACAAATAAATAAGTTTTATATATTTTCCGCTGTACACCAACACGCATTTCCGAATGATTTCACGCTTTCATAACTTTTGAACGGCTTACCATAGAGACTTCTAGTCTTGACCAATCGATTCAGCATCCAAAAATTAGTCAGAAAACGTATATAATATTCCATAGGAAGCTTTCAGTTAAGAAATACCATAGACACGGGGAGTCTACACCGCGGAAACGACGAAATGCGAGAAAATCGATTTTGTCAAAATCGTTATTTTCTGAGCTACAGCAAAATTTAAAAAGGTTTCTGAAAGCATTTTTGCTGCTGATTACAGTATGCAAATTTTATTACGCTAGCTCTTTCTATTCATTATCACCTGCAAGAATTGAAGAATTTTTTAAGAAATTTCGGCGCTGGAGTAGAGATCTCGGAGAGTTGTGAATTCCCCGCGGATAATCTTAGTGTATTAATAGGAAAATTATCTTCTGAAAACGATGGCGCAATTCGTTTTTGATTATCTGCAACCGTTTTCGAGACATCTACTTATCAAATCGAGAATCGGGTAAATTTCAGTTTGAAATTTCTAGACGAATTATTGAATCTTTCCTGACAGTTTACACATCGACTTGTTCGTCTTGTCGTGTAGTTTCTGTGTGCCAAAAATGATTTCGCTGCTCTTTACCTTTCTCGAGAAAATAAAAAAAATCGAAAATGCACATATTTTTCGACCGAAATGATGGAAAATTGTTGTTGAAAAATTTTTTGGAAAATTTTTTCGTGATTTTTCTCCGGTTACCCAAAGGAAATCGAAGTACTAAAACAGTTTTCCAGCTTATTTCGCTTTAAAGTAACAAATAAACAAGTTTTATATATTTTATTGCTATACACCAACTTGCATTTCCGACTGATTTCTCACTGTCATAACTTTCGAACGGCTCACTACAGAGACTTGTAGTCTTCAATAATCGATTCAGCGTCCCAAAATTAGTCAGAAAACGTATACAATGTTCCCTAAGAAGCGTCCAGTTAATAAATACCATCGACACGGGGAGTCTAGACCGCGGAAACGACGAAATGCGAGAAAATCGATTTTGTCAAAATCGTTATTTTTTGAGTTACAGCAAAATTTAAAAACGTTTTTGAAAGCATTTTTGCTGCTGCTTACAGATATGCAAACTATATTTTGCTAGCTCTTTCCATTCATTATCACATACAAGAGTTGAAGAAATTTTTAAGAAATTTCGGCGCTCGAGTAGAGATCTCGGAGAGTCGTGAATTTCCCGCAGAATGTCTTAGTGTATTAATAGGAAAATTACCTTCTGAAAACGATGCCGCAATCAGTTTTTGATTATCTGCAACCGTTTTCGAGACATCTACTTATCAAATTGAGAATCGGGTAAATTTCAGTTTGAAATTTCTAGACGAATTATTGAATCTTTCCTGACAATTTACACATCGATTTGTTCGTCTTGTCCTGTAGTTTCTGTGTGCTAAAAATGATTTCAATGCTCTTTACCGTTCTCGATAAAATCGAAAACATTCTAAAAAGCACATATTTTTCGAACGAAATGATTTTTGTTGAAAATGATGTTTATTTCGCCCTAAAGTTACAAATAAAGAAGGTTTATATTTTTTTTTGCTGTACACCATCTCGCTTTTCAGACTGTTTTCAAGCTGTCATAACTTTTGAACGGCTCACCACACAGACTTCTAGTCTTCACCAATCGATTCAGCGTTCCAAAATTAGTCAGAAAACGTATATAATATTCCATAGGAAGCTTTCAGTTAAAAAATACCATCGACACGGGGAGTCTAAACCGCGGAAACGACGAAATGCGAGAAAATCGATTTTGTCAAAATTGTTATTTTTTGAGTTCCAGCAAAATTAAAAAACGTTTCTGAAAGGATTTTTGCTGCTGATTACAGATATGCCAATTATATTTCGCTAGCTCTTTCGGTTCACTTTCACCTGCAAAAATTGTAGAAATTTTTAAGAAATTTCGGCGCTCGAGTAGAGATCTCGGAAAGTCGTGAATTTCCCTCGGACAATCTTACTATATTAATAGGAAAATTACCTTCTGAAATCGATGCCGTAATCTGTTTTTGATTATCTGCAACCGTTTCCGAGACATCTACTTAGCAAAACGAGAAACGGGTAAATTTCAGTTTGAAATTTCTCGAGGAATTATTGAATTCTTCCGGACAATTTACACACCGACTTGTTCGTCTTGTCGTGTAGTTTATGTGTGCCAAACATGATTTCGTTGCTCTTTAGCGTTCTAGAGATATTCGAAAAAACCGAAAAAGCACAAATTTTTCGAATTAAATTGTGTAAAATTTTTGTTGAAAATTTTTTTGGAAAATTTTTTCGTGATTTTGTTTTTGTTACCTGAAGGAAATCGAAGTGCTGAAAACGGTTTTACAGCCTATTTCGCTGTAAAGTGACAAATATACGAGTTTTATGTATTTTTTACCTATACACCAACTCGCATTTCACGCTGTCATAACTTTTGAACGGCTCACCACAGAGACTTCTAGTCTTCACCAATCGATTCAGCGTCCCAAACGTAAAAAATATTTTGCGTTGGAAAACGTAAATAATATTCCCTATGCAGCTTTCAGTTACGAAATACCATCGACGCGGAGAGTCTAGACCACGTAAACGACGAAATGCGAGAAAATCGATTTTGTCAAAATCGTTATTTTTTCAGTTACAGCAAAATTTAAAAACGTTTCTGAAAGCATTTTTGCTGCTGATTACAGATATGCAAATTATATTTCTCTATGTATTTTCGTTCACTATCACCTGCAAGAATTGAAGAAATTTTTAAGAAATTTCGGCGCTCGAGTAGAGATCTCAGAAAGTCGTGAATTTCCTGAGGACAATCTTAGTGTATCAATATGAAAATGACCATCTGAAAACGATGCCGCAATCCGTTTTTGATTATCTGCAACGGTTTCCGAGAAATCTACTTAGCAAATCGAGATTCGTCTAAATTTCAGTTTGAAATTTCTCGACGAATTATTGAATCTTTCTGGACAATTTACACATCGACTTGCTCGCCTTATCGTGTAGTTTATGTGTGCCGAAAATGATTTTGCTGCTCTTTACCGTTCTCGAGATATTCGAAAAAAAACGAAAAAGCACATATTTTTCGAAACGATGGAAAATTTTTGTTCAAATTTTTTTTGCAAAATTTTTTGGTGATTTTTTTTTGTTTACCCGAAGGAAATCGAAGCGCTGAAAAGTTTATTTCGCTCTAAAGTTACAAATAAACAAGTTTTCTATATTTTTTCGCTGTACACCATCTCGGATTTTCGCCTGATTTCACGCTGTCATAACTTTTGAGCGGCTCACTACAGAGATTTCTAATCTTTGCCAATCGATTCAGCATCGGTAAATTAGTCAGAAAACGTATATAATATCCCCTAGGAAGCTTTCAGTTAAGAAATGTCATCGACTCGGGGAGTCTACGCCGCGGAATCGACGAAATGCGAGAAAATCGATTTTGTTAAAATCGTTATTTTTTGAGTAACAGCAAAATATAGAAACGTTTCTGAAAGCATTTTTGCTGCTGATTACAGATATGCAAATTATATTTCGCTAGCATTTTTCGTTCACTATCGCCTGCAATAATTGAAGAAATTTTCAGGAACTGTTAAAGTAACTTTTGAACAGCTTACCACAGAGACTTGTATTTTTCAGGAAAGGATTCTGCATCCCAATATTAGTCGGAGAAGATATAAAGGTTTCCTGGTAATACAGTGCTTGGGAATTTAAAACAAGTTGATGTGTAAATTGTGAATGAAGATGCGCGGAATTTAAACATTGAATTGAAAAGTTCACTTTGTTTTTTACCACACTTGGTGGTAAAAATTTACCACAGTGTGGTAAAAAACAAAGTGAATTTTTCAATTCAATGTAAGTATGGATTACCACGTAGTAACTGTCGCAACCATCCTATTCATGGAATTTAAACAGTTCTTCATAGCAGAATTGAAGAACGAAATCTCCCCTTTTATGGTCTCTAACATATCTTCCTGGTTATTTAGTCCAAAATGTTTGAGATATCTAGTGTAGCATGTCTCATGGTCAGTTATCCAGTCTGGTCAGTTATCAGCCTTGAGAGAGCTTCGACCTCCCTTAGTCTTGTCCGCCATTATTTCCTATTCTGTGCTGCTCTGCGCCAGTTTGTTGCGCCCATTTTCTTGGCGTCTACCCCGTTTCGCCAGCGCAGTTTGGGTCTTCCTCTGCGTCTTCATCCCTCAGGTTGGGCCGTTAGCATGCGCGTCAGAGGGTACATTTCCGGCGCTCTTGCTGAATGTCGAGCCCACCTTAATCTATCCACTTTTATCCAGTGTACCACGTTTCTTCCATTGTCTATATCGCGGTACATGTGGTAGATTTCGTGGTTGTATTTTCTTCGCCAGAATCCGTCCTCGCATGTGGGTCCTAATATCGTTCTTAGAATCATACGTTCAAGTGATATGGTTGTGAATAATATGGTGATATGGAAATGTGTTATGGTGATATGGACAAATGATATGGTGATACGGACAAATGATATGGTGATATGGACAAATGATATGGGGCCGTTCAAGTATTACGTAAGAAGATTATTTGCAATTATTAACACCCCCGTCCCCCTTGTCAGCAAAAGTAAGCAAAGCTCTTATCCCCCCTCCCATGCTTACGTAAACATTGGATATATATTTTTCAATCTGTTCTGGTTTCTTTATTGGTTCCTGCAGTTGTTAAGTATAGACTTAGAATGAAGGAATTTGAAGCACATAATATTTATTCAAGCAAATTATTGACATGGTATTGAAATATTATCTCCTATTATTATATTCAATCTTAGTATATTAACTATTAACACGTTCATTTGTTTTGTTCTTTAAAAATTTTGGTATATAAAGTCAAATTAGCAGTCCTCAGTCCATGACACATGAATCCATGACTCTTTTTTCGATTACATTTGATTTTTGCTGCTCGATGTTCTGTGTTTGCTCACTTTCGTCTGATTTTGGAATATCGACACAGTTCTCTTCCATTCGAGCCATTCAACATCCTGGTACTCGTCTAAATTTTGTATTACTCATCAATTCGGCACAATGACGAGCAGCCACTCTTAAAGGCCTTGCTTTCGTTTCGGTGTACGTGTTTACTTTTTTATGGATCTCCTCGACGTGAAGATATAATGACTTGACGGAAGCATGATAAAGACCACAAATTTTACATGTTCGACTTGATAGTTTCAATTTTACCGTGGGACAAAAATAATCGTAGGGAATTTGCAGAAAATCTTTGAGTGAAGAATTCAAATGTAGAGCTAAATGGACTGGCCATTGAACTAATCATCTAAACCCAAGTCATCAACTGTCTATTTTACTTTTACTAGTGGTAGGAGATACATTTGGTAATCTAAATAAACCGCTTCTTGGACGAAAGCATTATGTGTGTCTACATTTTACAATTTGAAGCAAGTATTGGCTTTCACGCACATGTTCTGAAAACCATTTAATGTCTGGAAAATCAGGAAGATCTGGTTCCCCCGACGCAATATATTTTGCAGTAACATGATAACCATCAATTTCCATTGAACTCCATACCTCTGCTAATACATTTGCAGCAAACTCTAAATTGGATCTTTATAAATGTTCATTAATTGTAACGCCACGGTCATCCAAATGGGACCCAAAATGGTCATGAAGCAATACAAAACCAGCCAGTTCCTGACTAAGAGGAGCCATTCTGCGCTCTACTCGGTTATACGTACTTCTACAAGGAGCATTTGTAGCTATAAACAATGCATAGAGATCATGTCGCTTAAGTGTTGTATAGCAAACCCTATAACGTTTTGATAACGCGAATTTTCATCTAGCCCTCCATCAACCGTCATGATCACCACTGGTTTTACAAATCCACGGTCCGTTTTGGCTAATGCTTGAAACTCTTCAAGGGCGCGAAGCGTCTGGAAATCTTGAGCATGAGTATTAGCGGTGGATGAATTATACTTTCCGCTTCGAATAGCGATGTATGTTGATGTATTTATTTTGATACCAGCATAAACTGACGGTATTAATTTATGCCGCTCAGCGATTACCCAGTCGTGATCAGGCAATCATTTATCATCTTGAGATAAAAAAATACTTAATCTGGTTCAAGTATTGATGCTATGGTCTCCAAATAATGTATCGATGTTTCAGCGAAACTGCTATGTAAGTGGATTTTGTGCTGATTAGTCTGTGCCCGAGTGAGCTTAACAGGAACTGTCGATACATGTCTTCGTCCCTCTGCGAATTCGATTTTCTTGGAAGCAAACGAAGATGGGTCCCACTTCAGCTAATGTCAAATCCTGTTTTATGTAATTCTTGTGTGAGTTCATCAAGAGTTTTTACTGCTGCATTCCCAAATAAAGCAATATCCTTGGTATAACTTGGATTTGTCTATATTAAACGACATTTTGATCCATTCAACTTTGACGAAGGTGTATCAGATGGTAAAACAAAAACTATACAATTCTATTCGCTTTCGGGCATAGACAACTATGGTTGCCATATATATGTTTAGATCAAAAAAACTAAAATTTGTCGAAAATCCGAAAAAGTAAAAAAAAAATTGCTGGCGTAATCTCCATCCATACCCCCCCAAACCCCTATGTCACCAAAAATAAGAAAAGTAAAGACCCCTCCACCCCCCTGTAATGCTTACGTAATACTTGAATGACCCCTATGGTGATATGAACAAATGATATGGTGATATGGACATATGATATGGTGATATGGACAAATGATATGGTAATATGGACAAATGATATGGTGATATGGACAAATGATATGGTGATATGAACAAATGAAATGGTGATATGGACAAATGATATGGTGATATGGACAAATAATATGGTGATATGGACAAATGATATGGTGATATGGACAAATGATATGGTGATATGGACAAATGATATGGTGATTAGGACAAATGATATGGTGATATGGACAAATGATATGGTGATATGGACAAATGATATGGTGATATGGACAAATGATATGGTGATATGGACAAATGATATGGTGATATGGACAAATGATATGGTGATATGGACAAATGATATGGTGATATGAACAAATGAAATGGTGATATGGACAAATGATATGGTGATATGGACAAATAATATGGTGATATGGACAAATGATATGGTGATATGGACAAATGATATGGTGATATGGACAAATGATATGGTGATTAGGACAAATGATATGGTGATATGGACAAATGATATGGTGATATGGACAAATGATATGGTGATATGGACAAATGATATGGTGATATGGACAAATGATATGGTGATATGAACAAATGAAATGGTGATATGGACAAATGATATGGTGATATGGACAAATGATATGGTGATATGGACAAATGATATGGTGATATGGACAAATGATATGGTGATATGGACAAATGATATGGTGATATGGACAAATGATATGGTGATATGGACAAATGATATGGTGATATGGACAAATGATATGGTGATATGGACAAATGATATGGTGATATGAACAAATGAAATGGTGATATGGACAAATGATATGGTGATATGGACAAATGATATGGTGATATGGACAAATGATATGGTGATATGGACAAATGATATGGGATATGAACAAATGAAATGGTGATATGGACAAATGAAATGGTGATATGGACAAATGATATGGTGATATGGACAAATGATATGGTGATATGGACAAATGATATGGACAAATGATATGGTGATATGGACAAATGATATGGTGATATGGACAAATGATATGGTGATATGGAGAAATGATATGGTGATATGGACAAATGATATGGTGATATGAACAAATGAAATGGTGATATGGACAAATGATATGGTGATATGGACAAATGATATGGTGATATGGACAAATGATATGGTGATATGGACAAATGATATGGTGATATGGACAAATAATATGGTGATATGGACAAATGATATGGTGATATGGACAAATGATATGGGATATGGACAAATGATATGGTGATATGGACAAATGATATGGTGATATGGACGGTGATATCCTTCTTAAATAAATCCAGTACCTAGGGCACATCATGACGAATACCGCCAAGTACCATCCCTACAATCTATTCTTCAAGGAAAAACAATACTAACTTTAGTTTTGGTACACAGAAAACAATTTAATTCAAAATTAAATAGGCAAGACAAGATAGATCCAGTGTTTTTATTTGCTTTAGACAAAATAGCTTGATTAAAAAAGGTTTTTGAAATAATAGGAAAGTATTTTCTTTAATTTTTAGTCAAAAATATATTAACAGATGTTACTTTTCTCCACAAAAAAAATAAAAATAAAGATTATAGGCACTCTATAGCATAGTTACTTTAAAAGAAAACTTGACAAATGATATGGTGATATGAACAAATGAAATGGTGATATGGACAAATGATATGGTGATATGGACAAATAATATGGTGATATGGACAAATGATATGGTGATATGGACAAATGATATGGTGATATGGACAAATGATATGGTGATTAGGACAAATGATATGGTGATATGGACAAATGATATGGTGATATGGACAAATGATATGGTGATATGGACAAATGATATGGTGATATGGACAAATGATATGGTGATATGAACAAATGAAATGGTGATATGGACAAATGATATGGTGATATGGACAAATAATATGGTGATATGGACAAATGATATGGTGATATGGACAAATGATATGGTGATATGGACAAATGATATGGTGATATGGACAAATGATATGGTGATATGGACAAATGATATGGTGATATGGACAAATGATATGGTGATATGGACAAATGATATGGTGATATGAACAAATGAAATGGTGATATGGACAAATGATATGGTGATATGGACAAATGATATGGTGATATGGACAAATGATATGGTGATATGGACAAATGATATGGGATATGAACAAATGAAATGGTGATATGGACAAATGAAATGGTGATATGGACAAATGATATGGTGATATGGACAAATGATATGGTGATATGGACAAATGATATGGACAAATGATATGGTGATATGGACAAATGATATGGTGATATGGACAAATGATATGGTGATATGGAGAAATGATATGGTGATATGGACAAATGATATGGTGATATGAACAAATGAAATGGTGATATGGACAAATGATATGGTGATATGGACAAATGATATGGTGATATGGACAAATGATATGGTGATATGGACAAATGATATGGTGATATGGACAAATAATATGGTGATATGGACAAATGATATGGTGATATGGACAAATGATATGGGATATGGACAAATGATATGGTGATATGGACAAATGATATGGTGATATGGACGGTGATATCCTTCTTAAATAAATCCAGTACCTAGGGCACATCATGACGAATACCGCCAAGTACCATCCCTACAATCTATTCTTCAAGGAAAAACAATACTAACTTTAGTTTTGGTACACAGAAAACAATTTAATTCAAAATTAAATAGGCAAGACAAGATAGATCCAGTGTTTTTATTTGCTTTAGACAAAATAGCTTGATTAAAAAAGGTTTTTGAAATAATAGGAAAGTATTTTCTTTAATTTTTAGTCAAAAATATATTAACAGATGTTACTTTTCTCCACAAAAAAAATAAAAATAAAGATTATAGGCACTCTATAGCATAGTTACTTTAAAAGAAAACTTGAAAAACTTCTGCTTCAGTTAAAACAATTCGAAATAAAAACGATCATTAAACAAATGATAATAAAAAGAAAAAAGTCTCAACATTCTGATTAGTAAATTAAATTAAAAAAATATATTAATAGCACTTCAGGTGATTTAATGTGATGTCTGTAAAGCCTACAGAAAATAAAAATCAAATCTCTTCTCGGATAATACTCTCGCTCCGTGCACAACAAAACAAAAAAAAAACCTAATTTTCGTTACTTTTCTCTTTAAAATAAAATCTCTTCGCGAATAAAAAATAAAATAATTCAACAAATCACAGTCCAAATTCAACAACAGAAAAACAAAAATTACAATAAAACTAATTCGCGATCCCATTGCAGAGATTCTGTCGATGGTCCAGGATGGCTTGCCACAGCCGGAACTTCGTCCCCGGTCTCAAACTCACTTCCGCCAAGTCATCCTTACCTATCCTCATCAAGACATCATCATACGTAAAATTCGCTTCCAAGAAAATTTTCTTAGCGCTCTCACTAATCCCAACACCTTCCAACCACTTCGACAACCTCGAATCCACATCAATCTCATCCTTTTCAGTACAATTACAAAGCTGAGATTCTTGATGCCGCTGAAATAAAGTCTTGAGCTAGAACATAAACACGCAATTAAAAACGCAGCAAATTTAAATACGCGAAATATTTACATCTCGGAACTCAGATTCCAATCTGGCGAAGTCCCCTCGCGATTTATCCCGCCAATCGAAATTCGCGCTTTTGTGGGACTTCGTCGAGTTCACGGTGCTTGGAGAACTGTGATTGGCTAAGTTTTCGGCTAGTTCCGGAGAAAACACGTTTATAGCTGCGGCGACGCCCGAACGCACCAAATTATCCAACGCGAACATCCAATGAGGCTTTATTGGATGCAGTCTTAATACATCATTCACAGATTCCTACAAATTTAATTTATTAAAACATTTTATACATGAAATTTAAGAGTCTAGACTGCACAGACTAGACTGGATTAAAGACTTTTGCAGTCTAACTATCTACAGTATCTACAGGGGTACTACTGGATCTACAGGGGTACTACAGCGGATAGATCTATTTGATCTGCATAAATGGAACATCCAATAGGCCACTCACTAGGCCGCAGTGAACAAAACAAAAACCTAACCTATCTAGAGTATCTACACGAGTACTACTGGATCTACAGGGGATAGATCTATTTGATTTGCATAAATGTAACAAAGGAGTAAGGAACTTCGGAATAGAAAACTCTAAAGGACAAATGGAGACAGAACAAAGGGAGATGCTGAAAATATGGGAGGAATACGAAAAAGAACTCTACGATAAGAAACACCGCCCGCAAGTAATTAAAATAGAGACAGAGGAGGCGGTTGATGAAGACGAAAAAGGGCCCAGCATATTGAAAACAGAAGTAGAGAAGGCAATTAAGGACATGAAGAGGAGGAAAGCTACAGGAGAAGACGACATACCAGTGGATTTGCTGAAGGAAATCGGAGATGGAGGTTTGAAAGCGTTGACACAACGTTGACATCAACAAAATCTACGATAAACAAACTGGGGAATGGCCTAAAGACTTTTTAGATGTCACAATAGTTGCTCTAGAAAAGAAACAGCAAGCCAAGAAATGTAGTGATTACAGTAGTTTGATCTCACAAGTGGCGAAGATCATTGCAAAAATACTCAATGGACGGATAAAACATAAAATCGAAGAAGTAATGGAAGATGATCAGTTTGGATTTAGGAAAAGAAAAGGAACCAGGGACGCCATAGGCATGATGAGGATATTGTCGGAGAGAGTTTTGACTGTTAACGAAGAGGTTTTGTAGATTGGCTGAAGGCCTTCGATAGAGTTAACTGGACAAAATTGATGAATATTCTTAAGGAGATTGGTGTCAACTGGAGAGACCAGAGACTAATTTGCAATCTGTACATGAGACAAAGAGTAAAAGTACAATTGATCTATGGAGAAACAAACAGCGTAGAAATAGGAAGAGTAGTCAGACATGGATGTTGTCTATCGCCGAGTCTCTTCAATTTGTATGGTGAATGGCTGGCGAGAGAAGCTTTGCAAGGATATGGAAATTTCAAGATAGGGGGACGCCTCATCAACACCATCAAATATGCAGATGACCTGGTAGTACTCGCCAAGAACCAAAGACAGCTACAACACATGATGAACCGGCTGGTGTAAACTGGAAGGAAATATGGCATGGAAATTAACAAGGAAAAATGTAAAGTGATGAGGATATCAAAAAGGAAAAAACCTTTGAAGATAACAGTCGACAATCAAGAACTGGAGAATGTAAAACAGTGCAAGTACTTGGGAAGCCTGCATACTTCACAAATGAAATTCGAGCAAGAATTGCCATGGCCAAAGCTGCATTCAACAAGAAGAGGACTCTACTGACCAGCAAGTTGAGCTTGGAACTAAGGAAGAAACTGGTGAAGTGCTACATCTGGAGCATTGCACTGTATGGAGCAGAGACGTGGACCATGAGAAAAAGGGAGAAAAAATACCTCGAAAGTTTTGAAATGTGGTGTTGGAGGAGAATAGAAAAGATCAAATGGACAGATAGGGTGACAAACGAGGAGGTACTAAGAAGGGTAGGAGAAAAGAGAATTATTCTAAATACAATTCTCCAGAGGAAGGCCAACTGGATTGGACATATAATTAGACATGAGGGGCTCATACATGACGTCATTGAAGGGAAGATTAAAGGAACTGCAGGTCGAGGAAGAAGAAGAATCATCAGGATGTCATGAAAGAAAGGAGGAGATACAGCAGGCTAAAGGAAGAAGCTGAGGACAGGGAACATTGGAGGCAGAAATTCTCCGTACAAAGACAAGGACCACTAGGCAGAATACTGTATAATATAATAATAACATCCAATAGGTCACTCACTAGGCCGCAGTTTTCAAACAAAAGAAAAACCTAACCTATCTACAGTATATACAGGAGTACTACTGGATCTACAGGGGATAGATCTATTTGATTTGCATAAATGGAACACCCAATATTCCACTCACTAGGCCGCAGTCTTAAAAAAAAAACTGTCGAATAATTTCGTTTTTTTGAATAAATTAAATTGTGCTTAGCCTCAATAATATGTGCTTAGCACAATTTAATCTTACTAATTAAATAATAAACAAACCTGATATAAATAAATAGCAAACTGCAACTGATTAATAGCCGTCATCTCGAAATCCAATTCTTCCTTCAACTGACTAACAGCAGACTCGATGACGTTCGGCGACTGCTCGGTCAAGTAGTCCTTCAAGGCGGTCATGAGCCGTTCCAAATGCTGCGTGGTCAAGACCGTCTCGCCCACGTACTTGCTGCGGATCTTCTGCATCCACAGCTCGCAGATTTTGGCGCTGTCCTGCGACAGGACCTTGGCGAGCGTCGTCCTCCGCTGCGAGTCCTTCTTGAGCAAATAGAACCCGTCCGATTCGCCGTTGCCGTCCACTTCCGGGGAGAGAAGCGTGCCGGAGGAATTCCGGCGATTCTCCCCATCCGGATCCGAGTCTATCGACGGAGTAGACGCGATACTGAAATCATTCCCTCATCAATCGTTAATCTATTCGCGTTGGGAATAAAACTAGATAGAAGTAGATCATACAACTGTTTAAGTTTTATTTAGTCTTAGACATTCTGAATAGACCTTTTCATAGTTTAATTTTTTTTGTGCGCATGCGTCAATTTTCGCCATGTACGTCAAAAAGTGCCCGAAATTTTTTGACGTATAACCAGTGAAAATAACAAAATTTGCCCAAAATATGACAGTTTCGGGCACATTTTGTTATTTTCACTTTCCCTTCCCGCCTTTTAAACATTGCGGACGCGCATGCGCTTAACTAACCGTAAAAAGGTCTATTATAACTTTATTATCTCGTAGTAAAATATACAAGATTAACAACTCGCTAAACTGTTTTGAGTTGTATTGTCCTAGTCTTCGACATTGATATAACTTGATTGTCTTGTTTTTTTGAAAACTAATATTAACACTTTAATGGCCGCGGGTCTGCACAGTTAAATTTGTCCAGGGGTCGGCAATACTTTTAAAAGATTAAATTAAAAAGCTTTTAATAAATTCAAGAAATAATTGGATGATGGTGATGATGATTGGGTTGATTGGGATGATACGAACATCATGTTGATGATGACGAACAATAATGATGATGGTGATACTGATGGTGAAGACGAAGATGATGAATTATAAGCAAATTTTATAAATTTGCAATATAATTCAAATTTCATCCATATCCATATGATGAGAGCCATAGTAGTCCAGAGGATGATGGTGATATTGACACGGATGATAATAATGATGGTGATAACAGTTGTACCGCCTATCACACGTACGTCGTGTTAACGGCCATTAAAATGTTATTATGGACGGTTATGATGGAAGTAAAACTTGAAAATTGTGATCCGGCCCGCAGTACCACGGGCCGGATCCGGCCATCAATTTCATATTCTCCGAGCATCGTAACAATTTTGAAATATTAGCCGCGGGCCGGATCCGCCCTTTAACTTGATTTTCTGTGGCTCTAGTAACAATTTTCAAATCTTACTACCACGGGCCGGATCCGCCCTTCAACTTGATTTTCTGTGGCTCTAGTAACAATTTTCAAATCTTACTACCACGGGGCGGACTCGCCCTTCAACTTGATTTTCTGTGGCTCTAGTAACAATTTTCAAATCTTAGCCGCGGACCGGATCTGCCCTTCAACTTGATTTTCTGTGGCTCTAGTAATAATTTTCAGATCTTACTACCACGGGCCGGATCCGGTCTCAACTTGATTTTCTCAGGCCATCGTAACAATTTTCAAATCTTACTTACGGTCCATCATAACATTTTAATGGCTCATAACACGACCTACGTGTTGATATTAAAGCAGGACGGATGTGTTCAAGGTATCGTAAGTTAAGCAATTGGTTGGATTCGGTTAAAAATATGTAAATTCACAATATAATTCGAGGATGATAACAATGATGGTGATCAGTCACTAACAGTTGCGCCGCGTATCACACGTAAGTCGTGTTATGGGCCATTAAAATGTTGTGATGGACCGTAAGTAAGATTTGAAAATCGTTACGAGGGCCGGAGAAAATCAAGTTGAAGGGCGGAACCGGCTTGCGGTTCCACGGGCCGGATCCGACCTTCAACTTGATTTTCTCCGGCCCTCGTAACAATTTTCAAATCTTACTACTACGGGCCGGATGGATCCGGCCTTCAACTTGATTTTCTCCGGCCCTCGTAACAATTTTCAAATCTTACTTACGGTCCATCATAACATTTTAATGGCCTATAACACGACCTACGTGTGATACACGGTACAACTGTTAGTGACTGATCACCATCATTGTCATTATTATCATCATCCTCGAATTATATTGTGAACTTACATATTTTTAACCTAACCTAACACACCGCTTAACTTTCGAAACCTTGAACACACTCGGCCTGATATAATAAAATTTGAAAATTGTTACGAGGGCCGGAGAAAATCAAGTTGAAAGCTGGATCCGGCCAGCGGCACAGCAACTTTCCGGCCCGCGGCACTGGCTTTCAACTTGATTTTCGCCGGCCCTCGTAGCAATTTTCAAATTTCACTACCGCGGACCGGATCCGGCCTTCTACTTGATTTTCTCCGGTCCTCGTAACAATTTTCAAACCTTATTAAATCAGGCCGAGTGTGTTCAAGGTTTCGTAAGTTAAGCAGTTGGTTAGGTTAGGTTAAAAATATGTAAATTCACAATATAATTCGAGGATGGTGATGATAATGGCAATGAAGGTGATCAGTCACTAACAGTTGTACGGGTATCACAGGTGGGTCGTGTTATGGGCCATTAAAATGTTATGATGAACCGTAAGTAAGATTTGCAAATTGTTACGAGGACCGGAGAAAATAAAGTTGAAGGCCGGATCCGGCCCGCGGTGGTAAGATTTGAAAATTGTTACAAGGGCCGGAGAAAATCAAGTTGAAAGCCAGCGCCGCGGGCTGGAAAGTTGCGGTGCCGCGGGCCGGGTCCGTCTTTCAACTTGATTTTCTCCGGCCCTCGTATCAATTTTCAAATCTTATTAAATCAGGCCGAGTGTATTCAAGGTTTCGTAAGTTAAACGGTTGGTTAGGTTAGGTTAAAAATATGTAAATTCACAATATATTTCGAGGATGATGATGATAATGACAATGATGGTGATCCGACCCGCAAGTAGTAATATTTGAAAATTCTTGCGAGGGCCGGAGAAAATCAAGTTGAAGGCCGGATCCGGCCCGCGGTAGTAACATTTGAAAATTGAATAAGCCGGATCCGGCTTTCAACTTCATTTTCTCCGGCCCTCGAAAAAATTTTCAAATCCTATTAAATCAGGCCGAGTGTGTTCAAGGTTTCGTAGGTTAAGCGGTTGGTTAGGTTAGTTTAAATAAAGTCAAGAAATAATTTGATGACGGTGATGATGATTGGGATGATATTTATGTTGATGATGGCAAACAATAATGATGATGATAGTGATACCGATGGTGAAGACAAAGATGGTGAATTAAAAAAAAATATTTAAATTCACAATATAATTCGAGCATGTTGATGATAATGACAATGATGGTGATCAGTCACTAACAGTTATAGCGGGTATCACACGTACGTCGTGTTATGGGCCATTAAGATGTTGTGATGGGCCGTAAGTAAGATTTGTAAATTGTTACGAGGGCCGGAGAAAATCAAGTAGAAGGCCGGATCCGGGCCGCGGCACCACGGGTCGGATCCGGTGATCAACTTTATATTCTCCGGTCCTCGTAACAATTTTCAAATCTCAGCCGCGGGCCGGATCCGCCATTCAACTTGATTTTTTCCGGCTCTCGTAACATTTTTCAAATCTTATTAAATCAGTGTGTGCAACGAGTGTGTTCAACAACGGGCCGGATACGGCGATCTACTTGATATTCTCCGGCCCTCGTAACAATTTTCAAATATTAGCCGCGGGCCGGATCCGCCCGTTAACTTGATTTTCTCCAGCCCTCGTAACAATTTTCAAATCTTATTAAGCGGTTGGGTAGATTAGGTTAAAAACATGTAAATTCACAATATAATTCGAGGATGCTGATGATAATGCCAATGATGGTGATCAGTCACTAACAGTTGCAGCGCGTATTACACCTACGTCGTGTTATGGGCCATTAAAATGTTGTGATGGACCGAAAGTAAGATTTGAAAATTGCTACGAGGGCTATTGTTATGGAGAAAATCAAGTTGAAGGCCGGATCCGGCCCGCGGTAGTAAGATTTGATTATTGTTACGAGGGCCGAAGAAAATCAGGTTGAAGGCCGGATCCGGCCCGCGTGGTAAGATTTCAAAATTGTTACGAGGGCTGGAGAAAATCAAGTTGAAGGTCGGATCCGGCCCGCGGTAGTAAGATTTGAAAATTCAAAAATTTGCAAAAGCCGGATCCGGCTTTCAGCTTCATTTTCTCCGGCCCTCATAACAATTTTCAAATCTTATTAAATCAGACCGAGTGTGTTCAAGGTTTCGTAAGTTAAGCGGCTGTTTGGGTTAGTTTAAATAAATTCAAGAAATAATTCGATGATGGCGATGATGATTTGGATGATGCTCATGTTGAGAATGACGAACAATAATGATGGTGACAGTGATACTGATGTTGAAGACGAAGATGGTGAAGACGAAGAAGGTGAATTAAAAAAAAATCGGGTTGGATCCGGCCCGCGGTACCGAAAATTTGGAATTACATTAAATAAAAGACCGTAAGTTTTGAAAATTGTTACGAGGGCCGGAGAAAATCAATCAATGAAGGCCGGATCCTGAACGCGGAGCCGCGGAAATTCAAGAAATAATTCGATGATGATGATGTGATGATGATCATAATAGTGATACGGATGGCGAGGACGAAGATGATTATATAAATTCAAAATACAATTCATTGATGTTAATGACAATGATGATAATAATCATGATGATCGGTCACTAATAGATGTATCGGGTATCACACGTACGTCGTGTTATCGCCCATTAAAATGTTATAATAGATCGTAAGATATGAAAAATTTTACGAGGGCCGGAGAAAATCAAGTTGAAGGTCGGATCCGGCCCGCGGTGCTGCGAAAATTCGAGAAATAATTCGATGATGATAATGATGATGATAATAGTGATACTGATGGCAAGGACGAAGATGATTATATAAATTTACAATACAATTGATTGATGTTAATGACAATGATGATGATCAGTCACTAACAGTTGTATCGGGTATCACACGTACGTCGTGTTATCGGCCATTAAAATTTTACGATGGTTCGTAAGTAAGATTTGAAAATTTTTACGAGGGCCGGAGAAAATCAAGTTGAAGGCCGGATCCGGCCCGCGGTCCCGCGGAAATTCAAGAAATAATTCGATGATGGCGATGATGATGATAATAGTGATACTGATGGCGAGGACGAAGATGATTATATAAATTCACAGTACAATTCTTTTATGTGTATGACAATGACGATAATGATGATGATCGGTCACCAATAGTTGTATCGGATATCACACGTACTTCGTGTTATCGGCAATTAAAACGTTATGATGGATCGTAAGTAAGATTTGAAAATTTTTACGAGGGTCGGAGAAAATCAAGTTGATGGCCGGATCCGGCCGGCGGTGCCGCGGAAATTCAAGAAATAATTCGATGATGGTGATGATGATGATAATAGTGATACTGATGGCGAGGACGAAGATGATTATATAAATTCACAATACAATTCATTGATGTTAATGACAATGATGATTATAATGATGATGATCGGTCACTAACAGTTGCATAGGGTATCATACGTCGTGTTAACGGCCATTAAAATGTTATGATGGATCGTAAGTAAGATTTGAAAATTTTTACAAGGGCCGGAGAAAATCAAGTTGAAGGCCGGATCCGGCCCGCGGTCCCGCGGAAATTCAAGAAATAATTCGATGATGGCGATGATGATGATAATAGTGATACTGATGGCGAGGACGAAGATGATTATATAAATTCACAATACAATTCATTGATGTTAATGACAATGATGATAATAATGATGATGATTGGTCACTAACAGTTGTATCGGGTATCACACGTACGTCGCGTTATCGGCCATTAAAATGTTATGATGGACCGTAAGTAAGATTTGAAAATTGTTACGAGGGCCGGAGAAAATCAAGTTGAAGGCCGGATCCGAGACCCGAGGATCCGACCTACAACTTGATTTTCTCCGGCCCTCGTAACAATTTTCAAATCTTAATAAACCAGGTCGAATATGTAGACATTGCCTTCAAGGTTTCATAAGTTAAACGGTTGGTTTAAGCTTTGAAATATGCAACGACACTCGCTTATTCGATGCTTTGACCATTCCTGATATACATATAGATGTATATAATGTATCTTATTAAGAACACTACTTCTATCTACTTTTCAACTAAATTTTGTTAAGTCAACTAAGTTTTGCGGGTTGCAATGGGGTGTGTTAGTGGTACGAGGATGTTGTCGGTTACCTGGCAAATGAGAGTACACTGGGCATTTGAATGGGTGGCAATAAATTTCCTCGATTTTGTGAGCTGTAACGCAATCGAAATTAGCAAAGAAACAGAAAATTAAACAAGTAACATAATATCGGTGAGAGTTACAAACAGCGTTAGCTAAAGTAATAAAGCAAATCTCTCTAGTCTTGTCTGTCCAGTTCTATCCGTCCAGATTAGTCTAATTGGCGATCGATAATTGCGACTACGTCACCAACTTTCGTTCGTTTGACCATGTCGTTAAGCGAATTGGTCGTTAAGTGAGGACCGACCGATTTATTTGTAATTGGAGTGTACAAAACAAATTTAACACAAACACAAACATGCAATCGTAAGTTTCAGCGGTCGTTAAGTGGGTAGGTCATTAAGTTATGTAATCTTAAATTACATTTGAAGCCTTTCAACTTCTCTCTATGTTTATAAATAAAGTTTTTCTTCTTAGTACATTTTTTGGAGACGCCCTGTATTTTTGTTTTGCAATTGCCCATGTTTAAGTTTATCCCAATTAACCCTGTGCCAAAATATACAAAGCAAATAAAAACAATTTTGGGAGAAATGCACAAAAGAATCTAAAACTCGGTCGAAAATTGTACGTTTATGCAGAAATTTCTGATCAAAATCTCACCAATAATACTTGAAAATCCAATCATCATTAAGCAGATGCATACTGTTTTTAAAAACATTTATCCGTCGCACAGTCATTTAGAACACTGACATCGAAATCAACCGCACAAGACTATCTACACGTTTTTTGCAGTAGAAGAGATAAAAAGACTTTTTATTCTGGGAATTCCCAATAAACAAGCAAAAACGTCAGCTAACTTCAGTCTCAATTTTTGCTAAGAGAATTCTTTGCCTACTACTGTCTAATAGGCCTACGTCAAAAAAATGAGTCTATAACCTTTAAACGCGGTTGAAGCAAAACATCTTTGACAGTTGTACCAGCTGCCATTACTACACAGATTAAATTTTCTTTTCTTAATTTTCTTTAGGAGCGGCTTGGAAGTTACTTAAGTAGACCCTAGACCAGGGATGGCGACCCTATGACCCGCGGGCCAGACACTGACCCACACAAGCTTTTTAACCCCTTAACATACGAATAAAAAGCGCGTTGACGTGTCCATATACATGTGATCTTATCACATATACATGACGTCTTAGAGAAGACATTGTATGTTAAGGGGTTAAGTGACCCAGGCGTTGATTTTAGTACTTTTATTATTTTCTTATTAAAGTTTCTCAACCACAAAGGTATGAATATTAAATATATCAAAAAGAAATTTCTTCTCCAATTATTGTATTTTAAATATGTTTATCTACTCGCACACCAAAATGAAGTAAATTATTGTTTGTGATGCCATTATTATAAAGTATCCAAATCGTGCGTAAAAGTCCAATGTAAATCAAATGGAGTTTCATTATTAAACGATTTCTTTTTGTTGTTACTATGGCAACAACTCGCGTCACTAAACAAAAAACATGGACGTAGTGAACATAAATTTTCCGACGTTTATTAAAATTGAATTAATTTTTCTTCCTTCATTCCTTCAGTCTGGATTTTTCCGGCTCTAACATAATTTAATCTAACCATAACCTAATCTAGATTATATCTACGTTAACCTAGATTACATCGACAACGACCAAATAGTGTTCCCGTCACTGTGCGTTTTTACAAGTTAGCAATTTTTGCCACGGAGGCGCTGAACGTTCTAAGAAACATTATTCTAATGAACAAAATTTGACCCACTACTTTCGCCATCCCTGCCCTAGACGGTCTCGCAGCTTGATCAAACGGTTCATTCAATGGCTTGATGTGTGCTTCAATCAACAATTATTTTATTAAAACTCAATTGCAGTTGAGTTTTCGTTGAGCTAGATAGATTACACTTCGAACAATGGTGTCCAACACGGATTTGGCCTTCCTGACGTTGGTTGCCGAAAGCGTTCAAACCATCACCAGCAAGGCATTTCTCAAGCGTCAAGCAGAGAAGAAGCTTTTGATCAAAATTATTGACCGTCTAGGACCACCTATAGATCTTTTCTTAATCGGAAAATTCATTCCGGTCAGTAGAACAGCTTCCGTTTATTCAGGGGCCAGCCTTACAGGCTTTTTCTCCATCCATGTATGAACATGTACAGTCGCCCCCCTCCCCTATTTGCATGATCCATTACTCCCCCTTCGCCTTTTCCTGCTACTACCAGAGCAATATCATCAGCAAATCCTACTATTTCAACACCTTCTGGTAGCTTTAGCCCGAATATTCCATCGTACAGGATGTTCCACAGTGTAGAAATTTGCAATCGCCCAATTTGCACGTTCCATTACTTCCCCTTTCGTCTTTTCCTGTTACTACCAGAGCAATATCATCAGCAAATCCTATTTCAACACCTTTTGGTAGCTGTAGCCTAAGTACTCCATCGTGCAGGATATTTCATAGTGTAGGACCCGTTACTGAGCCCTGTGGAACCCCGCTGTGCTCTTCTCGTTCCACTACTTCATCGCCTGTTTCAATTATGATCTTTCGATCATGTAGGTAACTACGCTATAGTCTCAGCAGGTATGGGGGAAGCCTCTCTCACAAGACTCATTCATATCTCCCATGCTGCTGTATTGAAACCATTCCCAATGTCAAAAGTAATGACCACACTAATCTTTCCAGTCGCACTCAATTCAAATCAGCCGCAGAAAATCCTATAATTTCAATACCTTCTGGTAGCTTTAGCCTAAGTACTACATCGTATAGGATGTTCCACAGTGTAGGAATTTGTGGTCTTGATCAGATAAATCAAGATTACATAAAACGCGTGGCAGCGCCGCGCGTATGTGATCTTGTTCAGATAAATTAAGAAAATATACTACGCGCGGCGGCGCCGCGCGTATGTGATCTTGTTCAGATAAATCAAGACTACATACTACGCGCGGCAGCGCCGCGGTTATGTGGTCTTCATCAGATAAATCAAGACTACATACTACGCGCGGCAGCGCCGCACGTATGTGGTCTTGATCAGAAAAATCAAGACTATATATTACGCGCGGCAGTGCCGCACGTATGTGGTCTTGATCAGATAAATCAAGAATACAGAATATGCGCGGCAGCGCCACGCGTATGTGATCTTGTTCAGATAAATCAAGACTACATACTACGCGCGGCAGCGCCGCGCGTATGTGGACTTGATCAGATAAATCAAGACTACATACTACGCGCGGCAGCGCCGAGCTTATGTGATCTTGTTCAGATAAATCGAGACTACATACTACGCGCGGCAGCACCGCGCGTATGTGATCTTGTTCAGATAAATCAAGACTACATACTACGTGCGGCAGCGCCGCGGTTATGTGGTCTTCATCAGATAAATCAAGACTACATACTACGCGCGGCAGCGCCGCACGTATGTGGTCTTGATCAGAAAAATCAAGACTACATATTACGCGCGGCAGTGCCGCACGTATGTGGTCTTGATCAGATAAATCAAGAATACAGAATATGCGCGGCAGCGCCACGCGTATGTGATCTTGTTCAGATAAATCAAGACTACATACTACGCGCGGCAGCGCCGCGCGTATGTGGACTTGATCAGATAAATCAAGACTACATACTACGCGCGGCAGCGCCGAGCTTATGTGATCTTGTTCAGATAAATCGAGACTACATACTACGCGCGGCAGCACAGCGCGTATGTGATCTTGTTCAGATAAATCAAGACTACATACTACGTGCGGCAGCGCTGCGCGTATGTGGTCTTGATCAGATAAATTAAGAATACATACTACGCGCAGCGGCGCCGCGCGTATGTGATCTTGTTCAGATAAATCAAGACTACATACTACGCGCGGCAGCGCCGCGGTTATGTGGTCTTTATCAGATAAATCAAGATTACATACTACGCGCGACAGCACCTCGCGTATGTGATCTTGTTCAGATAAATCAAGACTACATACTACGCGCAGCAGCGCTGCGCGTATGTACTCTTGATCAGATAAATCAAGATTACATACTACGCGCGGCAGCGCCGCGCGGATGTAATCTTGTTCAGATAAATCAAGACCACATACTACGCGCGGCAGCGCTGCGCGTATGTGGTCTTGTTCAGATAAATCAAGACTACATACAACGCGCGACAGCGCTGCGCGTATGTGGTCTTGATCAGATAAATCAAGATTACATACTACGCGCGGCAGCACCGCGCGTATGTGATCTTGTTCAGATAAATCAAGACTACATACTACGCGCAGCAGCGCTGCGCGTATGTATTCTTGATCAGATAAATCAAGATTACATACTACGCGCGGCAGCGCCGCGCGGATGTAATCTTGTTCAGATAAATCAAGACTACATACTACGCGCGGCAGCGCTGCGCGTATGTGGTCTTGATCAGATAAATCAAGATTACATACTACGCGCGACAGCACCGCGCGTATGTGATCTTCAGATAAATCAAGACGACATACTATAACCCCATATGACGCTATATAAACTAAAAAATATGCTATATAAACTAAAACTATAGACCCCATAAGACGCTGCCGTGCGTATGTGGTCATGTGTAGGACCCATTACTGAGCCCTGTGGAACACGGCTGTCCTGTTCTAGTCCTTGTCGCCCTCAAGTCATATCAGCCTAGATGTCGCTCTTTAACATTTTGACATTGAAAAAAGATCTGAGTTACTATCAAGTCGCGGCTAAAGTAGTTTTACTTCAAAAATCTTAACGTCATTCTGGTTAAAATCAAGTTTGTCATAACTCTGCTCCAAGTGCTAAAATGCTTTGCTAAAACCACGCTTTGTTTGATATGAAACAGCTTCTACGCACTAAAGGCTGATTCTCATGTACGCGACACTCAGCTACGCGACGTCACGCGACATACCCTGTCAAATAATGATTACATTGTTTGGGCACGTTCTCACTATGACTACGCGACGTGCCCATTTAAAACAATGTAGTCATTATTTGACAGGCGATGTCGCGTGACGTCGCGTAGCTGAGTGTTGCGCATATGGGAATCGACCTTAATCCATGTCATTTTATAGCCATGCTGAAAAAGCAACTTTTGGAACGTAAAAAACCTAAACAAAGAATTGTTAGTTACCTCCTTCACCATTAACATTTTCATGTACTCCTTCCTAAAGCTTGCATGCAAACAAAAATATATTCAAAAAACTTACTCTCCAGATTCTGGACTTGTGGGTGTTTGATTCGGCGCGCTGGACCTTCCAGACAATCTAACGCCGACCCTTTCGGCCGGCACGGAAACACTTCGGTTATATTCAGTGGTAAGCCTAACGCTTTTTTTCCGTTCGCCCAAGAACGGATCTTCTAGCAGTTGTTGGGCCGTGGCTCTGCAATCGGGATTGGGCTCAAAACATCGCAGGATGAACGATTTCGCACGCTCGGAGAGTTCTTCGGGGACTTGCGGATGCTGCTTGTACATTCCCACCTTGAAAACGGCGGCTTGGGGCGACCCCAACTCAGTAAAAGGAGGTTTCCCAGTTGCCATTTCAACGATGGTGCAACCTAAAGACCAAATATCAGCCGGTGCGCCGTAACCTCTCTGTCCCTTATCAATGACTTCAGGCGCCATATATTGCAAAGTTCCTGCAAAGGTTTCAGTAGCAGGGCATAAACCTGCTAATCGCTTTGAAGTTCCAAAATCGGAAATTTTCACCACCCCACTGTAAGTATTAACTAACACGTTATCTCCTTTGATATCGCGATGAACGATTTTCTGATCATGGAGGTACTTAAGCCCTTCCAAAATCTGCTTGGTGTAATAAGCAATGGTATGTTCAGAACCTTTCAAAGGTCCCCATTTCGATCTTAACAAAGCGCTTAAGGACCCTCCAGGTACTTGCTCCATAAAGATTTTGAAGTAATTATCTTCTGATAGAGATCCTAGATATTGTACGATATTTCTGTGTCGTAATTGAGAGTGCAGACGGATTTCTTCGTGTAAAGGCTGGACTGCGCCTAAATTCTTTTCAGGTACTTCCTTCACAGCTATTCTAACTTGAGTATTTAAATCTCTGGCGGCATACACAATCCCGTAAGTTCCTTTGCCCAGAATTATCCTCTTCCCTTGCTCGTCCTTCTCGTATTCATACTTAATATCTCTCGGCGGCTCGATTTCCATTAAATAGTTTTCTTGGTCCACAGTCAATTGGAAGATCAATTTGTGGAAGCTTTCCCTGCAAGCCTCCGAAGGGAAGAAAATTTGGAAGTCGTCCGAGTTCTGGTGGACGTAGAGGAACAGGCAGCGTTCGTCGCGCTTGTAAACGCTAACGCTGCGGATCATCTGCGCGGTGAATTCCCAGTCGTGGATCTGCTTGCAGTCGTTGCGGAGGCTCTTCAAGCAGACGTTCGTGATTTGGAGAGTTTGCTGTTCCGCCGCCAGGTTCACGCACACGTATGTCGGCATCAATTCTTTGGTTGGTTCCAGCACCAAGGCGGGGAAGCGGATGCTGTCGTCCGCCGGAGCTCGAGTCGCTTCCAAAAAGAATTCCATCCAAAAATGAAATATCTAAAATGTGCAATTTATTAAATCAAAACAAACAAAAGATTGTGGATAACCCTATCATCCTTTCAGACTAATTTTTGGAGTGTAACGATTTTAACTCGCATTTTCACGGATTTCACGATCTCGTAATTTTTGAACGGCCCATCGCAGACTTCTAGTTTAGGCCAATCGATTCAGCGGCCCGAAATTAGTGGGAGACCATATTTTACACTTATTTTGCCATTTTTTGCCGTTTCCTCTCAGTTATTGCAACTTTTCAGAATTTCGCCATGAAAACTTGAATCTTTCCAAACAATTTATACATCGTTTTGCTCGTCTTGTCGTCGAGTTTTAGTGTGCCGAAAATGATTTCGCTAGGATTTTATAGTTTCAGAGAAATTGGCAAAAACCGAAAACGCCTGATTTTTCAAAAAATGGATTTTTTCGCGATTTTTTTGGGAAAATTTTTGGGCCTTTTTTTGGTTCGTCCGAAGGAAGTGGAAGCGCTAAACACGATCTTCCTGTTTATTTCGTTCAGATGCTCAAAATACCAGAGATATGCCCTATTTTACACTTATTTTGCCATTTTTGGCCGTTTTTTCTCAGTTATTGCAACTTTTTCCTTCAGAAAAATTTACCCCAATTCCTCACGCATCTTTCGAGACCAAAATTGTGGAAATCGGTTGAAAATTGACCGAGCGGTGAATTAAAATGTAACGGCTCGCGTACACCTAACCCGTAATCGGCCAAGGTTTGCTCGGGCGACGACGGCCGAACTCGGACGATTGAATCAAACACTTGTAAAAGAAAGACAGAGCGTACACAAAATAGCGCATACACCAGCGCGTACACCTAGGAAGCTACCGCAACTAAGAAATCCCACCGCACCTGCCATCGATCCGGCGGAGTACTCTTACGGCTCGCGTACACCTATTCCATCATTCATCGGCCGAAGTTTGTTCCCGATGACGGTCGTGTATTTTGTGTACGCGCTGTCTTTCTTTTACAAGTGTTTGATTCAATCGTCTGAGTTCGGCCGTCGTCGCCCGAGCAAACTTCGGCCGATGACGGATTAGGTGTACATGAGCAGTTACATTTTAATTCACCGCTCGGTCAATTTTCAACAGATTTCCACAATTTTAGTCTCGAAAGATGCGTGAGGAATTGGGCAAAATTTTTCTTGCAATAACTGAGAGGAAACGGCCAAACATAGCAAAATAAGTGTAAAATATGCCAAATCTCGGTTATTTTGAGCATTTGAACAAAATAAACAGGAAGATCGTGTTTAGCGTATCCACTTCCTTCGGACGAACCGAAAAAAGACCTTAAAATTTTCCCAAAGAAATCGCGAAAAAAATCCATTTTTTTTATCAGGAAAAAGTGCGTTTTCGTTTTTTTGCCAATTTCTCTGAAACTACAAACCCTAGCGAAATAATTTTCGGCACATTAAAACTCGGCGACAAGACGAGCAAATCGATGTATAAATTGTTTGGAAAGATTCAAGTTTTCTTGGCGAAATGCTGCATTGAAATTTTCCAGAATTTCGAATTCACAAGGCTATATCTCGAGAACGGTTGCAGATAATTAAAAACCGATTGCGGCATCGTTTTCAGGAGGACATTTCCCTGCGGGTGCACTAAGACTTCCTTAAAAACATTAATGAGTTTCCGAGTTCTGTGCTCGGCGGGGCAAATTTTCCGAAATTTCGCCCGTTTTTGCGAAAAACATGAATTGATATCTCGCGAACGGAAGCGGCTAACTTTCTTTTACAAGCGCTGTCTTTGTTTTACAAGTGTTTGATTCAATCGTCCGAGTTCGGCCGTCGTCGCCCGAGCAAACTTCGGCCGATGACGGATTAGGTGTACGCGAGCCGTTACATTTTAATTCACCGCTCGGTTAATTTTCAACCGATTTCCACAATTTTCGTCTCGAAAGATGCGTGAGAAATTGCAATAACTGAAAGGAAACGGCCAAAAATGGCAAAATAAGTGTAAAATTGGCCATATCTCGGGTATTTTGAGCATTTGAACGAAATAAACAGGAAGATCGTGTGTAGCGCATCCACTTACTTCGGTCGAACCGAAAAAAAGTCCCAAAACTGTTCCCAAAAAAATCGCGAAAATATCCATTTTTGATAAGGAAAAAAGTGCGTTTTCGGTTTTTTTACAATTTCTCTGAAACTACAAATCCTAGCGAAATCATTTTCTGCACAATAAAACTCGATGACAAGACGAACAAAACGATGTATAAATTGTTTGGAAAGATTCAAGTTTTCATGGCAAAATTCTGAATTCAATTTTTCCAGAATTTCGACTTCACAAGTCTATAACTCGAGAACCGTTGCAGATAATTAAAAACCGATTGCGGCATCGTTTTCAGGAGGACATTTCCCTGCGGGTGCACTAAAACTTCCTTAAAAACATTAACGAGTTCTCGAGTTCTGTACTCGGCGGGCCAAATTTTCCGAAATTTCGCCCGTTTTTGCGAAAAACATGAATTGATATCTCGCGAACGGAAGCGGCTAACTTTCTTTTACAAGCGCTGTCTTTCTTTTACAAAGGTTTGATTCAATCGTCCGAGTTTGTCCGATTTCGGCTGAGTTCGGATTTATTTCGATCAAATGCTCAAAATGCCCGAGATATGGCCTATTTTACACTTATTTTGCCATTTTTTGCCGTTTCCTCTCAGTTATTGCAACATTTTCCAACAGAAAAATTTAGCCCAACTCCTCACGCATCTTTCGAGACCAAAATTGTGGAAATCGGTTGAAAATTGACCGAGCGGTGAATTAAAATGTAACGGCTCACGTACATCCGCGTAATCCGTCATCGGCCGAAGTTTGCTCGGGCGACGATGGATTACGCGGATCAATTCACCGCTCGGTCAATTTTCAACCGATTTCCACAATTTTGATCTCGAAAGATGCGTGAGGAGTTGGGTTAAATTTTTCTGTAGGAAAAGGTTGCAATAACTGAGAGGAAACGGCAAAAAATGACAAAATAAGTGTAAAATAGGCTATATCTCGGGCATTTTGAGCATTTCATCGAAATAAAAAGGAAGATCGTGTTTAGCGCATCCACTTCCTTCGGACAAACCGAAAAAAGGCCCAAAAATTTTCCCAAAAAAATCGAGAAAAAATCCATTTTTTTGATTAGGAAAAAAGGGCGTTTTCGGTTTTTTGCCAGATTCTCTAAAACTACAAATCCTAGCGAAATCATTTTCGGCACAATAAAACTCGACGACAAGACGAACAAATCGATGTATAAATTGTTTGTAAAGATTCAAGTTTTCATGGCAAAATTCTGAATTGAATTTTTCCAGACTTTGGACTTCACAAGGCTATATCTCAAGAACGGTTGCAGATAATTAAAAACCGATTGCGGCATCGTTTTCAGGAGGGCATTTCCCTACGGATGCACTAAGACTTCCTTAAAAACATTAATGAGTTTCCGAGTTCTGTGCTCGGCGGGCCAAATTTTCCGAAATTTCGCCCGTTTTTGCGAAAAACATAAATTGATATCTCGCGAACGAAAGCGGCTAACTTTCTTTTATACGCGTTTGATTCAATCGTGCGACTTCGGCCGTCGTCGCCCGAGCAAACTTCGGCCGATGACGGATTAGGTGTACGCGAGCCGTTACATTTTAATTCACCGCTCGGTCAGTTTTCAAGCGATTTCCACAATTTTGGTCTCGAAAGATGCGTGAGGAGTTGGGCTGAATTTTTCTGTAGGAAAAGGTGGCAATAACTGAGAGGAAACGGCCAAAAATGGCAAAATAAGTGTAAAATAAACCATATCTCTGATATTTTGAGCATTTGAACTAAATAAACAGGAAGATCGTGTTTAGCGCATCCACTTCCTTCGGACGAACCGAAAAATGACCCTAAAATTTTCCCAAAAAAATCCATTTTTTTGATCAGGAAAAAGTGCGCTTTCGGTTTTTTGCCAATCTCTCTGAAACTACAAATCCTAGCGAAATCATTTTTGGCACAGTAAAACTCGGCGACAAGACGAGCAAATCGATATATAAATTGTTTGGAAAGATTTAAGTTTTCATGGCAAAATTCTGAATTAAATTTTTCCAGACTTTGGACTTCACAAGGCTCTATCTCAAGTACGGTTGCGGATACTTAAAAACCGATTGCGGCATCGTTTTCAGGAGGGATTGTTTTTCCCTACGGATGCACTAAGACTTCCTTAAAAACATTAATGAGTTTCCGAGTTCTGTGCTCGGCGGGCCAAATTTTCCGAAATATCGCCCGATTTTGCGAAATACATAAATGATGTTAAATGATATCTCGCGAACGGAAGCGGCTAACTTTCTTTTACAAGCGCTGTCTTCCTTTTACAAGCGTTTGATTCAATCGTCCGAGTTCGGCCGTCGTCGCCCGAGCAAACTTCGGCCGATGACGGATTAGGTGTACGCGAGCCGTTACATTTTAATTCACCGCTCGGTCAGTTTTCAAGCGATTTCCACAATTTTGGTCTCGAAAGATGCGTGAGGAGTTGGGCTGAATTTTTCTGTAGGAAAAGGTGGCAATAACTGAGAGGAAACGGCCAAAAATGGCAAAATAAGTGAAAAATAGACATATCTCTGATATTTTGAGCATTTGAACGAAATAAACAGGAAGATCGTGTTTAGCGCATCCACTTCCTTCGGACAAACCGAAAAATGACCCTAAAATTTTCCCAAAAAAATCCATTTTTTTGATCAGGAAAAAGTGCGCTTTCGGTTTTTTGCCAATCTCTCTGAAACTACAAATCCTAGCGAAATCATTTTTGGCACAGTAAAACTCGGCGACAAGACGAGCAAATCGATATAAAAATTGTTTGGAAAGATTCAAGTTTTCATAGTTTTCAGATACTTTAAAACCGATTGCGGCATCGTTTTCAGGAGGACATTTCCCTACGGGTGCACTAAGACTTCCTTAAAAACATTAACGAGTTCCCGAGTTCTGTGCTCGGCGGGCCAAATTTTCCGAAATTTCGCCCGTTTTTGGGAAAAACATCAAGTGATTGATATCTCGCGAACGGAAGCGGCTAGCGAAATGCAATTTACATATTTACAACAGACAGCGAAAACACTTTCAGACGCGTTTTGAAATTTTCCATTCGTTTGATTTTGCGAACGATTTTGCTAACTTTTCCAGTTTTTCTTTTAATTATTTTTCAATGACCACCATTTGTTTTTTTTGTCATATTACCACAACTATTATCTTACCTGTTCTTCTGGAGATTGTTCCTCGTCTTTTCTCTTGCGGAACTGATCGATCAACAAAATGTTTCCAACAGTCGATTTCAGATACCAATCGGGTGGTTTCAGCCGGAACATGCATTCAGCCGCCTGAATCGCATTGCTATAATGCTGCACCAGCACAGAAATCTCGAAGAAAGTCGCAACGTCCCAGTAATCCTGCAGAGACGACAAACTTCCCTTCTTGCCAATCAAATTGTTGAGCACCATTCCGATGTGTTGGAGCTCGTCGGATTCCTTGATATCTGCACCTCCTATGACTAGAAGAGTTGCCAGATTGATTCCCGCGTACTCGTTCGGTTGCACTTCGAAGCCCTTGCGGTACCAATAAATTGCCTGGTTCAGACTCTCTTTATCCGTATGGTTTGACTCAATGAATTTGTCTTTGTAAATTCGGCCACAAAGGCACAACATATCCGGAAAATGATTTTCTTTCTAAAAAAAAAAACATGTTATAGAATTATATTCAATGGACCTTTTTACGGTTTGTTAAGCGTATGCGCGTCCGCAATGTTTAAAAGGCGGGAATATGAAAGTTTCGGGCACATTTTGTTATTTTTCACTAGTTATACGTCAACAAATTTCGGGCACATTTTGTTATTTTCACTAGTTATACGTCAAAAAAATTCGGGCACTTTTTTGACGTACATGGCGAAAATTGACGCATGCGCAAAAAAATTCAACTATGAAAAAGTCTATTATTTTAGTGAAGAACACATTATTTAGAGATTTATAGATTCAGACTCCAAAGACTCCAAATATGTTCTAGGAATTGGAAAAACAAAACTTTTCACTCAAAAAATGTAACTTATTGTAACTAAACGGAAAATATTTGGGTAAGCTGAACAATTTATATACAAAGTTTGACATTTAGATGTCAGAATGACATGTGTGGTGACATTTAGATGTCAGAATGACATTTTAATGACATTTAGAGGTCAGAATGACATGTATGATGACATTTAGATGTTAAAATGACATTTGTTATGATATTTAGATCGATTGCACATTTGGACAAATTTTGATAAAAATGTTCCTTTTCAATAATTTTGTTCACATAACATTTATTCGCATCACTAAGACTAATAAATTACCTTTTCTAGAGCTTTAATGCAAACTTCAAGAGCCCTCTATCACCCAGAATTATATTCAATAGACATTTTTACGGTTAGTTAAGCGCATGCGCGTCTGCAATGTTTAAAAGGCGGGCATATGAAAGTTTCGGACACAATTTGTTATTTTCACTGATTATACGTAAAAAAAGTGCCCGAAAGGAAATTGATGTATGCGCACACAAAAATTTCAAATATGTATAGGTCTATTAATTTAGTGCAGAACACACGATTTATAACAGAAAAGTACTCCAAATATGTTCTAGCAATTAGAAAAACAAAACTTTTCTCTCAAAAACTGTAACTAAACAGAAAATATATGGGAAAGCTGAAAAAATTATTACAAAGTTTGACATTTAGATATCACAATGACATGTCTGATAACATTTAGGCGTCTGAATGACATGTCTGATGATATTTAGATGTCAGAATGACATGTCTGATGTCATTTAGGTATCAGAATGACATTTCTTATGATATTTAAATCAAATGCACATTTGGAAAAATCTGGATTAAAATGTTCCTTTTAACATTTAATCACATTTAGATGTCAGAATGATATATATTATGACATTTACATGTCAGAATGACATGTAAGACGAAATTTTGATGTTAGAATGACATATATAAGGACATTTACATATCAGAATGACATGTCTAATGACATTTAGGTGACACAATGACATGTCTGATGATATTTAGATGTCAGAACGACATGTCAGATGACATTTAGGTGTCAGAATGACGTTTCTTATGATATATAGAAAAATTGCACATTTGGAAAAATGTTGATTAAAATATTGCTTTTAACATTTGATGACATTTAGATGTCAGAATGACATATATAAGGACATTTAGATATCACAATGACATATCGTGGTATCAGAATGACATTTCTTATGATATTTAGAACAATTACACATTTGGAAAAATTTTGATTAAAATATTCTTTTTAACATTTGATGACATTTAGATGTCAGAATGACATGTACGACGAAATTTAGATGTTAGAATAACGTATATAAGGATATTTAGATATCAGAATGACATGTCTGATTACATTCAGTCATGTACGACAGACACTTATGTATCAGAAAGACATGTCTGATGACATTTAGATGTCAGAATGACATGTCCGATGACAATTAGGTGTCAGAATGACATTTCTTAAGTTATTTCGATCAATGCACATTTGGAAAAAATTTTAATTAAAATGTTCCTTTTGACATTTGATGACATTCAGATGTCAGAAAGATATATATGATGACATTGAGATGTCAGAATGACATGTAAGATAAAATAGACCTTTTTACGGTTAGTTAAGCGCATGCGCCAAGTTTGAAAGGCGGGAATATACAAGTTGCGGCACATATTTAGTTATACGTCAAAAAATTCGAGCACTTTTTCACGTATAACATGACGGAAATTGACACATGCGCACAGAAAAATTTCAACTATAAAAAGGTCTATTTAGATGTTAGAATGACATATATAAAGACATTTAGATGTCAGAATGACATGTCTGATGTCTCATGATGTCTGATGTCTTATTTGAGTGTCAGAATGACATTTCTTATGATATTTATATCAGTTCCTTTTGACTTTTAGATGTCAGAATGGCATGTAAGATGAAATTTAAATGTAAGAATGACATATATGACATTTAGATGTAAGAATGACATATGACATTTAGATATCAGAATGACATGTCTGATTACATTTAGGTGTCAGAATGACTTGTCTGATGACATTTAGATTTCAGAATGAGATGTCTAATGACATTTGGGTCTCAGCATGACATTTCTTATGATATTTATATCAATTGCACATTTGGAAAATTTTTGATTAAAATGTTCCTTTTGACATTTAGATGTCAGAACGACATATATGACATTTATGATGCCAGAATGACATGTAAGATGAAATAGACCTTTTTACGGTTAGTTAAGCGCATGCGCATCCGCCAAGTTTGAAAGGCAGGAATATGAAGGTTTCGGGCACATATGGGGTCGTCCATTAATCACAGTGAGAAAAATGTCCGTACAGACATTAAGGTGGCAGGTGGTTTCTAACTGGCATAAAAATAATATTATAAAGGAAAGATAAAAATGTATGAAAAGTAAAGGTGAATCATGTAAAAAACATATATTTGTACTGGTACATGAATATTAGGGTGGTCCTTAGTAGTACTATTACTAAGTACTATTTTGGCACCCGTTTTTTAGTGCGACAAATGGCTGTTTGTCAATTCAATTATTTGCTAGCCTAGCATAATGCGTGCGAGAAGTATACTTGTCGCACGGAATTATGGTAGGCGTACGCAAATTTTAAATAAAAATCGAATAGGTAAAAAAAAACCCAATCAAAATAAATATTAAAAAAGTGACAGACAGACCTTTTTGTCATTAAGAAATTGAAAGTTTTAGAATGATTCTACAGCGATATAGAATGATGAGACTTCTTATGACGAATCCGCACCACCGGAGATAATTGAAAACGCTAAATCTTTGTTTAGGATCCCATTTTTTGGATGGGTCCCGGACCCCAAACTTGTACGATACGTCCCCTCGCATGAGTAATAAAAAATATTATTTGCAACTCGTGCGGTATTGTCCTGTCGAGTGAATGAGCCAACTTCGTTCTCGTGGGCAATTGACAACATGGCGCACTAGTTGCACAATATACTATTTCTTTCGTTGGAATTCTTTAAGGCGTTGACAAATAATACGATCCTAATAAATCATACATATTTTTGTAGGAAATTTAACGCTCTATAAAAAAGGCCTCTAAATGATTTTTCGCTAACTCTACTGGTTCAAAAGTTATTTGAGGTCAAAGTTATAGTTATAGTCAATACAGCCAATAATGGTATAATCTAACTTCTGAACCAGTAGAGTAAGCGAAAAATCATTTAGAGACCTTTTTTGTAGAGTATTGTGTAGGTGTAGAGTGTTGAATCGTTGCCTGGCAACGGCGAGTCTCACGCCGCTTTACGGTTTAAAAACGCACTACACCCCCCTCCCTCTCACAACCTTTGTGATATTTCTCACCCCTTTCTCAACCCTATTGTGATATTTCTCACAAAACCCTACCCCCCCCCCCCCCTCGAGCCTCACGTGATTAATGGATTTAGTTATACGTCAAAAAGTTCGGGCACTTTTTTACGTATAACATGGTGGAAATTGACACATGCGCACAGAAAAATTTCAAGTATGAAAAGGTCTATTTAGATGTTAGAATGAAATATATAAGGACATTAAAATGTTTGAATGACATGTCAAATGTCATTTATGTGTCAGAATGAAAATTTTGTATAATATTTAGATTAGTCTTCTATTAATCTAATTTAGATTAGATTATATAAAGATAATTGCTTTTGTTTGTATATATTTTGTTTAAACTGTTCCATTTGACATTTGATGATTTTTAGATGTCAGAATGACATATATGACGACATTTAGATGTCAGAATGACATGTAAGATGAAATTTAGATGTTAGAATGACATATATAAAGACATTAAGAAGTCAGAATGACATGTCTGATGGCATTTAGGTGTCACAATGACATTTTTTATGATATTCAGATCAATTACACTTCTGAAAAAAAATTGGATTAAAATGTTTCTTCTGACATTTAGATATCAGATTTACAAATATTATGACATTTAGATGTCAGAATGACATGTCTGATGACATATAGGTATCAGAATGACATTTTCTATAATATTTAGATCAATTTCACATTTGGAAAATTTTGGATTAAAATGTTCCTTTTGATATTTGATGACTTTTAGATGTCAGAATGACATATATGATGACATTTAGATATCAGAATGACATGTCTGATGACATTTACGTATCAGAATGACATTTTTATGATATTTAGATCAATTGCACGTTTGGAAATATTTTGATTACAATGTTCCATTTGACATTTGATGACATTTAGATGTCAGAATGACATATATGTTGACATTTAGATGTCAGAATGACATGTAAGATGAAATTTAGATGTTAGAATAACATATTTAAGGACATTCAGAAGTCAGAATGACATGTCTGATGACATTTAGGTGTCAGAATGGCATCTCTGATGACATTTAGATGTCAGAATGACATATCTGAAGACTTTTAGGTGTGCGAATGACATTTCTTATGATATTTCGATCAATTGCACATTTGAAAAAAAATTTGATTAAAATGTTCCTTTTGACATTTGATGGCATCTGTCATCAGAATGACATGTAAGATGAATTAGACCTTTTTACAGTTAGTTAAGCGGATGTGCATCCGTGAAGTTTGAGAGGCAGGAATATGAAAGTTTCCGGCATATATTTAGTTATGCCGGAAATCAAAAGTTCGGGCACTTTTTGACGTATAACAGAAATTGACACATGCGCATAAAAAAATTTTCAACTATAAAAAAGTTTATTAGTCATATTCAAATTGCAGACAGATAAACAGCATTGTTACTCTAACAAGTTGCTCTTTCAAGTTTAGTTTCTTAATACTCTAAGCATTCTAATACCAGTTCAAATGTTGCTTAGTCTAATCTAGTTCCGTCAGAATTTATAAATAAATTCATCTATAGTCTATGTTTTGAAGAATGCAGTAACTAGAAACCTGATTTACACTATGCCAAATGTTCAATCTAGTTACAAAATTTGGCGCAAAATTCAAATATAGTTACTTGAATACAAAAGTGGTAATTTATTAATGGTTTCATTGATTATCTTATTATTATTGATTACATACTCCAAATAGCAACAATAGTAATAAAATACAAACAAATAAATGGAGAAAAACGCAAAAAATATAAATGATACAAACAGATCAGATGATAATTGTAAATTGACATGGCAGCCATTGACAACTAACAACTGCAAATGTATGTGAAAAGAAAGAGAGAAAAGAGGATGAGATGGAGAAGTAAATATTATCGGTGTGAACTTCTCCTCGATTTAAGCCAATCAGAGAAATAAGTCCTATCTTCCCTGTACTTCATTCTTAAAAAAATGGACTATAGAACGTAATATAGATTCTCAAAGTTTACGTAAAATTTGGATTGTATTATTCGCTCCGTGTATAACCGCGATTAGCGCCACCCGTGCCCAAAAAGACAACTTCATGTGTAATATATTGTATATAAAAAATTTTAATTTAATAAAATATACGATATTTGACAGCAAACAAAATTATAGGTTTCGTAATACGTCAATTCTGTAATAAGATAATGCCGAGATAATAATTATAAATTACATACATAATGGATATGCGTTTCTCAAGCATGCGGAAAATGTAAACATATTTATGCACTGATTGATTTTATTAACAAGAACACTAGTAAATCGAAGATTTCTGATGAGTAAAATGTCAATATGTTACAAAATACATGTCAATATAACTACACATGAAGTTCTTAAATGTTTCACCTTTGGCGCTAGTGCTGTTGCGCTTGGAGCGTAAATGCTTAAAACATTTAGTTTTTTTTGACACCCTGTACATTCATATCGAATAGACCTTAGTAAAGCGCATGCGCATCCACCAAGTTTGAAAGGCGGGAATATGAAAGTTTCCGGCACATAATTAGTTATACGTTAAGAAGTTTGGGCAATTTTTGACGTATAACATGGCAAATATTGACACATGCGCATAGAAAAATTTCAACTATAAAAAGGTACATTTAGATGTTTGAATGACATATATAAGGACATTTAGATATCAGAATGACATGTCTGATGTCATTTAGGTGTCAGAAAGACATTTTTATGATATTTAGATCAATTGCACATTTGTAAAAAATTTGATTAAAATGTTCCTTTTGACATTTGATGACATTTAGATGACAGAATGACATATATGGTGACATTTAGATGTCAGAATGATATGTCTGATGACATTTTGGTATCAGAATGACATTTGTTACGATATTTAGATCAATTGCACATTTGGGAAAATTTTGATTAAAATGTTCCTTTTGACATTTAGATGACAGAATGACATATATCGTGACATTTAGATGTTAGAATGACATGTCTGATGACATTTAGGTATCAGAATGACATTTGTTATGATATTTAGATCAATTGCACATTTGGGAAAATTTTGATTCAAATGTTCCTTTTTACATTTGGTGACTTTTAGATGTCAGAATGACATATATGATGACATTTAGATGTCAGAATGACATGTCTGATGTCATTTAGGTGTCAGAATTACATTTTCTATGATATTTAGACCAATTGCAAATTTGGAATTTTTTTGATTAAAATGTTCCGTTTTGTTGTTTTTTTGATTCCGGTTTGTTTTTGTTTGTGAATGGGAATTTCAATAACAAATGTCGAATTGCATAATTGATAAGCATCTGATAATTTTGTTCACAAAGTAATTATTTTCATGACTAAGTTTAATAAATTACCTTTTCTAGAGCCTTAATGCAAACTTCGAGAGCCCTTTCTCTATCACCTTGGGACTTTCTGCGATTCAAAGCGAAAGCGTACCAATACTGTATGTACGAGTTGATGCATTTTTTCGAGACGGGAAGAGTATTGAGATCGTCGACGAGTTGGACCATGGCGTCGTAGTCCTGGTCGTCGCGGAAGCAGAACAACATGTTGAGCACGACCTCGCCGGAGAGCACATTAGGATCGTCGAGACGTTTCCGAAGGGCGTGCAGGGCTACCCGCAGCTCTGGTCCGCTCAGTTGTTCCTTAGTCTTTTTTAAATCTGCGAGGAATTTTTCCTTCATATGAGCTCTGCAACAAAGAATTAAAATCATGACCTTAAAACCACTTCCAGAGGTAGATTCGTGCGCTCCAGACAAATTTGTATTAAGGTCGATTCCCATATGCGCGACACTCAGCTACGCGACATCGTGCGACATCTGTCAAATAATGATTAAATTGTTTTAAATGGGCACGTCGCGTAGCTCATTTAAATCAATGTAATCATTATTTGACAGGCTATGTCGCGTAACGTCGCTGAGTGTCGCGTATATGAGAATCAGCCTTTCATGATAATGCAGAGGGGAAGATATAGAGAACAGAAGTCATTTAAAATCTATTAAAGTAGCCTTTTGGCTAGTATGGGATCCTTTGTTCAATGGCGGTTTTGGGCGTGAGCCTGTCCTTCCGCCGTCGTGAGTTTTGTTTTTCTGTTGTTGTTTTGTTATTTAGTCTGTTGTTGTCGTCGGTTTTTGTTTGTCTTTCGTTTTTTTTTTTTTTTTTAATTTTAGTTTTTCATTTCGTTTCCTCCTTGGTTTGCTTCGGTGGGCTTTGTTAGGTTCTGCTTGGCTGCGGGTGGGTCTTGTTTCCTTCGTTTATTCTTGGTCCTTTGTCTTTTTGTCTTGATTTTATTTGTGTCGGTAGTTTTCTCTTCCTCTTGGTCTGGTCGCGCATCGGGCGGTTTCTTTTGGGGGCTTCGGTTCTTTTCTTGGCGGCGGCTTCGGTCGTATTTTTGGGGGCGGCGTCGGTGGTTGAATTGTTGGGGGCGGCGTCGGTGGTTGAATTTTTGGGGGCGGCGTCGGTGGTTGAATTTTTGGGGGCGGCATCGGTGGAATCTTCGGCGGCGGTTACGGTGGTCTTCTTGGCGGCGGATTCAGTGGGGTATTCGGCGGCGGTTTCGGTGTAATCCTCGGCGGCTGTTTCGGTGGTATCTTCGGCGGCTTCGGTGAAATCTTCGGCGGCTTCGGTGAGATCTTCGGCGGCTTCGGTGAAATCTTCGGCGGCGGTTTCGGTGGAATCTTCTGCGGCGGTTTCGGTGGAATCTTCTGCGGCGGTTTCGGTGGAATCTTCTGCGGCGGTTTCGGTGGAATCATCTTCTGTAGCGGTTGCGGTGTTTTTATCGGCGGCGATTTCGGTGTTCTTCTTCCTTTTCATTATGTAGAGAATCATTTCCTCTATAACGCTGTCGTCCAGGGTATCCAGGTAGCCTGGGTCGAGGTACTTTTGCGCTGCTTCGTTGAGGGTTGTCGGAGTACAGGTTGACATGTTGCAGCTGCGACGGTCGCTGAGACTATGTCTTTTGGCTAATTTTAGTTTATGTTTAAGTAATAGACCATTTTACGGTTAGTTAAGCGCATGCGCGTCCTCCTTGTTTAAAAGGCGGGAATATGAAAGTTTCGGGCACATTTTGTTATTTTGTCTAACGACGAGTTATATGTCAAAAAAGTGCCCGAAAATATGGAGAAAATTGACGTATGCGCACCAAAAAAATGTTAAACTGACAGAGTTTGTTTTATTGGATTGACATTGGGAAGATTTAAATTGACTTACTTGCTTTGCACCTCGACATCTTGCAGAACTTTCTTGAGCCGTTGTTGTAAAATGTCAATGCTGTCCTCGCCTCGAGCACCGCCAGCGGTTGTAAGGCAGGACTCATCTTCCGAAATCGCATAAGACACGAACTGGTAATTTCCACAAGAGAGCTGCAAAAACAAAACAAAACATTGGTTTTTGTTTTAAATTAATAATTAGTAAGGCCTAGGCTAGGAAACTTAGGAAACATCTCAAGACCCTAGGCCTAGAGGAGGATGATGGATGTAGATTCTGTGGCTCAGCAGAGGAAACCCCCATACATCTGTTCAAAGATTGCGGAGCATTACTCCGCAAGAGACAGATGTACCTTGGGGCTCACTGCTTGAACACAGAGGAGCTGCAGGCCTTGAATCAAACCCAGATCCTGAGATTCCTAAAGGAATCAGGATTAGAGGAGGCGCTCTAAATGGGTAAGTACACCAACACTTGGAGGAGGAGGGTGGGGTACAATAGATCTATAAAGGTCGCAGTACAAGTCGTCACCACCATATCTACAATCTACAAGGCCTAGGCTAAACCGCCGCCGTTTTCAATCGCGTGATTTTGTGACTCAAGTAAGTTAATACAAGCGGCCTCACTTGCGGTTTTTTTCCCGCGACTGATTTTCCATAGCGTACTGTGTGTTTCTCGAGCGATTTCGCGGTAATAGCGGTTACCGCTAGCGGGAAAAAACCGTAGTGCGGCTTCGGCCTTAGCTTAGGCCTAGACCGCACTACGGCTAAACCGCCGCAGTTTTTAATCGCGTGATTGAAGGACTCATGTAAGGCCTAGGCCGCACTACGGCTAAACCGCCGCGGTTTTTAATCGCGTGACTGTAGTAAGCTAATACCAGCGGCCTCACTTGCGGTTTTTTTCCGTGACTGATTTTTCTCATAGCGTACTGTGTGTTACTCGAGCGGTTTCGCGGTTACTGCTTGCGGGAAAAAACCGTAGTGTGGCCCCAGCCTTAGCCAAATTTTGAAACATATGCGGTATATGCAGCGACTGGACAACATGGCGAATGCTGAATCGCATTAGAACTGGAGTGGCCCCCGTAAGACCAACCTCATCAGCTGGGACCTGTTAGATAGAAATGACAAGTGCGACTATGGAGCCATGTCTTGTCTGTTTAGTCTTGTCTGTCTAGTCTTATGTGTTTAGTCTTGTCTGTCTAGTCTTGTCTGTCTAGTCTTGTCTGTCTAGTCTTGTCTGTCTAGTCTTGTCTGTCTAGTCTTGTCTGTCTAGTCTTGTCTGTCTAGTCTTGTCTGTCTAGTCTTGTCTGTCTAGTCTTGTCTGTCTAGTCTGTCTAGTCTTGTCTGTCTAGTCTCGTCTGTCTAGTCTCGTCTGTCTAGTCTCGTCTGTCTAGTCTTGTCTGTCTAGTCTTGCCTGTCTAGTCTTGCCTGTCTAGTCTTCTCTGACTAGTCTTGTCTGTCTAGTCTTGTCTGTCTAGTCTTGTCTGTCTAGTCTTGTCTGTCTAGTCTTGTCTATCTAGTCTTGTCTGTCTAGTCTTGTCTGTCTAGTCTTGTCTGTCTAGTCTTGTCTGTCTAGTCTCGTCTGTCTAGTCTTGTCTGTCTAGTCTTGTCTGTCTAGTCTTGCCTGTCTAGTCTTCTCTGACTAGTCTTGTCTGTCTAGTCTTGTCTGTCTAGTCTTGTCTGTCTAGTCTTGTCTGTCTAGTCTTGTCTGTCTAGTCTTGTCTGTCTAGTCTTGTCTGTCTAGTCTTGTCTGTCTAGTCTTGTCTGTCTAGTCTCGTCTGTCTAGTCTCGTCTGTCTAGTCTCGTCTGTCTAGTCTTGTCTGTCTAGTCTTGCCTGTCTAGTCTTCTCTGACTAGTCTTGTCTGTCTAGTCTTGTCTGTCTAGTCTTGTCTGTCTAGTCTTGTCTGTCTAGTCTTGTCTGTCTAGTCTTGTCTGTCTAGTCTTGTCTGTCTAGTCTTGTCTGTCTAGTCTTGTCTGTCTAGTCTTGTCTGTCTAGTCTTGTCTGTCTAGTCTTGTCTGTCTAGTCTTGTCTGTCTAGTCTTGTCTGTCTAGTCTTGTCTGTCTAGTCTTGTCTATCTAGTCTTGTCTGTCTAGTCTTGTCTGTCTAGTCTTGTCTGTCTAGTCTTGTCTGTCTAGTCTTGTCTGTCTAGTCTTGTCTGTCTAGTCTTGTCTGTCTAGTCTTGTCTGTCTAGTCTTGTCTGTCTAGTCTTGTCTGTCTAGTCTTGTCTGTCTAGTCTGTCTAGTCTTGTCTGTCTAGTCTCGTCTGTCTAGTCTCGTCTGTCTAGTCTTGTCTGTCTAGTCTTGCCTGTCTAGTCTTGTCTGTCTAGTCTTGTCTGTCTAGTCTTGTCTGTCTAGTCTTGTCTGTCTAGTCTTGTCTGTCTAGTCTTGTCTGTCTAGTCTTGTCTGTCTAGTCTTCTCTGTCTAGTCTTGTCTGTCTAGTCTTGTCTGTCTAGTCTTGTCTGTCTAGTCTTGTCTGTCTAGTCTTGTCTGTCTAGTCTTGTCTGTCTAGTCTTGTCTGTCTAGTCTTGTCTGTCTAGTCTTGTCTGTCTAGTCTTGTCTGTCTAGTCTTGTCTGTCTAGTCTTGTCTGTCTAGTCTTGTCTGTCTAGTCTTGTCTGTCTAGTCTTGTCTGTCTAGTCTTGTCTGTCTAGTCTTGTCTGTCTAGTCTTGTCTGTCTAGTCTTGTCTGTCTAGTCTTGTCTGTCTAGTCTTGTCTGTCTAGTCTTGTCTGTCTAGTCTTGTCTGTCTAGTCTTGTCTGTCTAGTCTGTCTAGTCTTGTCTAGTCTTGTCTGTCTAGTCTCGTCTGTCTAGTCTTGTCTGTCTAGTCTTGTCTGTCTAGTCTTGTCTGTCTAGTCTTGTCTGTCTAGTCTTGTCTGTCTGTCCTCCTCGGTGGTGTAGTTGACAACATACCCGCCTTTCAATGCGGGAGACCCGGGTTCGATTCCTGGTCGGGGAGACAACAACTAGGGCGGTTTTTCAATAAACCGTCCGGGCTGCCCACCCTGAATGAATGCAGAATATGCGATACCAGGGTGGCGCATACTAAAGCCAAGGTGGAATGGGGGGTTTAGTGAAAGTCTTGTCTGTCTAGTCTCGTCTGTCTAGTCTTGTCTGTCTAGTCTCGTCTGTCTAGTCTTGTCTGTCTAGTCTTGCCTGTCTAGTCTTCTCTGTCTAGTCTTGTCTGTCTAGTCTTGTCTGTCTAGTCTTGTCTGTCTAGTCTTGTCTGTCTAATCTTGTCTGTCTAGTCTTGTCTGTCTAGTCTTGTCTGTCTAGTCTTGTCTGTCTAGTTAGTCTTGTCTGTCTAGTCTTGTCTGTCTAGTCTTGTCTGTCTAGTCTTGTCTGTCTAGTCTTGTCTGTCTAGTCTTGTCTGTCTAGTCTTGTCTGTCTAGTCTTGTCTGTCTAGTCTTGTCTGTCTAGTCTTGTCTGTCTAGTCTTGTCTGTCTAGTCTTGTCTGTCTAGTCTTGTCTGTCTAGTCTTGTCTGTCTAGTTTTGTCTGTCTAGTCTTGTCTGTCTAGTCTTGTCTGTCTAGTCTTGTCTGTCTAGTCTTGTCTGTCTGTCCTCCTCGGTGGTGTAGTTGACAACATACCCGCCTTTCAATGCGGGAGACCCGGGTTCGATTCCTGGTCGGGGAGACAACAACTAGGGCGGTTTTTCAATAAACCGTCCGGGCTGCCCACCCTGAATGAATGCAGAATATGCGATACCAGGGTGGCGCATACTAAAGCCAAGGTGGAATAGGGGGTTTAGTGAAAGTCTTGTCTGTCTAGTCTCGTCTGTCTAGTCTTGTCTGTCTAGTCTCGTCTGTCTAGTCTTGTCTGTCTAGTCTCGTCTGTCTAGTCTTGTCTGTCTAGTCTTGTCTGTCTAGTCTTGCCTGTCTAGTCTTCTCTGTCTAGTCTTGTCTGTCTAGTCTTGTCTGTCTAGTCTTGTCTGTCTAGTCTTGTCTGTCTAGTCTTGTCTGTCTAGTCTTGCCTGTCTAGTCTTCTCTGTCTAGTCTTGTCTGTCTAGTCTTGTCTGTCTAGTCTTGTCTGTCTAGTCTTGCCTGTCTAGTCTTCTCTGTCTAGTCTTGTCTGTCTAGTCTTGTCTGTCTAGTCTTGCCTGTCTAGTCTTCTCTGTCTAGTCTTGTCTGTCTAGTCTTGTCTGTCTAGTCTTGTCTGTCTAGTCTTGTCTGTCTAGTCTTGTCTGTCTAGTCTTGTCTGTCTAGTCTTGTCTGTCTAGTCTTGCCTGTCTAGTCTTCTCTGTCTAGTCTTGCCTGTCTAGTCTTCTCTGTCTAGTCTTGTCTGTCTAGTCTTGTCTGTCTAGTCTTGTCTGTCTAGTCTTGTCTGTCTAGTCTTGTCTGTCTAGTCTTGTCTGTCTAGTCTTGTCTGTCTAGTCTTGTCTGTCTAGTCTTGTCTGTCTAGTCTTGTCTGTCTAGTCTTGTCTGTCTAGTCTTGTCTGTCTAGTCTTGTCTGTCTAGTCTTGTCTGTCTAGTCTTGTCTGTCTAGTCTTGTTTGTCTAGTCTTGTCTGTCTAGTCTTGTCTGTCTAGTCTTGCCTGTCTAGTCTTCTCTGTCTAGTCTTGTCTGTCTAGTCTTGTCTGTCTAGTATTGTCTGTCTAGTCTTGTCTGTCTAGTCTTGTCTGTCTAGTCTTGTCTGTCTAGTCTTGTCTGTCTAGTCTTGTCTGTCTAGTCTTGTCTGTCTAGTCTTGTCTGTCTAGTCTTGTCTGTCTAGTCTTGTCTGTCTAGTCTTGTCTGTCTAGTCTTGTCTGTCTAGTCTTGTCTGTCTAGTCTTGTCTGTCTAGTCTTGTCTGTCTAGTCTTGTCTGTCTAGTCTTGTCTGTCTAGTCTTGTCTGTCTAGTCTTGTCTGTCTAGTCTTGTCTGTCTAGTCAAGTCTGTCTAGTCAAGTCTGTCTAGTCTTGTCTGTCTAGTCTTGTCTGTCTACTCCTGTCTGTCTAGTCTTGTCTGTCTAGGAACACTTGTCATGGAACACTTGCCCTAACTGCCCACACAGTTGTACCCTCGACAATTTATAGACACACAACCAGCCTGGGCTTGGAAATTATAGTTTCCAGACATGAAAACGTAAGTTTGAAACATATTTATAATTTACCTTGAGTTTAAGAGTAGCTTCTCGATCTGTATCATTAAACAACAAAATGTTTTGCTTCATGTTGAAGCTTTCGCGAACTCCGAGATGGTAGAACAAGGTGCTTTGCTGTACTGGTAACGAGACGTCGACAATAGCAACATCTGCATTGTAAAAGCTGCTAACGACATTTGCTTCTCCAAAATCGAGCTTTTCGAACTGGATGTGTTGTAGAGCGGCTCCGACTTGTTGACAAGCTTGTCGAACCTCATCGTAAGCTTTTTTGCGGTGGCTTAAGTTGAGGCTCTGGCAAATATCAATGACGCATACTACATCCATATGAGGTCGGGATAAAGCGTTGCTGGATGAACTGGGTTGTAGCGTGTGGCCGGAGATGTCGGAATGGGAGCCGATGCTGTCCGTGCTGCGGCAATCTGCAAGGAAGATGCGAAGAGTGAGTTTGAGGTTTAGTGTTTTAGGGCTTTTGTTACCTAAATCTGGTTCTATTAACAAAGGGGCTAATTGTGGCATTATATATTTGTAGAGGGATTTGAGTGCGTGAAACATTTACATGGTGGCGATAATGGGTTTTGTGTGTCTGGAGGGTTTGTTTTTGTTTGTGAATGGGAATTTCAATAACAAACGTCGAATTGCATAATTGATAAACATCTAGATGTCAAAAGACGCGGAATGGAATGTCAAAGCGTGGACGCAGTGGAAAACTTTCACAGGAACCAATAAAAAAACAGAAGAAATTTGCATCGAAAACTCACACTGGCTACGAATTCTCGTCTCAGAGGCAAAAATTTTCCTAAACTGAATCTAATTTATTGATACTTAAAGTTAATTGAGCACTGATTGAACTCAATTGTGGCTGGCAGCACCAACTCACACCGAACTGCTTTCTTAAATAAAAATCTTCTTCCGATACCGTTTTTCTATTCTAACATGAAATATTTATCGACCAAACGTCCTCTCCTTCGACTATTTATAAGTATTTTGACACTTTTTGTCACATTTGGACAGAACAAGATCTTTTATTTGACATAATATCTTTAATCAACAGTCAACTACCCACAATACAAACAACTATGGTTGCCTATCTTTAGTAGTTACGATATGGTACAACGCAGTAATAGTCTTATTTATTTATTGTTGCATGCCTTGTCGAAGTTATATCTAGTCTTATGTGTATATTGTCTCCCTAATCATCCCCTGCTAGTTCTATCGGTTCTGTCTAATCATTTGCTCTTAAAAAAAGTTTGTCTAGTTCAGTGATTCTCAACCTTTTTTTATCCTGCTGTACACTTTCAACATCCAAATTTGGCGGCACACTGACAATACAATGAGTTTAATAGACATTTATTATTAAAGGGTATACAATTAAGGTTTAACAAGTGGATTGTTAAATTCAATTTAAATTCGCGAGTTAAACCTTAACTTTATCCGCGAGTGAAATACAAACTTTTATTCGATTTTGCTTTTGTTTAAACAAGAAACAATTCATAGAAAAGTTGGTCATGAATGTGGTGTTCTCATGGCAACGATAAAATTGTTGATTCGTCCGTCAAAATTTTATTTGGGGAATTTATTGTGTTTAATTAATTTGTGTTTTATTAATCGTAACTGGATATATTCGAAGAATTATTGTTAGATGGTGACGCGGAAAGATTTACTCCAGTAAAAATCATGAGTGAAATTACTCCAGCAAAAATCAATGTACGATAAAGTTATACATCAACTCTTCAACGACTTCAAACAAGCGTACGATAACGTCTTGAGGGTGGAGCTGTGGAATGCTATTATGGAACTGGGAATTCCGAGTAAACTTGTCAGCTTAACAAAGACCATCATGGAAGGCTCCAAAAGTGCAGTACGGATCGGGGGAAAGTTGTCAACCTTTTTTACGATAAATAATGGCCTGAAACAGGGAGACGCCATCTCCCCAATACTCTTTAATATAGCTCTGGAGAAGGTAGTGAGGGAGGCAAAAACGGAGCCACTGCTGTTTAGAAATCGGGGCCCGCGTCTTATATTGGCCTTTGCGGATGGCATAGACATCATTGGAAACAACCAGGAACGTTAAAGAAGAGTTTCAAAAAATAGAATCTGCAGCGGAAAATATGGGCCTAAAAATAAACGAGACTAAAACCAAGTACATGACCACATCAAGGACTAAACGTAGGGATAGGATAGGACAAAATGTGACGATGGACCAATACAACTTCGAAAGAGTCCAAGAATTTAAGTATCTGGGTGCCACTATCACGTCGGACAATGATATGACCAAAGAAATTAACAACATAATACAAAGTGCCAATCGATGTTGTTTTGCATTGCAGAGAATAATTAAATCAAAAAATGTATCTCAGACGACAAAAATAAGAATATACCGCTCCATTATAAGACCCATTATGACTTACGCCTGCAAAATCTGGACAATGACAAAAAGAACGAAAACAGACTGGGAGTTGCAGAGAGAAAAATACTACGGTGTATATACGGGCTTATAAGGGATGAATCTACACAACAGTGCCGCAGTAGAAAAAACAGGGAAATAGAAGAACTATATGACCAACCAGACATTGTAAGAACGATAAAAGCGGAACGACTGAGATGGGCCGGCCATGTAAAGAGACAGGAGGATAGACGAGTTGTTAGATTGGTATGGGAACAGGCCCCGGCAACACCGCGACTACGGTGGAGAGACAACATAGCATCAGATCTTAGATCCCTGAATATCATGGAAGCGAAGGAGCTAATGATGGACAGAGTTCAATGGAGGAGAGTTGTTGAGTCAGCCAAGACCCACCATGAGTTGTAAGAGCTACGGAGAGAGAGAGAGAGAAAAATCATGAGTACCAACAAAATGTAGGTATAATAAGTTGTGTGATTGGCGATCAAAAAAGTACATCAGCGAACATTTAGGATTATTATTGTATTTATTGTCCAATTTTCCGACGTATGCATGATATACGATTCCTTTGTGTGGTTTGTACACGATACTACAATTGGTCCGGTGATGAGAAATTGCAGAAAAACTCAACCTTTGAAAAAAAACCTCAAAAACCAAAACGAAAAACCTCACCTTTGTGAGGTTTTTCGTTTTACCCAAGCAGTGAGGTTACACAAATTATAACTATCTTATGTTACTTTACTAGTACATAAATCTATGGCCTGCAGCCCCTGACATATTAGGTCTTGACCTTTCTCGTTACTTGCTTTGACGCAGCGGAAGGCTCAGACAATGCATCTTGAGCGCTGTGTGCTAAAGAGTAACAGAAAATTTCCGTGTCCTCCCTTGATTTAATTAGTAAAAGCATAAAATTTATTCATCCAATATTCGATTAGAAGTATACAAAACGCAACATACAATAAATGGATGAAGTTCTACAATAAATAGCTGGATAAATACAAAAATAAATTAATCAATCCAAAATTCGGTTACTTCGGACAAAATAAATTACTTCATCCAAAAAAAGGTGAATTCATACAAAATAAAATGTAATCATCCAATAATTGATTTTTTCTTACAAACTATGATTTTTCCTTACAATAATCGATTGAATCGTTCAACATATTCGAAATTCACCCAAAAAAAGTTTTTTATTTTACTTACTAAGTGCAAAATGCAAATTTACGAGTGTATTTAATAATCTTCACACTTTTATTATATGCATAAAAATACTGAAAGGAAAAAACTGTTAACTGTTCTTATTGATGAGTGGATTAGCTCGGAAATAAATTGAATTATTCTATCTGCTTATATATAGTATATATAGTGCTTCTTATATATAGTGCATCTATCTTTTTCTTCTTCTTGTTTCCAATAGCCCTACTTTGAACCAAGCTTGTTCAACTATTGGGCTTTAATCTTTGCCCAGTATTGTCGCATCTTCTGCCGGTGTAGCTTCTTTCCCTTTTCTGTCCAGGGGGTACCTTTCCTTCGGGGTTTTTCTTGAAATTCACGAACTTCGTTTAGTGTTTTTCCTGAAATTCACTGACTTCCTTCAGGATGCATCTCACAGAAGACTGTCTGTTTTGGAGATCTGTTATTCCCAATTCTTTAATATCCTTCTCGGTTTCTGTCAACCAAGTGGTACGAACTTTCTTGTTTGACCAGAATGTGAACAGACTGTTGGTTAGTCGGTTTGGAGTCAATCTTGCAACGTGGCCATAGAAAGCTACCCTTCTTTTCCTTGCACAGTCAGAGAGCCTCTCAATATGTTCGTAGAGCTCAGAGTTATGTCGTCTTCGGAATTCCCCATATTCCTTTACCGGGAATGCCTAGGATGTTCCTGATGATTCTCCTCTCTCTGATTTCCAATTTCTCTACCAGGCCTCTTCGGTTCAAGGAAAGACACTCCATGGCATACAGTTCTTCAGGTCGTAATACTGATGTGTTTGCGCTCTCTCTTTCGTTACACGCCGCGTTAGTTAGAAATAAAATTTGAAGGAATCAATTCGTTGTTTGTAAAATTCGTTTATTGTGAAGATATAATTGTATTTTGTATAAGAAAAATTGTTTGTAAAGAGCAATCAATTTTTGGATGGATCAACCTTTTCTGTACAGTTAAACCTTTTTTTGGGTGAATTGATTTTATTTTGTACAAATCTATCAATTATTGTACTAAACCATTATTATTTGTAAGATTCAATCGATCATTGGGCGTTTATATTTTATTTTGGACGAAGTACCTTTTTTGGATGAAGTAATCGTTTTTTGTATGAATAAACCGAATTTTGTATTTTTCCAAATATTATTTGTAAAAAAGCATCTATTTATTGTACGCAAAAAATCCAAGCCTTTTATTTTGAACGAAGTAACCTTTTTTTGGATGAAGTAATCTCCTTTTGTATGAATAAACCGAATTTTGTATTTTTGCAACTATTTTTTGTAAAAAAACATCTATTTATTGTACGCAAAAAATCCAAGCCATTAGTAAAGCTGTCCCAAGGTGGATGTTATTATCACTTTTCAATTTAGAGTAGGCATTGTCTATGTGACTGTATAAATTGTCAATTTGAACATTTAGGATTATGTTTACGGAGCACGCAAGTGAGTTATTTTGATGCGTTGCCATGGAGACTTTTATTGAACTAGCGAATAAATCACAAGAAATTAAACATGACTTTATGTGGCAAAATTGAATAAACAGACAACTCTATTGCGCATGTAAGAAGGGCGTCCAAGCAGTGTCCAAGCACCCAACTCGAATTTTGAAACAGACGTAGGCCAGAAGAGAAAATTACGTAGAATTAGTACAATTTGCGAAAACAAAGTACGGGAAAGTACCCGAAAATAAAAGAATGACTAAATTTGAGTTAGTTTACTAAATTATAACGTTCTTCCCTTTGAAAAGTCTTTCCCGAAAAATTTCCCGAATTTTCTATAATTTCACGTGAAATTTTCCGCCAATTTCATCTTCAGAATTTTCATTTTGAGTCTAATTGATCCCTTAACAACTCAAAAACGGAATTAATTAAAACGATCAAGGTTTAACTCTTTATTGAATTATCTGGCATTCTACATCCCTGAAAAATGCATAAACTGGCCAGATTATCTGCGTTTTTCATCAAATTCAAAATTATAAAATTCTCACTTTGATATCAATTGCTACCTTTTCTTGAGTTAATATATATACGTGATGAAATGCATAACGAACATAAACAGAGAAAATTCAGAATAAACAGCTTGGTGCCGACACATACTTTTTAACCTTCGGACCTAACCGAGAAGGACCTAACTGTATGCAACCCATATGCTTCTGGAGCCTGACAATACCACTACGACAACATTAGTGTATTTTCATAAGTTTCTAATAGTAAATTCGCACTTTTCTTGTAATTAAACTACATATTTACGGTTTTCAGATTTTTTCCTTTACATGTGCTGTAAGACACCGCTTCTTGCCAAATTTCATGATCTAGGTCAACGGGAAGTACCCTATAAGTTTTGATTCCCTTGTGAAATCGCAAAATATGCGACATAAACGGTCATATCTTTTGATCGCGTTGACCTACAAGTTTGAATTTTTCACAGCTGAAAGAGACCGCAGACCCGAGTATTTGTTACAAATTTCAACTTGTTACCTCTACGCGTTCCTGAGAAAAATGGTTTTGACAGACAGACAGACGGACGGACGGACAGACAGACAGACGGACAACAAAGTGATCCTATAAGGGTTCCGTTTTCGGTACGGAACCCTAAAAATATAGGTATAATAAGTTGTGTGATTGACGATCAAAAAAGAACATCAGCGAACATTTCTTCTTCTTCTTCTGGGTAGCAGTACAACCCTTGGTGGGTCTTGGCTGCGTTAACGATTTGCCTCCATCGGTCCCGGTCCATCATGGCCTTCCAGTTATATACCTGCATAGTCTGTAGATCATTTAAAATGTTGTCCTTCCATCTGATTCTCGGCCGCCCCAGCGGTCTCTTTCTTGCTGGGTTTCCTTCCCATACTATCTTGATCAGTCGGTCGTCAGGTGCATGTCCAGCCCATCTCAGACGCTGGGATTTTATTGATTTGACTATATCCGGCTTTAGGTATAGGTCCTGGAGTTCTGCATTCGTCCTTATGCGATATTGCTCCGTGTTTGGATCCTTGGCGGGGCCAAATGTTTTTCTCAGGATCTTCCTTGCAGCTGACTTTAGTAGAAGCTCATTGTGTTTCGTAAGGGTCCAGGTCTCACAGCCATAACAGATGATCGGTTTGATTACAGCCTGGTACACCCTCAGCTTTGATACTCCCGACACCGTTTTGGATTGCATGAGGGTTCGCATGGCAAAGAAACACCTATTGCCATTGTGTATTCGAGTTTTAATCTATTCGTTGCTGTCGTTGTCTGAGCATATCGTGGCTCCAAGGTACTTAAACTGTCTGACACATTCGAAGTTACAGGTGTCCATCGTTATATTCTGACCGATTATGTCCCTGGTTGGTTGTCGGGTAATGTGCATGTATTTGGATTTTTCCTCGTTGATGTTGAGGCCCATTTTCTTACATTCCTTCTCTATTTTCAGGAAGCTTTCCTTCGACTTCGACAGTACTTCTTCAATGTCGTCCACGAAGGCCAGGATCATCTATGGCCCCTGTTTAGTAAATACTTCCGTGGTGATGTTCGTCTTCTTGATAGCCATATCTAGGACTATGTTAAAGAGTAGGGGCGACAGTCCATCTCCCTGTCTCAATCCACTCATGACCGAAAATTCCTGTGTTATATCGTTACCTACTTTAACGCGACATCTGGTTTTATTTATACATAACTTTGTGAGAGTGATGATTTTCTGTGGTATACCTATATTTGCCATGGCTACCCAAACACTGTCGCGTATAATGGTGTCTTAAGCTTGTCTTAAGTCCATGAACAGCTGGTGCACGTCTTTATTGAATTCCCAGTGTTTCTCCAGTAGTTGTCGGATTGTGAATATCTAGTCCACTGTTGACCTCTTTAGTCTGAATCCGCACTGATAGTCACCAATTTGTTCCTCCGCATACAGTAATATGTGGCTCAATAGCACATTGGAGAGTATCTTGTATGCTGCGTTCAGTGGCGATATTCCCCTGTAGTTGATACATTTCATGCGGTCTCCCTTCTTATGGATGGGGATGATATTACCTTCGTTCCATTCGTCTGGCAACGCTTCCCATTTCCATATGGCTAGTACTACTTTATGTAGATCTTTGTGGAGTTGTGTTCCTCAAGATTTTAGGCATTCTACTGGTATTGTGTCGCATCCAGGGGTTTTGTTATTTTTAAGTTTGTTGATTGCCACTATTATTTCTTGGAAGCTTGGCTCCTCTACGTCTATTTCCGCTCTCTGGTATGTTGTTGTCTCTGCAGTTATGCCGTTATCTGCATTGAAATACTCTTTCCATGTTTTAAGAATTTTTTCGTTCGTCCCCATCGCTTTTTAGGATACTGCTTGTTATGGGTTTATATCCTTTCTTCGTCCGCAATATTTCTTGAAAGAATCTCCTACTATTGTTGCTTTTGGCATCCTCCTCTAGTTGCTGTAGTACTTTATTCTGGGCCGCTCTTTAAGTTAGAAATTAGAATTTGTGTAATTATTACCTTAGAGTCCAAGATAAGGAAATCTCGTAGGCTGCTTATCCAACGGGAATTAATTTGTTACTTGCTTTGACATAGCGAACGGCTCACACAACGCATGTTGAGAAAAGTGTGCCAAAGAGTAACAGAAGATATCCGTGTAATTCCAGCTAGTGACAGATTTGAAGATATCGTAATGATAATATCCTGCTTTTGGTTCTATTTAGGATTATGTTCACGGAGCACGTAAGTGAGTTATTTTGATGCGTTGCCATGGAGACTTTTATTGCACTAGTGAATAAATCACTGTTTTATTGATCCATATGCAAGGAATTAAACATAAAAAATTTAATAAATAGACAACTCGGATTATAGCGCATGTAAGGAGGGCGTCCAAGTCTCAAGGTAAATTATTTGAGTTATGTTTTCTTATTTTGGATCGAGAGGTCGCGCTACCGCGTGATATATGATCGGGATTTATCTGTTCTTCTTCTTCTTCTTTCGAATAGGTCTACTTTGGGCCACGCTTGTTCAACTGTTGGGCTTTGACATTTGCCCAGTACTGTCGCAACTTCTGCCGGTGTAACTCCTTTCTCTCTTCTGTCCAGGGGGTACCTTTCCTTCGGGGTTTTTCCTGAAATCCACGGACTTCCTTCAGGGTGCGTCTCACAGACTGTCTGTTTTGAAGATCTTTTATTCCCAGTTCTTTAATATCCTTCTCGGCTTCTGTCAACCAAGTGGTACGAACCTTCTTGTTTTGCCAGAAGGTGAACAGACGGTTGGATAGTCAGTTTGGAGGCATTCTTGCAACGTGGCCATAAAAAGCTACCCTTCTTTTCCTTGCACAGTGAGAGAGCATCTCAATATGTTCATCATCTTTTAGAGCTCAGAGTTATGCCGCCTTCGGAATTCCCCATCTTCCTTTACCGGACCTAGGATCTTCCGCCGCCTTGTCATGTACCATCATGGGCCGACCGCCATGTCATTCATTGCCAAGGCAGTAGCTTGGTGAACTATACAGTGTTGCACAGCACGAGCGCAATCACCCCCAGCTATGGCGTTCGTCGCATGATCTATAATATCCTCCAAGTAGATCAATCTTAGTTCCATTACGCCAGGACCTGCTACGTTTGGGACACGAATGTTGATTTTGGCATAGGCTTTTACTTTAGACCAAATATTCTCAATGGGATTTAGCATCGGAGAATAGGGTCCTAGTCGCAATAGAGAAGCTGGCGTTTCATCTATGTAGCTTTGAATGACAAGGTGCGTTGTCCGCAACAATCACCAAATCCTCCAGTTGATTTCCCATATCTTGCCACTTTTGCATTAAATTAACTACCCAATCATTTGCTAACTGGGCAGTAAATGAACTCCTTCTGCGTTCCATGTATGCGGTTCCCGTAGTTGAAATTGCTCCAATTAAATTAATGTTAGGACCTCTTGATGCTTGAAGATGTTGTACCGCTCTTTTCCCAACTCTTTCACGGCCTCTTGTTCGACGACAAAACAAACTAAAATTTGATTCATCCATCCAAACAATTTGTTACCGCTGCTGTATGTGCTGGTTCAAGGATTTTACGTATTCAGTTCGTTTTGTTTTGTTCGCATCAGAATTCATTGTAACAGGTTCAACGTGTACTCCTTTTATAGTCAACAGTCTGTCTTCCAAGTATTTACCAACGGTTGATACAGATAACAATTTGTTGAAATTGTTCTCAACCTTTTCTTTTAATTGCTTTCATGTTATGGTACAGTCTTCTTATATCCACGAAACCATCAAATCAATTTGATCATCAGAAAGAATTTTTGGCTTTGTACCACCTTCTGGCAACATTTTGTCAATCTCAAATTGGATCCAATAATACACGGTCTTATATTTAATTTCTACATAGCATTGCAGCCAAAGCTATCCAATCATCACCTCTGTTAGCACAATTTGCTATCCTTTCGCGGGCTTTTACGCTATTTTTGTTTGTATTTTTTTCTTTCAATTCCTTTCTAATCATTATTGTTCTGCAGATAGGACAAGCACAAATTTGGAACAAACAATTTCAAATTGGTAACAAACAACTTCAAATTGAGAACAAACAACTTCAAACTGGGAACAAACAACTTCAAATTGAGAACAAACAACTTCAAACTGGGAACAAACAACTTCAAATTGGGAACAGACAACTTCAAATTGCGAACAAACAACTTCAAATTGGGAACAAACAATTTCAAATTGGAAACCAGCAACTTCAAATTGAGAACAAACAACTTCAAACTGGGAACACACAACTTCAAATTGGGAACAAACAACTTCAAATTGCGAACAAACAGTTTCAAATTGGGAACAAACAACTTCAAATTGGGAACCAACAACTTTAAATTGGGAACAAACAATCATCAATCATCATCTCTGTTAGCACAATTTACTATCCTTTTACGGTCTTTTACGCTTCTTTTTTGTATTTTTTTCTTTCAATTACTTCCTTTCTAATCATTATTGTTCTGCAGATAGGACTAGCACAAATTGGGAACAAACAATTTCAAATTGGGAACAAACGACTTCAAATTGGGAACAAACAACTTCAAATTGGAAACCAACAACTTCAAATTGAGAACAAACCACTTCAAACTGGGAACAAACAACTTAAAATTGGGAACAAACAATTTCAAATTGGGAACAAACAACTTCAAATTGGCAACAAACAATTTCAAATTGGAAACAAACAACTTCAAATTGGGAACAAACAATTTCAATTTGATTATTTATGATTTACATGAATGAAACCAATTTTAGTTTATATATATATATATATATATATATATATATATATATATATATATATACATATATATATATATATATATATATATATATATATATATATATATATATATATATATATATATATATATATCAAGAAGAAAGGGGCGATCAAAGAAAGGAACTCGTTGCTCAAATATTTCTGTTAACTGTAGGAGCAAACATTCATGTCATCGCATGTATAGGGAAAATGGGGTTGATTTCTCATGAAATTAGAAGAGAATATTCAAGAGAACAGAAGCAAAAGAATTTGTACGACATTGCCTTCGTAATCCTTAAATATGCATGAGTCAAAAGTTATATTGGAAATTTACAATGCTCCTTGCCATAATTCATCGAAGAAGTTTTTCATGAAGATGCATTTAATGGTCATCAAATACTGAGGCTTGGTCCATACAAATTAACGTATATTGCTAGCGAACATGCATGGTCAGCCTTAAAAGCCGATGATAAAAGAGATTTGGCCGTCCAAATGCCAAATAATCTGGGTGGAGAGGACAGAGCCGAGTATTATCCCCAGCCGAGTATTACTCAAGCCAAGTATCATCTCCAACGGCTAGATGTTATTTTAATTGATAATTTACGAAACTTATCTGTGGATAAATGCTCCAGATACGTTGCACATATTCAAAGATTCTTGCTTGATGCTTTAAATATGATTGACGCTAATTTCTAATTATTATTATTTCCTTATTTAATTAAATTGTGTCCTTTCTTTATAATTTAATGAACAAATATATCTCAAGAAACATAATGTAATATTGAAAAAAAAGTAATTGAACATTAAAGAACAACGTAATTGTTTTTTCTAGTTTGAAATTATTTGTTCCCAATATGAAATTGTTTCTTCCGAATTTGAAAATGTTTGTTCCCAATTTGAAATTGTTTCTTCGAAATTTGAAATTGTTCCCAATTTGAAATTGTTTGTTCCCAATTTGAAATTGTTTGTTCCCAATTTGAAATTGTTTCTTACCAATTTGAAATTGTTTCTTTTCAATTTGAAATTGCTTGTTCCCAATTTGAATTTGTTTCTTCCCAATTTGAAATTGTTTGTTCCCAATTTGAAATTGTTTATTCCCAATTTGAAATTGTTTCTTCCCAAATTGAAAATATTTGTTCCCAATTTGAAATTGTTTCTTCCCTATTTGAAATTGTTTCTTCCCAATTTGAATTTGTTTCTTCCCAATTTGAAATTGTTTGTTCCCAATTTGAAATTGTTTATTCCCAATTTGAAATTGTTTCTTCCCAATTTGAAATTGTTTGTTCCCAATTTGAAATTGTTTATTCCCAATTTGAAATTGTTTCTTCCCAAATTGAAAATATTTGTTCCCAATTTGAAATTGTTTCTTCCCTATTTGAAATTGTTTCTTCCCAATTTGAATTTGTTTCTTCCCAATTTGAAATTGTTTGTTCCCAATTTGAAATTGTTTATTCCCAATTTGAAATTGTTTCTTCCCAATTTGAATTTGTTTCTTCCCAATTTGAAATTGTTTGTTCCCAATCTGAAATTGTTTATTCCCAATTTGAAATTGTTTGTTCCCAATCTGAAATTGTTTATTCCCAATTTGAAATTGTTTCTTCCCAAATTGAAAATGTTTGTTCCCAATTTGAAATTGTTTCTTCCCTATTTGAAATTGTTTGTTCCCAATTTGAATTTGTTTCTTCCCAATTTGAAATTGTTTGTTCCCAATCTGAAATTGTTTATTCCCAATTTGAAATTGTTTCTTCCCTATTTGAAATTGTTTGTTCCCAATTTGAAATTGTTTCTTCCCAATTTGAAAATGTTTGTTGCCAATTTGAAATTGTTTGTTCCCAATCTGAAATTGTTTATTCCCAATTTGAAATTGTTTCTTCCCAAATTGAAAATGTTTGTTCCCAATTTGAATTTGTTTCTTCCCAATTTGAAATTGTTTGTTCCCAATCTGAAATTGTTTCTTCCCAATTTGAAATTGTTTCTTCCCAAATTGAAAATGTTTGTTCCCAATTTGAAATTGTTTCTTCCCTATTTGAAATTGTTTGTTCCCAATTTGAATTTGTTTCTTCCCAATTTGAAATTGTTTGTTCCCAATCTGAAATTGTTTATTCCCAATTTGAAATTGTTTCTTCCCAATTTGAAATTGTTTGTTCCCAATTTGAAATTGTTTCTTCCCTATTTGAAATTGTTTGTTCCCAATTTGAAATTGTTTCTTCCCAATTTGAAAATGTTTGTTGCCAATTTGAAATTGTTTCTTCCCAATTTGAAATTGCTTGTTCCCAATTTGAATTTGTTTCTTCCTAATTTGAAATTGTTTGTTCCCAATTTGAAGTTTGAAAGGTATAGTTCTGTATATCTGATCATATTTTGAATCTGCATTCAATTGTATATACAGCCAGAGTGTCTGAACTAGACTAGCTAGAAGACTAATTCAAACTATTTTCTACTCGGAATTGATTAGAGATTAGACTATAAAACTACATGCAACGAAAACTAGTGCACTAAACGTTTTTAGCATATAATACAATCCAAATTTTACGTAAACTTAGCGAACTCTAGATTATGTTATACATGAATTTGATTCAAAATTCTGGCGGAACTAGATTAGATTAAGCAATATTTTAACTGGCATTAGAAATCTTAGGGTATTAAGAAACTAAACTTGAAAGAATTAGAGCAACAGCGCTGTTCGTCTGTTTGTAATTTGAATATGACTAATTTAACTATTCCAAAGTATTCTAATATTTTTACGTCTTATCATTATAAGTTTGCCTGTTTACAGTGGCGTAACTAGGGTAGGCATGGCACGTGCCATAGGCGCCAACTGAACGGATGCGCGAAAATCGCGGTTTCCATTGCCAGTTGTGAATTCATTTAGCAAATTAAAATTGATACTTTCATATTTGAGAGCCTCGATGGACCAAAGTCGATTATGTGATCTTGCTTTGCTGAGCATAGAACGAGAAATTGACTTTAATAATATAATTAAAAAAATTGCGTCAGCTAAGCAAGTATTTTGTATTAAAGTGTAAATAGATTTAATGTGTGTGCTTTTTCACCCAATTTTATAGTTGTTTTCTTTAGAAAATAAAACGTAAGCAAAATATCGCACGAGAGGAGCGAAAGATCGGTGTTTTCGGCGCCATTTACCCTAAGTACGCCTCTGTCTGTGTAATAACAAGTTTAGTCTGCCTAGACGCATTTGCAACATTTACTAGTAAATGTAAGTCATTCTGATAGAAATTAAATATTTACAAGCGCCAATTACAACTGCCGGACACTCTCAATAAGTGTTATCTTAGTTTTGTGTGTGTAGGGTCGTTATCGGCGTGTAAATATTTAAAATCTGCCGCGAGTCGATCGTGTGCGATAGCGGTTACGAAATCTTGCAATAAAAAGCTCAACAATACATTTTCCTAGCGCTGCTTTGGGCCTCTTCCTCGGACTAGGGAAATTCGGTCTTTTGGCAACCATTTGCGCTGGTCCTTCACTCCATCTCTTATTCGGCACTACACAAAACAAATAGAAAACAATACAAATGAATGATTACAACAAAATTGCAAGAATATCAAATTTGGTTAAGTCTAGGCCATGTTTATCGGCCTGTTTAGATTTATTCCTGTCTATTCATTTCTTGGACTCATTTAGTATTGTCTGTCTAGTCCAGGCCTGGGCAAATCGCGGCCCGCGAAGTCCGCACCTGTTCGCGTAGTCTTGTCTGTCTAGTCTTGTCTGTCTAGTCTTGTCTGTCTAGTCTTGTCAGTCTAGTCTTGTCTGTCTAGTCTTGTCTGTCTAGTCTTGCCTGTCTAGTCTTGCCTGTCTAGTCTTGTCTGTATAGTCTTGTCTGTCTAGTCCTGTCTGTCTAGTCTTGTCTGTCTAGTCTTGTCTGTCTAGTCCTGTCTGTCTAGTCTTGTCTGTCTAGTCTTGCCTGTCTAGTCTTGTCTGTCTAGTCTTGTCTGTCTAGTCTTGTCTGTCTAGTCCTGTCTGTCTAGTCTTGTCTGTCTAGTCTTGTCTGTCTAGTCCTGTCTGTCTAGTCTTGTCTGTCTAGTCTTGTCTGTATAGTCTTGTCTGTCTAGCCTTGTCTGTCTAGCCTTGTCTGTCTGGTGTATAGTCTTATCTGTCTAGTGTCTAGTTTCATCTATCTAGTCTTGTCTCTCTAGCCTCTAGTGTTGTGTGTCTTTCATTATAATTTCTAAATTTGTTTATTTTTCTTTGTTCGTTTCTGTAGAATTTGCGGCTAGCCTTGCCTAGTTAATTTCAATTAAGATGAAGAAAATAGTGAAAAAAATAACTAACAGATTAATAATGGTGATATTTCATGGAGCGTTAGGAAATATATGTTAGATGAAGAAATTATAAAAATTTTAACAAAAACAAGAAGAAAAAAAACAACAAATAATTGTGAAATTTTTCATTAAAAAATCAAGGAATGTTAAGAAACATTAAGAAATATCAAGGACTGTATGCAAATGCCGGTGCAAACGAAAAACCATTTTTGGCTCAAGAGACTTCGATGGGCAGTTAAGATTAAGGCAAGGTGCCAACAATGAAATTAAAATAATTAAAGAAAACATTAACTCGCCCAGTCTTATTTTATTGCCAAAAGTATGAGAATTCGATACGCAATTATTATTGACAACAAAACATTTACGACATTTTTATATATTTTTGCAATATCTGATTCATTTTCAATATCTTGTCTTGCTTGCTGTCTATCTATTTTTGGTTAAGTTATTTCAGACTTAAATGTTCCTAAATTGTCTTTCTTACATGTCTCTTTACAGTCTTATCTTACATCTCTCCACACTGTCTAGTAGCACATGTCTCTACGCTGTCTAGTCTTACATATCTCTGCACTGGTTCATCTTTCATGTCTCTACACTGTCTCATCTTATGTCTTTACACTGTCTCGCTATACATGTCACTACACTGTCTTGTCCTCGCTAAACCTCCTAAATCCACCTTGGCTTTTAGTATGCCCCACCCCTTTATCGCATATTTTGCATTCATGCAGGGTGGGCAGCCCAGAGGGTTAGTGAAAACCGCCCTAGATGTTGTCTCCCCGACCAGGATTCGAACCCGGGTCTCCCGCATTGAAAGGAGGGTATGTTGTCAACTACACCACCAAGGAGGACACACTGTATTGTACTAAATGTCTAGACTTGTCTACGTAGATTTATAAGAATTGAATTTCTTGAAGTCTTTTCTGACAAGACTTGTCAGTCAATTGAGACTTGTTTGTCTCTCTAGTCTTGTATACATAGCATTGTATTTTTAGTCTAATTAGTAGTATAATCTAAATGTGTTTCTAAAGTTAATTTGTTTTTTAATTGTTAATTGTTTCATTGGCTTACCTTTGTATATGCATAAATAATTTATTGGCAAGAGGTTTGTCTGTGTGTAAGTTATTGAATGCAATTGGAATCGTTGACTGATTTATTTGTTTTGCAAATTAAAGTAAAATAGCAGAAATCCTTTGTGAAGTGAATCGCCGGCCACGTGGAATACAAAGCGAAGTCGTCGTTTTGCAAAAAGCCGTGTACGCGATAAATACTAATTAGCGTTGAGTGCGTGCGTGCAGTATTCCGTCCGTCCCAAGTGCGAAAGAGGTCGGATTGCGTGCCGATTTTAATTCACCGGGCTCGCCCCCTCGGCCGATCCACTTTTCTAAGCTCACCGATGTCGCAACGCATCAAGACCATTTACGAAACATTCGATTGTACACACTCGTGTCTATTACAAATAATCCTTTTTCAAAATACACATTACAAATGAATATAAAACACATTGTTATTGAGTTTGCCTTAATTCCTTCTATAATTCATACAAACTTTCTATTATCAATATCGCCAGCAATTGCTTAATTGCATGTCAGCATAACTAATAATTAGTAATTAATATTATTTCTACAAACAAAAGTCTTTCTAATATTGTCTGTCTAATGTAGTCTTGTCTGTTTAATCTACTTTTGTCTAGTCTTGTCTGTCTAGTCTTGTCGGTCTAGTCTTATCAGTCTAGTCTCGTCTGTCTAGTCTTGTCTGTCTAGTCTTGTCTGTCGGTCTAGTCTTATCTGTCTAGTTTTGTCTGTCTAGTCTTGTCTGTCTAGTCTTGTCTGTCTAGTCTTGTCTGTCTAGTCTTGTCTGTCTAGTCTTGTCTGTCTAGTCTTGTTTGTCTAGTCTTGTCTGTCTAGTCTTGACTGTCTAGTCTTGTCTGTCTAGTCTTGTCTGTCTAGTCTTGTCTGTCTAGTCTTGTCTGTCTAGTCTTGTCTGTCTAGTCTTGTCTGTCTAGTCTTGTCTGTCTAGTCTTGTCTGGCTAGTCTTGTCTGTCTAGTCTTGTCTGTCTAGTCTTGTCTGTCTAGTCTTGTCTGTCTAGTCTTGTCTGTCTAGTCTTGTCTGTCTAGTCTTGTCTGTCTAGTCTTGTCTGTCTAGTCTTGTCTGTCTAGTCTTGTCTGTCTAGTCTTGTCTGTCTAGTCTTGTCTGTCTAGTCTTGTCTGTCTAGTCTTGTCTGTCTAGTCTTGTCTGTCCAGTCTTGTCTGTCCAGTCTTGTCTGTCCAGTCTTGTCTGTCTAGTCTTGTCTGTCTAGTCTTGTCTGTCTAGTCTTGTCTGTCTAGTCTTGTCTGTCTAGTCTTGTCTGTCTAGTCTTGTCTGTCTAGTCTTGTCTGTCTAGTCTTGTCTGTCTAGTCTTGTCTGTCTAGTCTTGTCTGTCTAGTCTTGTCTGTCTAGTCTTGTCTGTCTAGTCTTGTCTGTCTAGTCTTGTCTGTCTAGTCTTGTCTGTCTAGTCTTGTCTGTCTAGTCTTGTCTGTCTAGTCTTGTCTGTCTAGTCTTGTCTGTCTAGTCTTGTCTGTCTAGTCTTGTCTGTCTAGTCTTGTCTGTCTAGTCTTGTCTGTCTAGTCTTGTCTGTCTAGTCTTGTCTGTCTAGTCTTGTCTGTCTAGTCTTGTCTGTCTAGTCTTGTCTGTCTAGTCTTGTCTGTCTAGTCTTGTCTGTCTAGTCTTGTCTGTCTAGTCTTGTCTGTCTAGTCTTGTCTGTCTAGTCTTGTCTGTCTAGTCTTGTCTGTCTAGTCTTGTCTGTCTAGTCTTGTCTGTCTAGTCTTGTCTGTCTAGTCTTGTCTGTCTAGTCTTGTCTGTCTAGTCTTGTCTGTCTAGTCTTGTCTGTCTAGTCTTGTCTGTCTAGTCTTGTCTGTCTAGTCTTGTCTGTCTAGTCTTGTCTGTCTAGTCTTGTCTGTCTAGTCTTGTCTGTCTAGTCTTGTCTGTCTAGTCTTGTCTGTCTAGTCTTGTCTGTCTAGTCTTGTCTGTCTAGTCTTGTCTGTCTAGTCTTGTCTGTCTAGTCTTGTCTGTCTAGTCTTGTCTGTCTAGTCTTGTCTGTCTAGTCTTGTCTGTCTAGTCTTGTCTGTCTAGTCTTGTCTGTCTAGTCTTGTCTGTCTAGTCTTGTCTGTCTAGTCTTGTCTGTCTAGTCTTGTCTGTCTAGTCTTGTCTGTCTAGTCTTGTCTGTCTAGTCTTGTCTGTCTAGTCTTGTCTGTCTAGTCTTGTCTGTCTAGTCTTGTCTGTCTAGTCTTGTCTGTCTAGTCTTGTCTGTCTAGTCTTGTCTGTCTAGTCTTGTCTGTCTAGTCTTGTCTGTCTAGTCTTGTCTGTCTAGTCTTGTCTGTCTAGTCTTGTCTGTCTAGTCTTGTCTGTCTAGTCTTGTCTGTCTAGTCTTGTCTGTCTAGTCTTGTCTGTCTAGTCTTGTCTGTCTAGTCTTGTCTGTCTAGTCTTGTCTGTCTAGTCTTGTCTGTCTAGTCTTGTCTGTCTAGTCTTGTCTGTCTAGTCTTGTCTGTCTAGTCTTGTCTGTCTAGTCTTGTCTGTCTAGTCTTGTCTGTCTAGTCTTGTCTGTCTAGTCTTGTCTGTCTAGTCTTGTCTGTCTAGTCTTGTCTGTCTAGTCTTGTCTGTCTAGTCTTGTCTGTCTAGTCTTGTCTGTCTAGTCTTGTCTGTCTAGTCTTGTCTGTCTAGTCTTGTCTGTCTAGTCTTGTCTGTCTAGTCTTGTCTGTCTAGTCTTGTCTGTCTAGTCTTGTCTGTCTAGTCTTGTCTGTCTAGTCTTGTCTGTCTAGTCTTGTCTGTCTAGTCTTGTCTGTCTAGTCTTGTCTGTCTAGTCTTGTCTGTCTAGTCTTGTCTGTCTAGTCTTGTCTGTCTAGTCTTGTCTGTCTAGTCTTGTCTGTCTAGTCTTGTCTGTCTAGTCTTGTCTGTCTAGTCTTGTCTGTCTAGTCTTGTCTGTCTAGTCTTGTCTGTCTAGTCTTGTCTGTCTAGTCTTGTCTGTCTAGTCTTGTCTGTCTAGTCTTGTCTGTCTAGTCTTGTCTGTCTAGTCTTGTCTGTCTAGTCTTGTCTGTCTAGTCTTGTCTGTCTAGTCTTGTCTGTCTAGTCTTGTCTGTCTAGTCTTGTCTGTCTAGTCTTGTCTGTCTAGTCTTGTCTGTCTAGTCTTGTCTGTCTAGTCTTGTCTGTCTAGTCTTGTCTGTCTAGTCTTGTCTGTCTAGTCTTGTCTGTCTAGTCTTGTCTGTCTAGTCTTGTCTGTCTAGTCTTGTCTGTCTAGTCTTGTCTGTCTAGTCTTGTCTGTCTAGTCTGTCTAGTCTTGTCTGTCTAGTCTTGTCTGTCTAGTCTTGTCTGTCTAGTCTTGTCTGTCTAGTCTTGTATGACTAGTCTTGTCTGTCTAGTCTTGTCTGTCTAGTCTTGTCTGTCTAGTCTTGTCTGTCTAATTTTGTCTGTCTAATTTTGTCTGTCTAGTCTTGTCTGTCTAGTCTTGTCTGTCTAGTCTTGTCTGTCTAGTCTTATCTGTCTAGTCTTGTCTGTCTAGTCTTGTCTGTCTAGTCTTGTCTGTCTAGTCTTGTCTGTCTAGTCTGTCTAGTCTTGTCTGTCTAGTCTTGTCTGTCTAGTCTTGTCTGTCTAGTCTTGTCTGTCTAGTCTTGTATGACTAGTCTTGTCTGTCTAGTCTTGTCTGTCTAGTCTTGTCTGTCTAGTCTTGTCTGTCTAGTCTTGTCTGTCTAATTTTGTCTGTCTAATTTTGTCTGTCTAGTCTTGTCTGTCTAGTCTTGTCTGTCTAGTCTTGTCTGTCTAGTCTTATCTGTCTAGTCTTGTCTGTCTAGTCTTGTCTGTCTAGTCTTGTCTGTCTAGTCTTGTCTGTCTAGTCTTGTCTGTCTAGTCTTGTCTGTCTAGTCTTGTCTGTCTAGTCTTGTCTGTCTAGTCTTGTCTGTCTAGTCTTGTCTGTCTAGTCTTGTCTGTCTAGTCTTGTCTGTCTAGTCTTGTCTGTCTAGTCTTGTCTGTCTAGTCTTGTCTGTCTAGTCTTGTCTGTCTAGTCTTGTCTGTCTAGTCTTGTCTGTCTAGTCTTGTCTGTCTAGTCTTGTCTGTCTAGTCTTGTCTGTCTAGTCTTGTCTGTCTAGTCTTGTCTGTCTAGTCTTGTCTGTCTAGTCTTGTCTGTCTAGTCTTGTCTGTCTAGTCTTGTCTGTCTAGTCTTGTCTGTCTAGTCTTGTCTGTCTAGTCTTGTCTGTCTAGTCTTGTCTGTCTAGTCTTGTCTGTCTAGTCTTGTCTGTCTAGTCTTGTCTGTCTAGTCTTGTCTGTCTAGTCTTGTCTGTCTAGTCTTGTCTGTCTAGTCTTGTCTGTCTAGTCTTGTCTGTCTAGTCTTGTCTGTCTAGTCTTGTCTGTCTAGTCTTGTCTGTCTAGTCTTGTCTGTCTAGTCTTGTCTGTCTAGTCTTGTCTGTCTAGTCTTGTCTGTCTAGTCTTGTCTGTCTAGTCTTGTCTGTCTAGTCTTGTCTGTCTAGTCTTGTCTGTCTAGTCTTGTCTGTCTAGTCTTGTCTGTCTAGTCTTGTCTGTCTAGTCTTGTCTGTCTAGTCTTGTCTGTCTAGTCTTGTCTGTCTAGTCTTGTCTGTCTAGTCTTGTCTGTCTAGTCTTGTCTGTCTAGTCTTGTCTGTCTAGTCTTGTCTGTCTAGTCTTGTCTGTCTAGTCTTGTCTGTCTAGTCTTGTCTGTCTAGTCTTGTCTGTCTAGTCTTGTCTGTCTAGTCTTGTCTGTCTAGTCTTGTCTGTCTAGTCTTGTCTGTCTAGTCTTGTCTGTCTAGTCTTGTCTGTCTAGTCTTGTCTGTCTAGTCTTGTCTGTCTAGTCTTGTCTGTCTAGTCTTGTCTGTCTAGTCTTGTCTGTCTAGTCTTGTCTGTCTAGTCTTGTCTGTCTAGTCTTGTCTGTCTAGTCTTGTCTGTCTAGTCTTGTCTGTCTAGTCTTGTCTGTCTAGTCTTGTCTGTCTAGTCTTGCCTGTCTAGTCTTGTCTGTCTAGTCTTGTCTGTCTAGTCTTGTCTGTCTAGTCTTGTCTGTCTAGTCTTGTCTGTCTAGTCTTGTCTGTCTAGTCTTGTCTGTCTAGTCTTGTCTGTCTAGTCTTGTCTGTCTAGTCTTGTCTGTCTAGTCTTGTCTGTCTAGTCTTGTCTGTCTAGTCTTGTCTGTCTAGTCTTGTCTGTCTAGTCTTGTCTTTCTAGTCTTGTCTGTCTAGTCTTGTCTGTCTAGTCTTGTCTGTCTAGTCTTGTCTGTCTAGTCTTGTCTGTCTAGTCTTGTCTGTCTAGTCTTGTCTGTCTAGTCTTGTCTGTCTAGTCTTGTCTGTCTAGTCTTGTCTGTCTATTCTTGTCTGCCTAGTCTTGTCTGTCTAGTCTTGTCTGTCTAGTCTTGTCTGTCTAGTCTTGTCTGTCTAGTCTTGTCTGTCTAGTCTTGTCTGTCTAGTCTTGTCTGTCTAGTCTTGTCTGTCTAGTCTTCTCTGTCTAGTCTTGTCTGTCTAGTCTTGTCTGTCTAGTCTTGTCTGTCTAGTCTTGTCTGTCTAGTCTTGTCTGTCTAGTCTTGTCTGTCTAGTTTTGTCTGTATAATCTTGTCTGTCTAGTCTAGTTTGTCTTGACTTGTCTGCCTCGCCACAGCCGAGCTCGGCTCTGCCATTATCTATTTCTTCAAAACCCAAAGGCTATGTGACACAGTAAGCCACATCAGGTTAAACTAGACTAAATTGTACTTATTTTGATATATGCTAAGTTAACATAGACTATGTAGTTTCTGTACTATAGACAATTTTCCAAGATTATTCCATTGTGAAATTGCAAATTATGAATTTGTGTCGAATACAAAAGTTCTTCTAGTTTTTAATTTATAAGTTTCAAACTAAACGCCGCACAATATACCAACTCAAATTATCTTAAACTACATTAATTTACCTTTGTTTTGATATATAGTGCGTTGACATAGTCCAACTAGTCTGCGTAGTACAGACAATTTTTTAAACATTGTTCCATAAACGTAAGGGAAAAGATCTCCACTGTTTAGGTAATTCTTCAAAAACCAAAGGCTATGTGACAAAGTGAGCTACAGCAAGTTAAACATGACTAAATTGTCCTTATTTTGATATATGCTAAGTTAACATAGACTATGTAGTTTCTGTAGTATAATACAATTTTCCAAGATTATTCTATCGTGAAATTGTAAATTATGAATTTGTGTATAATACAAAAGTTCTTCTAGTTTTTAATCTATAAGTCTCAAACTAAAAGCCGCACAATATTCCAACTAAAATTTTCTTAAACTACATATATTTAGCTTCGTTTTTATATATAGTGAGTTAACATAGTCCAACTAGTCTGCGTAGTACAGACAATTTTTTTGAAGATTGTTCCATAAACGTAAGGGAAATTAGATCTCCACTGTTAATGTAATTCTTCAAAAAACAAAAGCTATGTCACAAAGTAAGCTGCATCAGGTTAAACTAGACTAAATTGTCCTTATTTTGATATATGCTAAGTTAACATAGACTATGTAGTTTCTGTAGTGTAGACGATTTTACAAGATTATTCCTTTGTGAAATTGCAAATTATGAGTTTATGTAGAATACTAAAGTTCTTCTAGTTTTTAATCTATAAGTTTCAAACTAAACGACGCACAATATTCCAACTCAAATACTCTTAAACTACATTAAGTTAGCTTTGTTTTGATATATAAAGCATTAACATAGTCCCACTAGTCTGCGTAGTACAGACAATTTTTTAAAGATTTTTCCATAAACGTAAGGGAAATTAGATCTCCACAGTTTATGTAATTCTTCAAAATCCAAAGGCTATGTGGTAAAGTAAGCTAAATCAGATTAGAATAGACTAAATTGTCTTTAATTTGATATATATATATATATATATATATATATATATATATATATATATATATATATATATATATATATAGAGTTAACATAGACTTATTAGTTCTTATGGCACCAACAATTTTCCTAGATTATTCCCTTCTGAAATTGTAAATAATCAATTCGTGTAAAGTTTAAGTTATTAAACAGTTAACAGCGTTTCAAAGAAGATAAAATTGTCTATAATTGTATATAGAGCACTAGCTAGTCTAATAGCAAATGGTTTGATAAAGCCGTTAGTAGGGAAAGATGATTCCTACTAGACCCACCACCTCCTTATGGGATTTACATGTAAATCTAGCCCCTTATGGGGGAATTACATGTAAATCTAGCACGATGCCCCTTATGGAGATTTACATGTAAATCTAGCACGAAGCCCCTTATAGGGGAATCCTATACAAAATAGTTCTGAACGTGTCCGAGCGAGAATGTTTAGTTGGCGCTGCAAGGCACATTCTCGTGCCATTCTGCGTGCCATTCTCTGTGGACATACGTGCGCGGTGGAGAGCGGGAAAATTCAAAATGGGTTGCAGGGTGAATGTTTGTGAAGGGAGGAGATTATACGTGCTCTGAGTTGCATAAGTATCAGAGGTGGTTAGTTGGGTATCAGAGAAGTTTATAACGAACTATAATATGTGTCTACATAGTTTAAGATATCTTAAAATAAATATTTAACATTCCAAAACATTATCTGGTTTATGTAACCATACGTCTAGATAAGACCGAGCGTCTACCACTGATAACAATCCTGTCTGTAAACGCATGTGGAACTAATAAATTATGAAGCGCGGTCTAATTAATTTCTTGAAATTATCCCGTCTTTAACTTTATTACAAATTTATTATGATTTTGATTTATCAGTAGTCGGTTAAGCATAGCCAGATGTTTGTGTATGTCAGTGTAATCAATTTCTTAGAATTGTTTTTCGTATTGTTCTTCGTTTTTATTTTGATTTACTGCCCGACTTGTCGATTAGACACAGCCGGACGTTTGGCAGTCATAACAACTTCTGCCATCTCATCAGCGGTGCGCGAGCGTAGAAATAATAAATTATGAAGCGCGGTCTGATCAATTTCTTAGGTTTGTTTTTCGTATAGTTGAATAAACATTATATAAGACCGAGCTGAGAGTTCTAAATCAGTTGTTATTCGTTAGGATCATTCCATTCAATAAACGGATTAAACGACTTCCCGCTTGCAATTTTCTCATAGAGGTAAGGTAAGCTCCCTTCGAAATCATAGTCTGTTGAAAACACTTTCTTCATCTTCTTCTCTCCTATTAATGCAATTTCTTGGAAATCCTGCAGGGGTATTCTGTTTGGGTGTTTGAGAATTACTAATATCAAATCGATGTTCCAATAAATCCAGGTAATTTAATAACTCTTTAAAGGAGTCAGCTAACATTGAGACGTTTTCTTGTATTCCCACCATTTAGTCATTGTATATATCATGATCTTTGGGTACACCTGCTTCAATATCTCCAGCTACACTTTTATCCAAACTGCTTTCTTCCATTAAGTCATACTTGCATCCACTTCAATCCACTTTACATCTACTTGCATCCACTTTTCATCTACTTGCATCCACTTTTCATCACGCTAAACAGGGTGTGAGGTCTTATAACCCCACGCTAAACAGGGTGTGAGGTCTATGTAGCCCCACGCTAAACTGGGTGTGATCTCTATGTAACCCCACGCTAAACAGGGTGTGAGGTCTATGTAACCCCACGCTAAACAGGATGTGAGGTCTATGTAGCCCCGCGCTAAATAGGTTGTGAGGTCTATGTAACCCCACGCTAAACTCCGTCCACTTTCCGTCCACTCCATCCACTTTCCGATCACTTTCCATCCACATTTCGTCCACTCTCCATCAACTCCGTCCACTTCCGTCCGCTTTCAGTTCACTCCGTCCACTTTCCGTCCACTTTTTATACTTCTCTTCAGCTTTAATCTCATTGGGTTAGTTGGGTTAGCATTAGGTTAGGTTAGCATTAGGTTAGGTTACGGGATGTTAGGAATGAAGCGCGCTTCATTCCCAACCCCCTGTACCTTAAATACCTTACTTCAATGAGAAAATTGCAAGCGGGAAGTCGTTATATACCCGCTGGAATGTTTATTAAATTATACGAAAAACAATTCTAATAAATTGATTACACTGACATACACAAACATTTGGCTATGCTTAACCGACTACTGATAAATCAAAATCATAATAAATTTGTTTATTAAGTTAAACACGGGATAATTAGGGCTTATAAAATAGTCTTTGTAACATGACTGCAATAAATATAAAACTTGTAGTGTGATGAAAATATTGATTATAATATTCAGTGGTTCTCGTAAACAAATTGCATATGATTTGGAATCAATTATTGCATTATTTCTGTGTCCGAGGGCCGTAATTACGCGTATCGAATGATAATAAAATTGATTTAAATCACAAGTTACGCGGCGGAGATAATTGGTTCTGTTCAGCTCTAGATGTCCGAGTTGCTTTGACACACTTTGCGCGGCGCGGCTCTTTTTCTTCTCTCCGCCCATTAACGCATTCATTATTTTACAATTAATTCAACCGTTTCGTTCGCACTCGCATTGCACACTTATCAGGGTTAATTGCGCTCGCGTGGGAGTCTCTCTCACCAAACATAAACATTCGTTTTATAATCATTTATTGCGATAAATTCATCGAAAGAATTTTTATTTTTGTTTTGACGGCAGAAAGACATTGTGGTCGATAGCCCTTTGTATAATGTATAAAGTATAGAATAAACATATTCTCTTTGTTTTGAAAGTGGATTACATAAAATAACTTAAATAAGTAAGCAATTCGAAAAAGGCCGATGCGTAGTACTTAAGGCCGATTGTCATATACGCGACACTCAGCTACGCGACGTCACGCGACATCGCCTATCAAATAATGATTACATTGTTTTAAATGGGCACATTATCACTATGGCTACGCGACGTGTCCATTTAAAGTCCGATTCTCATATACGCGACACTTAGCTACGCGACGTCCCGCGACATCACCTGTCAAATAATGATTATTGTTTTTATTGGGCACGTTCTCACTATGACTACGCGACGTGTCCATTTAAAACAATGTAATCATTATTTGACGCACGATGTCGCGTAGCTGAGTGTCGCGCATATGGGAATCGACCGTAATTTTAAATGATTTCAAAAGCAAACCCTTTTAAAACTGCGCTTTCAAAAAGCCGGTTGATATGATGAAAACGATTAGTAATTTACTGATAATTGAATTCGGGTTTTGTAAGTGAAATATTTGGGCAATCTTGGAATAGATGGGAATTAGAGCGGCAAAACGGTCCTGGCTTGTAAGGAACGCGATTGCGAGACAACTATGTAAAACGACTAACACTAGGAACCAAAAATGTCTTGAATTTTTTCCCGCGAACTGCATATTGGTTTCAAGGCGGCCGTCCTCAAGGATCCAGCGTGAACGTTTCCTGATCGATTAGAACTTTTATCAACGCTTTCCTTCTTCCTCACAGAACATCCGACTCAGATCTAGAGCAAGGCCACATTTAATTGCCACAATTTATTTAATTACAATGTTACATCTAATTTAAAAATCAGAGTTAATTTAAAACAATTGTTAGACTTAATTAACATATGCAGTTAATATTAAACTTATATAGGAAAGACTAGTCAGTCAAGACTAGATATATAAGACTAAACGGACAAGACTAGACGGAAAAGACTAGACGGGCAAGACTAGACGGGCAAGACTAGACGGGCAAGACAAGACGGTCAAGACTAGACGGACAAGAATAGACAGACAAGAATAGACAGACAAGACTAGACAGTCAAGACTAGACAGACAAGACTGGACGGACAAGACTAGACGAACAAGACTAGACAGGAAAGACTAGACAGACAAGACTAGACGGACAAGACTAGACGGACAAGACTAGACGGACAAGACTAGACAGACAAGACTACACAGACAAGACTAGACAGGCAAGACAAGACGGACAAGACTAGACGGACAAGACTAGACAGACAAGACTAGACGGACAAGATAAGACATACACGAATAGACAGACAAGACTACACAGACAAAACTAGACAGACAAGACTAGACCGACAAGACAAGACAGACAAGACTAGACAGACAAGACTAGACAGACAAGACTAGACAGACAAGACTAGACAGACAAGACTAGACAAACAATACTAGACGGATAAGACTACACGGACAAGACTAGACAGACAAGACTAGACAGACAAGACTAGACGGACAAGACTAGACGGACAAGACTAGTCGGACAAGATTAGACAGACAAGAATAGAGACGACTACACAGACAAGACTAGACAGACAAGACTAGACAGACAAGACTAGACAGACAAGACTAGACAGACAAGACTAGACAGACAGGACTAGACAGACAAGACTTGACAGACAAGACTAGATGGACAAGACTAGACGGACAAGACTAGACGGCCCAGACTAGAGAGACAAGACTAGACAGACAAGACTAGACGGACAAGACTAGACAGACAAGAATAGACAGACAAGAATAGACAGACAAGACTAGACAGACAAGACTAGACAGACAAGACTAGACAGACAAGACTAGACAGACAAGACTTCGCAGACAAGACTACACAGACAAGACTAGACAGACCAGACTAGACAGACAAGACTAGACAGAGAAGACTAGACAGACAAGACTAGACAGTCAAGACTAGACAGACAAGACTAGACGGACTAGACTGACAAGACTAGATATAAATGACTAGACATACAAGACTAGACAGATATGTGAGACATTCATTTGAATGAGTAATGTAGTCTTCTTGGTAAAAATGGATTTTATCTAGATTGGTCAATTGTGATTTTTGTGGGCAATCTTGACATAGATTAAAATTCTTCGGCCCATGAAAGTTATGGTAATCGCGGTCCTTGATAATTAATGCCAGATTTTTATTAAGCAGCGATCAATCAGAAAAACGAGTCGCACAGCGGTAAATGTGCAAGAAATAAAGGACCTTAATTAAAACCGAAAACGGATCGTTCCTCGTCCCATTCTGATTACCGCGACATTGATAACGTTCCGCTTAAATAAATAATTAAACTATGACTGTCTGCTATTTTTTGCCTTGCGCTACGAACGTTATGGAAGCTGGAAGCGATTCCAAGCGCGGAATAAGTTATGCAGATTAGTAGACAAATTCTTGCGAATGAAAGTCTAATTGGACCAAAAAATTTAAAGCAAAAAAAATATAAACGAAGGATACATAAATCTAAATGGTAATAAGAAACCTTTACAAACATATTATGTTGTTAATGTAGCCAAACTCGGTTATAACGAACACGTTGACAAGAGTTTCAGTCTTCATTTATGCCCAATTTTCCATCAATCACTCCAAATTTTTAATACTAGACTTGGTACTTACGTATTAACGCCACCATAGCGAGAGATCGCGTTACTGCTCTAATATAACCTAATCTAATTATCTTATCCAATCTTAATCTATCTAATCTAATCTTAATATATAAGATAATCCAATATTATCTAATCTTATCTAATTTTTTTTCTTATTTCAGATCGAGAGGATCGATAGAAAGTTCGCACTACCGCGCAGTCGGGAAAGATGATTCCTTCTAGGCCCACCACCACCACTTGCGGTGACCGTGACGACTTCCCCAACTATCCTAATCCAATGAGATTAAAGCTGATTAAAAATAGACCTCACACCCTCTTTAGCGTGGGGCAACATAGACCTCACACGCTGTTTAGCGTGGGGCTACATAGACCTGACACCCTGTTTTGTGTGGGGCAACATAGACCTCACACCCTGTTTATCGTGGAGCAACATAAACCTCAAACCCTGTTTAGCGTGGGATTACATAGACCTCACATGATGCTTAGCGTGGGGCTACATATTCATCACAAGCTGTTTAGCGTGGAGCTACATATATCTCACACCCTGTTTAGCGTAGGGCTATATAGACCACACAGCCTGTTTAGCGTGGGGTTACATAGACCTCACACCCTGTTTAGCGTGGGGTTACATAGACCTCACACTCTGTTTAGCGTGGGGCTACATAGACGTCACAGTCTTTTAGGGTATTAAAGCTTAAAGCTGATTAAAAGTTGTTTAACGTCCTGAAACAGGAAGTCATCAGGGGCATCGGAAGTGGCCAAGATGAAGGTCAAGCTCACCGGAAGTGGTGGCGGTGGGTCTAGAAGGAACCATCTTTCCCTACTCCGCGCAATATGTGGTCTAGATTTATCTGCTCCGTTCTAACCTATTCTAACCATCCATTTTGTAGCTTTTGTAGCAATCTGTAGCTGTGGTGGCGTTAGTACGTAAGTACCCTAGATTTAATAGTCCAGTTAACTCTTAACCACCTGCCATACGTCTCAGGTGAGAAAATGAATGCTACTTTGGGTCTGAGAGACGTATGTCAGGTGGTTAGGTGTTAATACTGGAGTAACTACTAGTTGTAATGCAAGAGTTAGTAATCGACTGAATATTAGATTTAATACTGGTCTAAATAGAAAACTTAATACTAGACTTAACACCAGTCTTAAGACTAGACTTAATACTAGACTGATCACAGACTGTCTACCATACTCAATAATAGACCTAATATTTGACTTAATACTAGACTTACAACTAGACTTAATATTAGACTTTATAGGGCGTCTTGTGTTTATACATTTACTTGATTTGTCGGTACTTACGTATTAACGCTACCACCGCGATATATTGGCGCTGCTGCGCGTATGTTATCTTGATTTATCTGTCCTCTTCGCGGCGGGCAACTTAATCTAACTAGGGTTGAAAGATAAGTATTTAAAAATATTTAAAGAGTCTTAAAAATGTTTTAATTATAAATAAAATGTTTTATTTATGATTTATCATAAAATTTTAGGTGTAGATTGGCGGCATTTAAAAATGTAGCGGTACACACTGGGACGGATTACGAATCTACGGCGACAAAAATAGAATTTTACAATGTATCACAATTAAGCAAAACCACTTAATGTATTGTTAGATAACACATCCATAATATTATAAACAAATAAATGCGAAAAACCAATTCCATTGATTGTGGGAACGTGTTAAACATCGCTCTTGTCCCTTAGGTACCAAAAAGGAATTAGTTGCGCTGGATTTTAAACAAAGTAACTACGTCTGTTTTGTGTTTGTGTTAAAAAATCGTGAACTTTTTAAATATGGAGCATATAGCTTCAAGTATGTATTTACATGTAATAATATCAAATTTGTAGAAAGTTTTAAACAATACGGTTAAAAACAAGTTTTGTTAAAGACTATCGTAAATTAAAAAAAAATGTAATAAATTGCAATAAATTGATTTTAAAAAGTTCCGCATAGTTCCGTTAAATGAAATATCTTGTAAAACAAAACAAACATTTACAATTCTAGAAAAGCAAAAATCCCGCCCACATCGTTCCAGCTTACTGAGAATTATACCTTTTTTTCCAGATAGTCGTGATGACCACCATTTGCAAGAGAGAACGTTGAATAGAAATTAACTATTTTTTGTTTTAAGAGATGAAAGTTTTTATAAGTACGATATCGTCAGTGATGATGAAGAAGGTGCAAATTGTGATGATCATTGATTTTGACGAAGATCGGTTGTGAATTTGTAAAAAAATGTTGCACTTTTGGCATATAAACAAAAATCCACTTAAATTTGCATTTTTAATTAATTGTGTACATCTAATATATACTATTTTTTTATTAGAATCATCAGAATGTCATCATAAGGTAATATGTGAAAAATTGAAATGAACTGGATTTTATTTGTGTCGCCGTAAATTCGTAATCCGTCTCAGTGTGCGGTGGTGGCGTTAATACGTAAGCACCGATTTGCTTTTAATCTGCTTTGTGTCGGTTTGCTGTGGAGCACGTTATTTCGTTTAATCGTATTTATCCTTGAGCTTGAAAACTTCCGCAATATTTGCCTCTTGCATTTAGTTTATTCTATTTGTGTTGTATTTATGGTGCATGAAAATACAAGATTGTTATTTTTGTGGTTTGTAAAGTCCGCGAGAAAATCTTTAGTGGTCAGAAGTTTTTCGAAAGGAGTTTTATTTAATGCGGTAATAAATGAGTCGCTTTTATGTACGGGCCAAGAACAAACAGTGATTGCTTAATTAAGGAAAAAATGTGCAATTTAAAAAGACCTTATTATTTAAAATTATCGAGTGATAATTAACAAGAACAACCTACAATCATAATTAGCAAGTTTGTAGCTCAAGTTGCAAACGCCATGTGCTTTCTTATGGGAAATTTAATTCTCTGCAAGTTTTATTTGGAACAGTTTGCGCAAATTTCGAGTTATTCATGAATCTTAGAGACTACAACAATGTAGAACACAAACCAAATTTGGCTCTGTTTCAAGGATTATTGACCAACTTTCCGGATAAAAAATCACTAAATCACAACGTTTGTTATAAAAATTTCAAGTTCTATTAGAAAAATTTTCCAAAATGTGCCAAAATTGGCAAAAATTACTAGTTTTCGAATTATTTTCGTAGTTTCACAACAAAGAAAACTAACAATAAGACAAAAATGTGATTCAGTTTAAGAATTGATTATTGCCAACTTGATAGACAAAAAGTGAATAGGCGACAAGATTCCTGTAGCAAATTTAATTCTCCACAAGTTTTATGCGAAACATTTCTTAATATTTCGTTTTGTTTTCGAGTTATTTCCGCATTTTAGACGTAAAACTACGTGAAAACTGACTTTGTTTAAAGGTCGATTATTACCAACTTGACAGACAAAAAATTACTAGATAATAAGTTCACTTATGGGAAATTTAATTCTCTATAAATTTTATTCGAAACATTTCTCAGAATTTCGTTTAGTTTTCGAGTTATTTCCGCATTTTAAAAACATCATCTAGTAAAACTAAACGAAAACCGACATTGTTTCAAGATCGATTATTACCAACTTGGCAGGTAAAATCAATAAATAACAAGTTTTCTTATAGGAAATTTAATTCTCTATGAGTTTTATATAAAACATTCTTCGAAATTTCGTTTAGTTTTCGAGTTATTTCCGTATTTTAGAAACAACTCCAAGTAAAACTAAACGAAAGCCGTATTTGTTTCAAGGATGATTATTACCACCTTGACAGACAAAACATCACTAAATAACCAGTTTTCTCATGGTAAATTTAATTCTCTATAAGTTTTATTTGAAACATTTCTCAAAATTTCGATTAGTTTTCGAGTTATTTCCGCATTTTAGAAACAACTGCAAGTAAAACTGAACGAAAAGTGACTTTGCTTCAAGGTCGATTATCACCAACTTAACAGACAAAAATCACTAAATGACAAGTTTCCTAATCTGAAATTTAATTCTCTACAAGTTTTATTCGAAACATTTCTTAGAATTTAGTTTAGTTTTCGAGTTCTTTCCGTCCATTGAAGAAACAACTGCAAGTAAAACTAAACAATAACCGACTTTGTTTCAAAGTTGATTTTTACCAACTTGATAGACAAAAAATCACGAAATAACAAGTTTTCTTATAGGAAATTTAATTCTGTACAAGTTTTATTCGAAATATTTCTCAAAATTGCGTTTAGTTTTCTAGTTACTTCGGCATTTTAGAAACAACTACAAGTAAAACTAAACAAAAAACTGACTTTGTTTCAAGGTTGATTTTTACAAACTTCACACACAAAAAATCACTAAATAACATGTTTTATTATGGGAAATTTAATTCTCTACAAGTTTTATTCTATACATTTTTCCGAATTTGGTTTAGTTTTCGAGTTATTTTCGCATTTTCGAAACAACTACAAGTAAAACTAAACGAAAACTGGCTTTATTTCAAGGTTGATTTTTACCAACTTTTCAGACAAAAAATCACTAAATAACAAGTCTTCTTGGAAATTTAATTCTGTTCAAGTTTTATTTGAAACATTTCTCAAAATTTTGTTTAGTTTTCGAGTTATTTCCGCATATTAGAAACAACTGCAAGTAAAACTGAACGAAAATTGACTTGGTTTCAAGGTCGATTTTTACCAACTTAACAGACAAAAAATCACTAGATGACAAGTTTTCTTATGGGAAATTTATTTCTCTACAAATTTTATTCGAAACATTTCTCAGGATTTCGTTTAGTTTTGAAGATATTTTCGCATTTTAGAAACAACTGCGGGTAAAACTATACGAAACCTAACTTTGTTTCAAGGTTGTTTATTACCAACTTCACAGAAAAAAATCACTGAATGACAAGTTTTCTTGTAGGAAATTTAATACTCTACAAGTTTTATTCGATTGATTTCTCAGAATTTCGTTTAGTTTTCGAGTTATTTCCGCATTTTAGAAACAACTACAAGTAAAACTAAACGAAAACCGACTTTCTTTCCAGGTTGTATATTACCAACTTGACAGATAAAAAATCACTAAGTAACAATTTTTCTTGTAGGAAATTTAATACTCTACAAGTTTTATTCGATAGATTTCTCAGAATTTCGTTTAGTTTTCGAGTTATTTACGCATTTCAGAGACATCTTCAAGTAAAACTAAACGAAGAGTGACTTTGATTCAAGGTTGATTATTACCAACTTGACAGACAAAAACTCACTAAATAACAAGTTTTCTTATAGGAAATTTAATTCGCTACAAGTTTTATTCGAAACATTTCTCAGAATTTCATTTAGTTTTCGAGTTATTTCCGCATTTTAGAAACAACTGCAACTCCGCCTGCAGTGGTAGCTCAGTAGACGCTGTTGCAGGTCCCAAGCCCGGGTAAAGGAGGAGGGTTGAGTGGGGGCTAACAACCCCACCCTGTAAAAACCGTACCGTTACGATAACCCTACCAGAGCCTCGGACAGAACCAGGACGGATATTAAAAAAACGAAAACGGCGAGAAAAGGACATTGGAACTACAGGGGACAGGATTACTACAATTACTACAATTGGGACAGGATTATTGGAACTTAAGAACCTTATACCAACCAGGGGCCCTAGACGAATTAACTCACCAAATAGAAAAATACTAGGTGGACATGATCGCAGTACAAGAAATGAGATGGCCTGGAAGTGGAAGACTTACTGGGAAAGAACACCACATATACTACAGTGGAACAAACAATGACAGGCATGGATTTGGAACAGGATTTATAATAGGGAAGCGGTTAATGGACAAAATTATAGAATACAAACCAATTAACGAAAGAATGTGCTACATTAGAGTCAAAATGAAATTCTTTAATCTATCAGTATTCTAGGTACACGCACCAACCGAAGAAAAGGATGACCTAACGAAAGAAGAATTCTACACAAAACTAGAAATTGAATTGGATGGAACACCCGGTAACGATACCAAAATAATAATGGGAGACCTAAACGCTAAAATAGGTAAGGAAACAACATACACTCCAATCATAGGACAACATAGTCTCCATGAACGAACCTCCGACAATGGGGAGAGACTTATCGAGTTTGCCACTGCAAAAGGAATGATAATTAAAAGCACGATGTTCTCTCACAAACAAATTCAGAAAGGAATATGGATATCGCCGGAAATCAAATCGACTACATTCTAGTGACAGCCAGACATAGCTCAAATATAATAGACTGTAGAACAATGAGAGGAGCAATATCAGAGTCCGATCACATGCTAGTCAAGGCAACACTGCGGGAAATAATCGACAAGGCAAAATCAATACGAACGAAAAGAACAAGACGTTTCAACACAGATAAACTAAAAGACGAGAAAGTGAAAGAGAGATACCAACAAAGAATCAAGGAATGTATGACAGAGCTAGAGACGCCTGAAACCAATATAACAGTAGAACAAAGGTGGGAAACAATAAGACAAAAACAGCAGAAACAGAAGTTGTGTATAGAACGAAAAAGTCCAAATGCAGAAAAGCAGTAGAGAAAAGAAATTAATCCAGAAGTAAACTTATCCAAAGGCCAACAAGAAATAGAAGAGAAGAATACGAGGAACTAAGAAGGAACACCAAGAAATTGATGAGAAGGAAGAAGAAAGCACTGCTGGATTCCCAAATACAAGAACTGGAAGAATCACATAGAAGGAAAGAAGTGAAGAGGACATTATATATTAAGAAACACCAGACAAGACTTTCACCCAAGACCATTTATTTGTAAAAAGAAAGGAAAATACATAGTAGAAACAAAAGAAGTTATGGAAATATGGCGTCAACATTTTGCGAACCTATTGAAACAAACAGAGAGAGAAAATGACAACTACGAAAAGGAAGAAAGATTAACGGCACAACCTCTAATAACAGACCCCACTTACGAAGAAGTCGTTAAAACCTTACGAGAGCTAAACAACGACTAGGCACCTGGTATAGATAATATCCCGGCAGAACTAATAAGGAACGGAGGGGAAACACTAGCCAAACAAATACACAAACTGATCACCGAGATATGGAAAGAAGAAAGAATCTCTGAAGAATGGAACACGGCGATCATATGCCCAGTTTACAAAAAAGGTGACAAACTTAACTGTAACAACTACAGAGGAATATCGCTGCTCTGTATAACATATAAAATATTCACTAGTATACTACGCCAAAGAATAGCAGAGTATGGAAAGGAAATCATAGGGGAGCATCAGGCAGGTTTCAGAGAAGGACGTTCAACTATTGACCAAATCTTCACCGTCCGACAAATACTAGAAAAATCATGGGAGTATAATGTACCAATATATGAGCTATTCATTGACTTCAAGGAAGCCTACGATAGTATAGACAGGAACAGGCTATATGATACAATAGAAGCTTTAGGCATACCAATCAAGTTAGTGAGATTAACCAGAACAACAATGATAGACTCAAAGGCTGAATACAAGACCAAATGACAGACAGACTCTCAACCACTAAAAGAGTGCGGCAGGGAGATGGACTTGCACCGATGCTATTCAATATTGCGTTAGAGAAGGTAATAAGAAACACCAGTGATAACCTCAACAGCACAATAATACACAAGTCACATCAAATAATTAAAATACGCAGACGATATTAATCTAGTGGTCAGAACAGAACGGGAAATCAATGAAGTATTCAGCAAACTGGAAACACAGCCCAGTAAAATCGGACTGAAGGTCAACGAAACAAAGACCAAACTACTGCCGATGAAACCAAGAAGAAGACTTGGCCATAATTACACAATAGGAGATAACAACTTTGAAGTAGTGCAACAATTCAAATATCTGGGATCCCAAATCAACAGTGAAAATGATATCAAACAGGAAATACAACAACGCATACTAGCTGGAAACAGAGCCTACTTTTCACTTTCACATATATTTAACTCCAAATCAGTCTAAAGAAAAACAAAAATCACAATTTACAAAGCCATTATAAGGCCAGTGGTGACATATGGAAGTGAGACATGGACAATCACCAAATACTCGGAGAAAATATTAGCAAGATGGGAACGACGAATCCTAAGGAAAATATATGGACCAGTAGTAGAGAATGGGGAATGGAGAATCCGATATAATTTCGAATTAAAACAGAAATATAACCAGCCAGATATTGTCGAATTTATAAAATTACAAAGATTAAAATGGGCGGGACACTTGGAGAGAATGGGTGAGAACCGAATACCAAAGAAAGTATATAATGGGCGGATGGAGGGTGCAAGGGGAAGAGAACCACCAAGGCAGAGATGGACGAACAACATTGAAGAGGACGCCAAACAAATATTAAAATTTCATAATTGGAAAACAACAGCAAGGCAACGAGACGACTGGAGGCAGAAAATACGGGAGGCCCAGGTCCAGATACGACTGTAGCGCCACGAAGAAGAAAAAGAAACAACTGCAAGTAAAACTAAACGGAAACCAACTTTGCTTCAAGGTCGATTATTACAAACTTGACTGATAAAAAATCACTAAGTAACAAGTTTTCTTATAGGAAATTTAATTCTCTACAAGTTTTATTCGAAACATTTCTCAAAATTTTGTTTAATTTTCAAGTTATTTCCGAATTTTCGAAACAAATGCAAGTAAAACTAAAAGAATACTGACTTTGTTTCAAGGTTGATTATAACCAACTTGGCAGACAAAAAATCACTAAATAACAAGTTTTCTTACAGGAAATTTAATTCGCTTCGCTTTCCTCTGTGTCTTTGCAAATACAAAAAAACTAATTTACTGCTTCTGCGAAAACTAAAAAGTCGTTTTCGTTTCGATCTGCAGTCGAAAGCATAGAATCTCCGTCCATTATCTTAAAATAGTTTTCCATTTCGGGTTATACAGAGAGTTTTCCTTAAGCCACCTAATCCCCGTTTTATTGGCCTCCCATATACGAAAATTCTATCTCGGCGCAACTGCTTCGACAAAATATATATACACCCTGTGACATAAAATTAAGAGAAAATTCAGTGAAACCTGATAATATTGTAATAGTCGTAAATTGTAAAGTTATTTCATTGGGAATGAAGAAATAGAAGACAAGAGTTGACAGGTTCAAATATCTTAGATTAAGTACTTCATTACTCGAATATTCGAATTCTTAGTAATCTATTTTTTTGTCTGCTATATTCTCCTTGTTTTCCTTGTTAGGTAATATAGAACAAAATGTGATTGGCCTTGTCTAATGCAGCAAGGTTTAGATTAACAAAAATTCTTTTAAAAAAAAAATTAAAATATGATTTTAAAAGCAAGCGAAACTAAATTCCACGGCTTTTAAAATCTAAGTTCGTTTAGGAAATAAGCCGAAAAACGGATTAAGCAATGTTTCTACTCCATATATCATCGATCGGCGTAAGTAATTTCGGCGTCAGGAAGTAATTAACGCTCGCAATAAAACGCCTAATGAAATCGGTTAATCGCCAATTTTGGTAATCCACAAATATCTCCCGGCGCGAACGCGTAACTCGATTGCGAATTAATAACCGCCTGAGACCGTGGCCTTGGCGCACTGAGGACAGCACCTTCCTCCAGACTCCGGAGCATCGACACCCGAACTCATAACTCACCTTGACATCAAGGAACAAACACAAAAATCATTTACTTCCGACAATCCATTATCCACTTCCTAATTTCTCAACGACCATTATAAACTGCATTCGCATTCCCAGAATTGATGTCATGTAATAATCTTAATAATCTCCTAAAGCGCAGCAAATTAAATAAATAAAACTAAATAGACAAGGCTAAAGAAGGCTAGATTACCTGTATAACCTCAGCTATCTAGTCTTGTCTGTCTAGTCTTGTCTGTCTAGTCTTGTCTGTCTAGTCTTGTCTGTCTAGTCTTGTCTGTCTAGTCTTGTCTGTCTAGTCTTGTCTGTCTAGTCTTGTCTGTCTAGTCTTGTCTGTCTAGTCTTGTCTGTCTAGTCTTGTCTGTCTAGTCTTGTCTGTCTAGTCTTGTCTGTCTAGTCTTGTCTGTCTAGTCTTGTCTGTCTAGTCTTGTCTGTCTAGTCTTGTCTGTCTAGTCTTGTCTGTCTAGTCTTGTCTGTCTAGTCTTGTCTGTCTAGTCTTGTCTGTCTAGTCTTGTCTGTCTAGTCTTGTCTGTCTAGTCTTGTCTGTCTAGTCTTGTCTGTCTAGTCTTGTCTGTCTAGTCTTGTCTGTCTAGTCTTGTCTGTCTAGTCTTGTCTGTCTAGTCTTGTCTGTCTAGTCTTGTCTGTCTAGTCTTGTCTGTCTAGTCTTGTCTGTCTGGTCTTGTCTGTCTAGTCTTGTCTGTCTAGTCTTGTCTGTCTAGTCTGTCTAGTCTTGTCTGTCTAGTCTTGTCTGTCTAGTCTTGTCTGTCTAGTCTTGTCTGTCTAGTCTTGTCTGTCTAGTCTTGTCTGTCTAGTCTGTCTAGTCTTGTCTGTCTAGTCTTGTCTGTCTAGTCTTGTCTGTCTAGTCTTGTCTGCCTAGTCTTGTCTGCCCACTCTTGTCTGTCTAGTCTTGTCGGTCAATAGCAGACAGTCATAGCTTAATAATTCCTTTAAGCGGAACGTTATCAGTGTCGTGGTAATCAGAATGGGACGAGGGACAATCCGTTTTCGGTTTTAATTAAGGTCCTTTATTTATTACACATTTACAGCTGTGCTACTTGTTTTTCTGATTGATTGCTGCTTAATAAAAATCTGTAATTAATTATGCGACCGCGATTACCATAACTTTCATGGGCCGAAGAATTTCAATCTATGTCAAGATTGCGCACAAAAATCACAATTGACGAATCTAGATCAAATCCATTTTTACCAAGAAGAGTACATTACTCATTCAAATCAATGCCTGATTTATCTGTCTAGTCTTGGTTGTCTAGTCTTGTCTGTCTAGCCTTATCCGTCTAGTATTGTCTGTCTAATCTTGTCCGTCTAGTCAAATTCAAAAATATTTATTTCATTATCTAAGCAAGTATAGTAAGTAAATTGAGTACATTACAAAAAATACATTCTAAATGAAATGTGTCGCTGGTAGGAATAGGAAATATAACTCAATTTGCATTACACATTCAAAAAGAACTCTTCTACTTCGTATGGTTCCATGTTATTTAGGAGTTGGAATAGCTGTTTCTTGAAACTTTTTATATTATTAATTTGTTTGATTTCTCGAGGCAGAGCATTGAGTAGTTTCATGCTAATATACGGGGGATTTCTTTAGGTCATCGTAAGAACATGCCATTGTTGTATCTTGTTAGCCGTTCCGTGGGTTTAACAAAATCTATGAAAAGGTGCTTGTGTTTCTTGAGGAACACAATGTTCTCATAGATAAATGTAGCTGTAGTGGTTAAAATGTTCGCTTTACGAAAATGACCTCTGCAGGATTCACGGTAGTTCAGATTTAAGAGTATTCGCAGTGCTTGTTTTTGTATCTTGAAGACACACTTGAAGTATGTACCATTTCCCCAGAACATAATCCCAAATCTAAGGAGGCTGTGGAAGATGGCAAAATACACCATCCTTAGGACGGCGGTCTCAACATAACGTTGAAGGGATCTCATTGCGAATACTGCCTTGTTTAGTTTCTTTGTCACAAAGTTGGTATGTGCAGCCCAGTCCAGGGATTTTGTCTATATGAAGTCCGAGAAGCCTTACTGAATCACTTACTGGCACATACGCGCTGTCAATTGATATTTCTTCAGGGTATAGCGACGTATTCCGCTTCGTTTTGAAGATTATCGTTTGAGTTTTTTCTTTGTTTAGCTTAAGTCGTAATATTAGCATCAAACCACATTTTTAACGACTCAGCAGCCCTTTTTGCGTTGGTGGTGATATCGTTGATTGTACTATTTAACAACAATAGGGATGTATCGTCCGCATAATTGATCTTAATGTGAGGTAAGTTAATGGTGGTTGCATGCAGGTCATTTATAAATAGAGCGAAAAGTAGAGGCCCCATTGTGCTACCTTGTGGAATACCCGTCTTGATCGTACTCGGGGAGAATGTACAAATCCGTGTGTAGTGCGGATCCTGGTAATTTGTGTCCGATTAGTTACGAATGATGTGATCAACTCCAGCGCGACTCCTCTTATACCATATTTTGAGACATATTTTGAGTAGATTATGGTCAACTAAACCGTAAGCCAACGACCGGTCCATCAGAATTCCAACTGGGATTTTCCGCGACTCAAGATTGTCCATAATACCCTTTATGAACTGGAAGCATGCCGTTTCAATTGATTTCCCTTTTACGAAGCCATGTTGGTGAGGACTAATTACGTTATGCTTATCACAAAACGTAACAATCCGGAGCATATAATCCTCTCAAGGATTTTAGAGAAATCCGATAAAATACTTATAGGCCTGTAATTTTCAATCAAAGACTTATCCCCTGTTTTATGGATAGGAGTGATAATCGCCGATTTTTAGAATATCTGGAAATTTGCCCACCTCTAAAGCATTGTTAATAATGTGTTGTAAAGGATTTACTATTGCAGGGAGCACATTTTTCAAAGCTATGGAGGGAATTTCTTCAATACCGGAACTTTTATTATTTTTGAGGTTTAAAATAACATCAGCAAGCTCATCCTGACAGACCGGCACTAAGAATAACGATTTGTTGTTTAATAGGATATTGTCTTTATACTGCATAACAGGCTGTGAATCTGCTAGGACACGAAAAAATTGTTTATATTTGCAGCACTAGTAACATACTCAACATCTAGATTGCAGTATGTGTCCGTTTTCTTCTTAATCTCTGTCAGTCGTCTGACTATATTCCAAGTAGCTTTCTGTCTATTTGATGCTGTTTCAATTTCCCTTCTCAGAACTCTTCTCTTGTTGTCTTTCAATAACTTAATAAAATTTCTACGTAGATTATTATAAAGATTCTTGAATGTTGAATTATATTTTGATAAAGTTTGGAGTAGTTTAAGATTCGTTTTCATTTTCTTCAAATATGGGTTGTAGAAAACGCATTTAGAAATTTTATTAGTGTGTACGATAACTATAGGAAAGGCCTCGTAGAAGTTTATCCGAAAAATATCCATGAAAACGATCCATTGTCTGTCAATATCGTGATACTAATATTAAAAACCTCCACCCATGTTATATTTTCCATCAGTTGCCTATGGTGCTCCATGTTTTATTTATTAAATCGTCTTGTCCATATTGTGTCCGAGACTGACGGCCCAATTTTGCACTCCAATAATAGAATTTGTGCACTGTGGTCTGATATGTGATGATCTATGGTTTTAGAACTATACTCAATGGACAGATTGACTATTATATTATCAATGCAAGTTCTAGACCCGGGGTGGTTTACTTCACGAGAAACGAGGACCGCGTTAAATGATTCCAACAAGGACACAAACCGTCGGCTCGATCTGGACACTTTCAGAACGTCTATATTAAAATCGCCAGCCATAACAAATTGAGAATTGTCTTTGGATAACAATATCAGCAGATTATGTATTTTCTGCAGAAATAGTTTAACACTAGTCAATGGGGCTCTATAAATTCCCATAATTATAATATTCTTGCCGTTGATAAACGTTTCAATTGCCGAGAGTTCGAATACATGCTCTTCTGCTAGACGACGTGTCTTGTCTGTCTAGTCTTGTCTATCTAGTCTTGTCTGTCTAGTCTTGTCTGTCTAGTCTTGTCTGTCTAGTCTTGTCTGTCTAGTCTTGTCTGTCTAGTCTTGTCTGTCTAGTCTTGTCTGTCTAGTCTTGCCTGTTTAGTCTTGTCTGTCTAGTCTTGTCTGTCTAGTCTTGTCTGTCTAGTCTTGTCTGTCTAGTCTTGTCTGTCTAGTCTTGTCTGTCTAGTCTTGTCTGTCTAGTCTTGTCTGTCTAGTCTTGTCTTTCTAGTCTTGTCTGTCTAGTCTTGTCTGTCTAGTCTTGTCTGTCTAGTCTTGTCTGTCTAGTCTTGTCTGTCTAGTCTTGTCTGTCTAGTCTTGTCTGTCTAGTCTTGTCTGTCTAGTCTTGTCTGTCTAGTCTTGTCTGTCTAGTCTTGTCTGTCTAGTCTTGTCTGTCTAGTCTTGTCTGTCTAGTCTTGTCTGTCTAGTCTTGTCTGTCTAGTCTTGTCTGTCTAGTCTTGTCTGTCTAGTCTTGTCTTTCTAGTCTTGTCTGTCTAGTCTTGTCTGTCTAGTCTTGTCTGTCTAGTCTTGTCTTTCTAGTCTTGTCTGTCTAGTCTTGTCTGTCTAGTCTTGTCTGTCTAGTCTTGTCTGTCTAGTCTTGTCTGTCTAGTCTTGTCTGTCTAGTCTTGTCTGTCTAGTCTTGTCTGTCTAGTCTTGTCTGTCTAGTCTTGTCTTTCTAGTCTTGTCTGTCTAGTCTTGTCTGTCTAGTCTTGTCTGTCTAGTCTTGTCTGTCTAGTCTTGTCTGTCTAGTCCTGTCTGTCTAGTCTTGTCTGTCTAGTCTTGTCTGTCTAGTCTTGTCTGTCTAGTCTTGTCTGTCTAGTCTTGTCTGTCTAGTCTTGTCTGTCTAGTCTTGTCTGTCTAGTCTTGTCTGTCTAGTCTTGTCTGTCTAGTCTTGTCTGTCTAGTCTTGTCTGTCTAGTCTTGTCTGTCTAGTCTTGTCTGTCTAGTCTTGTCTGTCTAGTCTTGTCTGTCTAGTCTTGTCTGTCTAGTCTTGTCTGTCTAGTCTTGTCTGTCTAGTCTTGTCTGTCTAGTCTTGTCTGTCTAGTCTTGTCTGTCTAGTATTGTCTGTCTAGTATTGTCTGTTTAGTCTTGTCTGTCTAGTCTTGTCTGTCTAGTCTTAGTCTGTTACTCTGTGCTGATCCAATAAATCGCGTGAAACAAACTCGATATTTGGGTAAAATACATAAAAAGAAATCGAATATTTACTAACTTTTGTATCCTGGTTTGGAAAACATTTTTCACTGAATATTTTAATAAACACTGCAAGTTTTCGCGAATGCACTGTACGAACAAATGTGCAGAGAAACGTGCTCTCCTGCTGTCGGGATTGTATGAACTGCACGAACCTGCTATCTCTGTAATCTCAAACCTCCTTATCTACCTGATTATTTTGCGTAGTAAACAGTTTTATAAAACAAATATATAACAAATAATTTAATATAATTTATGGTTTACTTCTCTCATCTCACTTATACTCCAACGAATTTAAAACGAACAAATGCACACTTGAATATTTGTGTTTGGTTAGAAAATTACTAGCAAATGCATTTTTATCTACTCACACACCAAAATGAACACATTGATAAATACGTTATTGTATGTGAAGGAAGCCATTATTATAATCGTGTGTAAAAGAATCCAAAATCGTGCATAAAAGTCTAATGTGAATAAAATGGAGTTTCATTATTAAACGATTTCTGTTTGTTGTTACTATGGCAACAACTTGCATCAATAAACAAAAAACATAGACGTAGTGAAAATACATTTTCTGACGTATATTAAAATTGTATTATTTTTTCTTATTTTGAATCAAAAAGTCTCGGCCTCTCAGTCTTGATTTATCTAGCTCTAATATAACTTAACCTAACCATAATCTAAACTAGAATAAATCTAGGTTAGTTTAGTAAGCAAAAAATAATTCAATTTTAATATACGTCAGAAAATATATTTTCACTACGTCTATGTTTTTTGTTTATTGATGCAAGTTGTTGCCATAGTAACAACAAACAGAAATCGTTTAATAATGAAACTCCATTTTATTTACATTGGAATTTTATGGACGATTTCAAAACCTAATCTAGATTAAATCTAGGTTTACCTAGATTACATCGACAACGACCAAATAGTGTTCCCGCCACTGTGCGTTTTTACTCGTTAACATTTTTTGCCACAGAGGCGTTGAACGTTCTAAGCTTATTGTGTGGATGATTTGAAGTATGTTTTCTGTCAAAATTACAATTTTTACAATATTATCGGCAAGAAACAAAAATTCTTCTAAAATGCTTCGTAAATAAAATACTGTATGGCACACGTGTGTGAAAGGCTTTTGCGCACTCATCGCGATTAAACCACTCGCCTTCGGCTCGGGCTTTAAACTTCCTACCTCATGCACAAAAGCCCTTCTTCACACACTTTTATCTTAAACTACTATATACTACTCTATTTTTTAATACATTTACTGTTCTAAAAGTTACAGCATAATTACTAGTTACAATATGTTATATCAGCACAATTACAAGATACGAGATTACAAGATTGGGAGTTCTAGATCTACAACTATTAAGAACAATGGACTCACTTGAGGACTGCAACGTTAACAGTCTCAATCTTCCACGTGCCCTGGATTTTGAACGATTATTTTTGTTTTCGTCGTTTGAACTCATCGCGATAAAAAGCAAACATACATGTTGGTGTTATCTATACTGATATAATCAAACAAGTTATATAATCATTATTTAATAATATTACACAAAAAAACGACTGAAAAGCAATATATCTCAAAAACTGGAGAAGTTAGAGATGTGAAAATTTGGGTTTAAAATATCTTTTAATTTTTGTTTTTAAATTGATGTAAATTGTCTCTGGTATATTGTTTATTCTAATCATAATAATCTATCTAATAATGTAATTCTAATCATAATCAATATTTATCTAGTCGTTAGGTTAGGTTAGGTTAACGGAACTTAAATCAAATCCTTCTAAATTCGATTGAAAGCAAATTCTATTGAAAGCAAAATTCTATTGAAATTAAAAGCAAATTTGTTTATAGAATACATTTTTTTGAAAGTATTTGGGTCCAAATAAAAGTCTAGTAAATCGAAATTGTATTTCCATTTTGGGCGTTAAATCTGTCATTTTATTAAATTCTGGAATTATTTTTAATTATCAGTGGAGTATTATTGAAGTGGTGATAGATTAGTGATAGCACGTGAGGACCTTCAGCGAGTGGTCAATGCGAGATCTGTCTTCCGGACGGCGCTCCGACCTCGTCCACCGAGGCTGCAGTTACATATATAACTCGGCGCGAGCCTCACATCGCCATCAACAGTGCAAGACGCCGACGAGCAACTCGCAACAAATTGTAATAAATAACAACAAACCGCCAACATGAAACTCGTAAGTTTTACAAGAAACCGCAAACAGAGTGTTAGTTTTAAAATTCAATTGAGATTTTTGATTGTGAAGTGTTGAAGTTTTTCTTTCGTTTTATGTCGTGTGCGCAATAAAAAAGTGAAAATTTGAAACGAGAGCGAAATTTCACTTTTCACCGAAAAAACACATTTCCGTTTGAAAATCGGATCCGAACCGTTCACAATAAATCTTTCTATTTCGATAACCAGTTTCACTCGGAACCGTGCGCCAAACGCGACTCCGGATTTGGGTTAATTTTAATTTAATCGTTTCTACCACATCCGTTATATCTAACACCTTTTTTCTTACAAAATTTCTGTCCGAATTCGAAAAATAAATAAATAAATAACGCGACACATCCAGATGAACACGCGCCCGCGTGACTCATTCCAAACACAAATTTAATCAAAAAAATGAAAGTGAATTTAATTTTTCTATTTGAATTCTCAAAAAGTGACTCAATCTATATAGACACGACTTCATGGATATTATAAATCAACATCAATTAGGTAAAATTGACATTAAACCAAAATACACACTAACCAAACAATAGACAATTACAGCTCTACTCAAACTTATTAGACAATTATTTTATCACAGCATTACTTCCACAAGGATACACTATACAGATAAACAGTTTAATTAAGCTTTAAACAATAACGCTTTTAGCTTTAGTAAATAAACTATTTAAGCTTTCAAAAATGGACAATGTAGACACAATTTCATGGATACTATAAATCAACAAAAATTTGGGAAAATAAATCTAAAGACTTACTTTATACACACACTAACAAAGCATTAGACAATCTATTTATTAAAGCTTAGAGAGCAATTGTTTAAGGCTTAATTAGTCTATTTATCGCGAAAATTTATCCTTGTCGCATTTGTCCAAACTAATAAGTTAGAGCTGTAAGTCAAACTTATTAGTTTGGACAAATGCGACAAGGATAAATTTTCGCGATAAATAGACTAATTAAGCCTTAAACAATTGCTCTCTAAGCTTTAATAAATAGACTAATCCTTCAAATCTAACCAACGGTTAATTAAACCAACGGTCCTTGCCACATTGTCCTATATTGGATCGAGAGTTCGCGCATATCTTTGAACTATTAGACTAATATAACATGAGATTGAATAATCTGATATCACATGAACTATTTATCTAGTTAGACAATTAACGCATTTGACAATTAGACCATTATTATATTAGATTGAACAAGAAACTTAAATTGTACACGAATATATCATTAAGTTACATATTAGTGCTTTATTAAAAGTATTTGACAATTATATCATGTGATTTAACAAACTCACAAAAACTAATTATCTATACAGACTAATAAGATATTAGACAATTGCATAAATAAATCATTAGATTGCATAATCTGACTTCACATCAACTACTTATATAGTTAGACTCATAATATCTTATTTGATTCTTAATGTGACTGAACAAAGGCAAAAGAAGTTTAAAGATGTTTATTTTCAATTGGAAATATCTGGAAAACGGTTAAAGATATGAAAAATCTAATCACAGATTTCGATTCGTCAGCCTAAAATCTACGAGCATTATTTCGATCATTTTTTTCGAAAAATCAAAGAAACGGAAGTTATTTTGAAAATTTTAAACTGCAACTGAATTTTTGGGACTTGAAGAATACGGGATTTTTTGAAACTTAGTGTTGCGGATTTTTCACCTGGTGTAACTGTTGTTAATCGTCTTTGGCACTCTTTAACTAAGATCTGGAAGCAAAAATTAAGCTTCTACGTTGTCTACGTTAGTTCAATAAAAATATTTGTGTTTTTGATGAAAATAATTGTTGACATTTTCAAGATGACAGATTGTAGATATAAACGTAACTAACTCGACGTTGCCACGTTTATTATCCCATATGCATATCAAAATATAAAAATATAAATACTTTTTTTAGGATACCTAATCTAAACGGGGTTATACCAACGGCCCTTGCCACATTGTCCTATATTGGATCGAGAGTTCGCGCTGCCGCGCGTACGTTGTCTTGATTTATCTGTCCGATTCGCGGCTGGCAACCTAATCTAACCGTGGTTAAACCAACGGTCTTTGCCACATTGTCCTATATTCGATCGAGAGATAAACCCCGGGGTTAAACCAACGGTCCTTGTCACATTGTCCTATATTGGATCGAGAAATAACCCTCGATCTAATATAGGACAATGTGGCAACCGTCCGCCTTGTTGCCACATTATCCTATATTGGATCGAGAGTTCGCGCTGCCGCGCGTATGTTGTTTGATTTATCTGCCCGCTTCGCGGCGGGCAACCTAATCTAGCCGGGGTTAAACCAACGGTCTTTGCCTCATTGTCCTATATTCAATCGAGAGTTAAACCCCGAATGAAACCAACAGTGTGGTTAAACCAACAGTCCTTCCCACATTGTCCTACATTTTAATCGAGAGATAACCCTCGATCCAATATAGGACAATGTGGCAAGGACCTTTGGTTTAATCTAGGTTAGAGCCTGCATCGCGGCGAGCAACCTAAACCAACCTAAAAAACCTAAATCAACCTAAATCAAGACAATCAACATACGCGCGGCAGCGTGAACTATCGATTCAATGTAGGACAATGTGGCAAGGACCGTTGGTTTAAACAACCCGGCTCGTATCAATTTCCATTCAAGTAATTTTTGAATTTGTTTTGTCAGGATCTCTTAAAATATTCTGAATATTCATAATATGAATATTGCGTACGAAGATTGTGTTCGCATCTATTATCTGTCACAAATAATTTCTGGAAGCCATTTTTGTATATACTTTACACAAACATGTGACGCAGAAAAATTTAAATAATGTATATGTTGTCAAAATTAAATTTGGCAACGCTGACCCAATTGTATCTACATTCTCAGTTATGTGACCAGTCATACACGTCAGTTATTTGGTCGAAAATGCAACTTTTTTTATTACAAAAACCCAAATATTTCTGAAATTAGAAAAAAATATTTTTTACAAGGCTTTACTTACTATGTCTTCACTACAATGTGCATGCTATTTCTGTGGTGGTGGCGTTAATAAGTATGTACCAAAAAAGCAACCAACCTTGAAATATCCCGACACAGTTTCAAGAAGCCGTTTTTGCACTTGTAGCATTTATACGACCTCTCGGCCGGGATCAATCTCCACTCAACCAAATTCTTGACGGTTTCGTCGGGATCCTACAGAATCTGGTGGATATCCAGGACACTTAAATAATTAACTCGAGACATTGTGGCTGTTTGTGGTGTGGCTGTTCGTTGCAATATGAATGCAACCACAATACGATGCTTAGAATTGTATATACGTTGCCAAAATTATAGTTTTTCATATAAACGGGCATATAAACAAGAATAAACGTGGCAACATCGAGTTAGTTGCGTTCGCATCTACTATCTGTCATCTTGAAAATATCAACAATTATTTTCAACAAAAACACGAATATTTATTGAACCAACTGTCTACGTTGGCTAATACGTAGAAGCTACGTAGAACCTACATACTTCTAGAAGCTACGTACTTCTATGTAGAAGTTTAATTTTTGCTTCCGGATCTTAGTTAAAGAGTGCTTTAAAGAGTTAAAGAGTGCTTAGTTAAAGAGTTAAAGACGATTAACAACAGTTACACCAGGTAAAAAGTCCTCAACACTCAGTTTCAAAAAAATCCCGTATTCTTTACCTAAGCCGAATTTTTGTTTTGATTTCGTACAGAATGTTAGTCTTGAAACAAATGGCATATCTTGAAAACAGTTGAACATACGAAAAATCTAATCACTGATTTGAATTCAGCAGACTGGAATCTACGAGTATTATTTCAATACATTTTTTCGAAAAATCAAAGATAAGAAAGTTATTTTGAAAATTGTAATCTGCGACAGAATTTTTGTTTTGATTTCGTCCAAAATATATCTCTGAATGTTAGGCTTTAAACAACTCGCGATATCTAGAAAACAGTTGAAGATACGAAAAAACTAATTACAGATTTGGATTCAGCAGACTTAAATCTACGAGCATAATTTTTTACAATTTTTTCGAAAAATCCAATATAAGAAAGTTATTTTGAAAATTGTAAACTGCGACAGAATTTTTGTTTTGATTTCGTCCAAAATAAATCTCTGAATGTTGGTCTTTAAACAAGTCACGGTATCTAGAAAACAATTAAAGATACGGAAAATCTAATCACAGATTTGGATTCAGCAGACTAAAATCTACGAGTATTATTTCAAAAGATTTTTTCGAAAAATCAAAGATAAGAAAGTTATTTTGGAAATTGTAAACTGCGACAGAATTTTTGTTTTGATTTCGTGCAAAATAAATCTCTGAATGTTAGGCTTGAAACAAGTCGCGATATCTAGAAAACAGTTGAAGATACGAAAAAGCTAATTACAGATTTGGATTCAGCAGACTTAAATCTACGAGTATAATTTGTACAATTTTTTCGAAAAATCAAATACAAGAAAGTTATTTTGAAAATTGTAAACTGCGACAGAATTTTTGTTTTGATTTCGTCCAAAATAAATCTCTGAATGTTTGTCTTTAAACAAGTCGCGGTATCTAGAAAACAGTTGAAGATACGGAAAATCTAATCACAGATTTGGATTCGGCAGACTAAAATCTACGAGTATTATTTAAAACATTTTTTCGAAAAATCAAAGATAAGAAAGTTATTTTGGAAATTGTAAACTGCGACAGAATTTTTGTTTTGATTTCGTCCAAAATAAATCTCTGAATGTTAGACTTGAAACAAGTCGCGATATCTAGAAAACAGTTGAAGATACGAAAAAGCTAATTACAGATTTGGATTCAGCAGACTTAAATCTACGAGTATAATTAGTACAATTTTTTCGAAAAATCAAATATAAGAAAGTTATTTTGAAAATTGTAAACTGCGACAGAATTTTTGTTTTGATTTCGTCCAAAATAAATCTCTGAATGTTTGTCTTTAAACAAGTCGCGGTATCTAGAAAACAGTTGAAGATACGGAAAATTTAATCACAGATTTGGATTCAGCAGACTAAAATCTAAGAGTATTATTTAAAACATTTTTTCAAAAAATCAAAGATAAGAAAGTTATTTTGGAAATTGTAAACTGCGACAGAATTTTTGTTTTGATTTCGTCCAAAATAAATCTCTGAATGTTTGTCTTGAGACAAGTCGTGATATCTATAAAACAGTTGAAGATAGGAAAAATCCAATCACAGATTTGGATTCAGCAGACTAAAATCTACGAGTATTATTTCAAAACATTTTTTCAAAAAATCAAAGACAATAAAGTTATTTCGAAAATTGTAAACTGCAACCGAATTTTTTTTTGATTTCTTGGAAAATAAATCTCTGAAAGTTTTGTTTTGAAACAAGTGACGATATCTTGATGACGGTTAAAGATACGAAAAATCTAATCACAGATTTGGATTCAGCAGACTAAAGTCTACGACAATAGGTTGAACTAGTCTCTTGCTAAAATCAAAAATAAGAAAGTTATTTCGAAAATTCTAAATTGCGACAAATTTTTTATTTTAATTTCGTGAAAAATAAATCTCTGAATATTTGTCTTGAAACAACTGGTGATAATCTTCAAAACGGCTAAAGATAGGAAAAATCCAATCACAAATTTGGATTCAGCAGACTTAAATCTAAGAGTATTATTTCTATACATTTTTTCGAGAAATCAAAGATAAGACAGTTATTTTAAAAATTGTAGACTGCGACAGAATTTTTATTTAAATTTCGTCAAAAATAAATCTCCGAGTATTCGTCTTGAAACAATTGGCGATATCTTGAAAACGGTTAAAGATAGGAAAAATCGAATCACAGATTTGGATTCAGCAGACTAAAATTCCAAGAATTACTTTATCTAGTTTTCTCGAGCAACCAAAAATAAGAGAGTTATATTGAAAAATCTAAACTGCGAATGAATTTTTGTTTTGATCTCGGTATAATAAATCTCTGAAAGTTAGTCTTAAACCAATTGTTAACATTGATAGGATTCATTTATTGATTTGTAGATTAAGTCTATAGATTATGGCTTAACTAATCCATTGTTTGTGGCTGCGGGAGGAGGTCCCAGGTCCTACATGGACTGTAGCACCATTTGATAATGGTGTATGGATCCTGATCAAGGTCAATCCATTCTTTGTAGATTAAGTCTATAGCTTGACTGATCTATTGTTTGTTGATTTAGCTTATGGACTATATCTATATACTATATCTATAGTCTATATCCACAGACTGTATCTGTAGACTATATCTATAGACTATATCTATAGACTATATCTATAAACTAGATTATGGCCTGCCTGATCTATTGTTTGTAGATTTCACACGAAAGCTTAGAGCTTCACACGACAACGATATTCTTCTTGTATCGTTTCGTCTCGTAAAAGCGAGACGAGAGCGAGACGAGATTTTTGAAACTCTTGTCCTATCTCGTCTCGTGTGAAGCCATCAGTGATTAGTCTATTATGACCTATATTAAAGATGAAGACTATATTAGATCATTGCATGTGATCTGAAATTTGAAATTATTTAGTCAGTAATAATGAATAGTCTTATCTATCAATCTATCACATTTGTTATATATTTAGACCACAATTTATCCAAATTAAACCTTTATTTATTAATTATAATTATTGTAAAAACTGTTGTGTTTCTTATCTTTTGTGTTTCTTATCACTCGTCGCTTCGCGGAGGCTGAGCGGCTTTAATTGAGGCTTTAATCAATTTGGCGAAGGTTGCAGATAATAATAAAACACGTTTGTTCGTTCGGTAATTAACTTGGAAACGGACACAAACAATTTCCACTGCATTGCAAAAGTTATTATCTCTCACCTTGTCGAATTTAATAGTTTGATTACATATATGTTCATTTTCTGCACAGTCATATGCATTAACATATTGTTTTTATTCGCGAATTATTTATTTATTCATTGTTATCAAACTATATAAGATTAGACAGGCTAGTCTTGATCAATACAGCTAGACTATCAATGTTTAGATTAGAGTAGAAGTTGCTTTAACACATTTTCTGTATTCGCGAGATTTTTATTCATTTATTGTTAACAAACATAAGATTAGACCTTACTCTCATTAAACAATTTAAGACTAAATGGGCATGTCTGGATTAACGATACTCGTCTGCTATCCAACATTAGAGTAGAACAGTTGAGGTAAATAAACGTGAAATGTTATAAAATCTAGTTCTAGTTTAGTCTCTCATGCTCTGTTGCGCTAATTGACAAGACGCTTTCACTGCTTGTATGTATCAGACGCAAGAGAAAAAGATTCGATCGGTTTGCACAAAGGAAAACCGCAGCCGAATTGGTTGTGATTGTGTTATCCTTGTCGGGTTGTGTAAGGCGCGTCACGGTGTTCGCATGAATTTGGCGGAATCCTCTTCGGCCGGTGCGTTTCCGAATTATTGAGAAATCGGAATGTCTTATTTGGGGTTTTAATAGCGCGTGGCCGATTGAGCAAATCTTCACTAACAAATGTATTACCTTAAAAATGTGTTATTAACGACAACAAAAATAATAGGGAACAGCCTGAACATATGAAGTCTAATTAGTATCGTCTTTGAGACTTTTTATATTTTGCAACATTTTTTTGCAAAAGTTCCGAAGGTTGATTTAAAATTGTTTTTGTAAAATTAAACATTTCATGATTTTAACAACAAAAAAGCTATTTGCAAAACAAAAACTGTTCATTTTTACCAAATTGACAGACTTAAAGCCACTAGATCATACAACGTTTTTTATAGGAAATTTAATTCTCTACAAGTTTTATTTGAAACATTTTCCCAAATTTTGCTTAGTTTGCGAGTTGTTTGCGAATTTTTGCGACAAGAAAATTAATAACAAAAATGTTTTGAAATTATTTCAGGTTAATTATTACCAACCTGACAAATAAAAAAACACTAAACACTTCACACAATCTTCTTATATAAAATTTAATATTCTGCAACTTTTATTTGAAACATTTTTCCAAATTTCGTTTGGTTTTCGAGTTATTTTCTAATCTTTGAGACAAGAAAATTTGTTTTCTATTTTCTCAAAAACTATTAATTTAACCATCTACAGTTATACGACACAGTGCCCATATTTCAGTGATCGATCCGAATTCCTACCGTAATATTTTATCATCAGCACAGTTTACTGTTATCGATCCGTGAAATTGTATCCACGTCAGAGATAAATCACATGATTAAAAAAACTATTAATTGAATCATCTACAGTTATCTGATCCAGTACCCGCATTTCAGTGATCGATCCGTATTGCTTCCGTAATATTTTATCATGTGCAGTTTAATTTTATAGATCCGTAAAATTGTATCCATGTCAGAGATAAATGAAATTATTTCAAAAATTATTAATTTGATCATTTACAGTTATCCGTCACAGTGCCCGTCTTTCAGTGATTGATCCGTAATGCTTCCTTGCTATTTTATCATCAGTGCAGTTTAATGTTATATATCCGTGAAATTGTATCCATGTCAGTGATAAATCATATTCTTTCAAAAACTATTAATTCAATGTTATAGATCCGTGAAATTATATACATGTCAGTGATAAATCACATTATTTCAAAAACTATTAATTGAATCATCTACATTTATCCGATACAGTGCCCGTATTTCAATCCGTATTGCTTTCGTAATATTTCATCGTCAGTGCCGTTTAATGCTATAGAACCGTGAAATTGTATCCATTTCAGTGATAAATCATATTATTTCAAAAACTATTATTTGAGTCATCTACAGTTATTCGTCACAGTGTCCGTATTCAGCGATCAGTCCGTTTTGCTTCCGTGATATTTTATCATCAGTGCAGTTTAATTTTATAGAACCGTGAAATTGTATCCATGTCAGTGATAAATCAAATTATTTCAAAAAGTATTTTTTATCAGTTATCTGCCACAGTTCCCGTATTTCAGTTTTTTTGAAAAATCAAAAATAAAAACATTATTTTGAAAATTCTAAATCGCGATTTTTTTTTTTATTTCAATTTGAATCATCTACAGTTATCCGCCACAATGCCTATATTTGAGTAATTGATCCGTATTGCTTCCTAAATATTTTATCATCAGTGCAGTTTAATGTTATAGATCCGTAAAATTGTATCGATATCAGTGATAAATCATATTATTTAAAAAACTATTATTTTAATCATCTACAGTTATCCGTCACAGTGTCCGTATTTCAGTGATTGATCCGTATTGCTTCCGTGATATTTTATCATCAGTGCAGTTTAATGTTATCGATACGTAAAATTGTATCCTTGTCAGTGATAAATCATATTATTTCAAAAACTATTATTTGAATTATCTACAGTTATCCGTCACAGTGCCCGTATTTCAGTGATTGATCCGTATTGATTCCGTGATATTTTATCATCAGTGCAGTTTAATGTTACAGATACGTAAAATTGTATGCATGTCAGTGATAAATCATATTATTTCAAAAACTATTATTTGAATTCTCCACAGTTATCCAACACAGTGCCCGTATTTAAGTGATTGATCCGTATTGATTGCTTGATATTTTATCATCAGTGCTGTTTAGTGTTATAGATCCGTGAAATTGTATCCATGTCAGTGATTAATGACATTATTTCAAAAACTATTAATTGAATTATCTACAGTTATCCGTCACAGTGCCCGTATTTCAGTGATAGATCCGTATTGCTTCCGTGATATTTTATCATTACTGCAGTTTAATGTTATAGATCCGTGAAATTGTATCCATGTCAGTTATAAATCATATTATTTCAGAAACTATCATTTGAGTCATCTACAGTTATCCGTCACAGTGGCCGTATTTCAGTGATCGATCCGTATTTCTTCCGTGATATTTTATAATTGTCTACAACTTTGGTTTGAAACATTTTTGTTTAATTTCGTTTGGTTTTTGAGTTATTTTTGAATTTTTGAGACAAGAAAATGGGAAAACAAAAACAAACTTGACTTTGTTTCAAAGTTGTTTATTACCAACTTGACGGGCTAAAAACCACTAGATATCAAAGGTACTTTTAAAAAAATTTAATTTTCTACAAATTTTATTTGAAACATTTCGAGTTATTTTTGAATCTCGAGACCGGAAAAACGTAAAACAAGAAAATGTGTGCTTTACTTCCAAGTTGATTATTACCAACATGGCTGGCAAAAAACACTAAATACCAAAGTTTCTTATAGAAAATTCAATTCTCTTCAAGTTTTATTCGACACATTTTTCAAAATTTAGGCTAGTTTCCGAGTTTTATCCGCTTTTTGAGACTATCTATCATCATTTACTTACCAACAATAAAAGCTAACTTTATATGTTAATATTCTTTCATTATTTTAGTGCACGATGAATAAAAAAATCATAAAATAATCTCAAGGCACGAAATAGAAAATGAAATATGTTCTGTCAAAATGTTCTGTCAAATAAACATGTTCTGTTTGTAGAATAGTGTCTACTATTGTCGGTCTAATCTGGACTTGTCAGTCTAATCTTGACTTATCTAGTATGGATGCTTGGCACTCAAATCTTGACTGTCTAGTTTCTTTCAAACTAGTGTCCTATATTTAGTATTATTGAAATATAAATCAAATTTTATGAGTTTTAGTAACAGAGCTTTATTAATTCATTTTAGAAAGTAATTCGGGAAAAAGCTCATAAATGTTTGCTCACTTTTCCAATTTTCCAACTGAAAGACTCTCAATGAAATTATATCTAGTCGATGAGATCGAGTTTTTTTTCCCCATTTTGTTTTTTATTCAGAACGTACTTAGTTTGTTGAGCATTTGTTTTTCATTGCAAATAAATCGAAAGCAATTTATTCGCGCCCGTTTGACCGTGTCCACTCGTTTCAGCTGTCGCGAACGCAGACAAATACTTGCCGGCGTTTGTCCCATTTTATCTACATACGCACAATTATCCAGCAATTGCTTGCAAAACATTTATGTAATCTAATAACAAAGCAAAATATTATTACAAAAAAGACGCATGCGTTTTTGAGAATTTTGAAAAATTTGACAAAATTTTCAAAATCGCATGCGACTATTTTGTAATAAAATTTTGCAAAAATTTCAAAATCAAAATAATACTATAATATATTCTAATAATAATTCAAAATAATACTCCAGATTTATTCGGACACAGCTGTTACAGTTCCGTGAAATTGCAACGGCGTCAGTGATAAATCATATTATTTCAAAAAGTATTAATTAATATAAGCAGTTAGTTATATGAGCAATATTAGGAGACAGTGTGCGTATTTTTGTCATCAGTGTTCGATCCGTTTTCCTTCCGTGATATTTTATTATCAGTGCAGTTTGCTGTTACACTTCCGTAAAATCACATCCATATTAGTGATAAATCATATTATTTCAATAACTATTAATATAATGAGTTATCCGAGACCGTGTGCGTATTTTAGCCATCAGTGCTCTATCCGTATTCCTTCCGTGATATTTAATTATCAGCGCAGTTTCTTGTTACACTTCCGTAAAATTGCATTGAATCAGTTATCCGAGACATTGTGCGTATTTTTGCCATCAGTGCTCGATCCATATTCCTTCCATGATATTTTATTAGCAGTGCAGTTTCCTTTTACACTTCCGTAAAATTGCATCAATGTTATTGATATATCATATTATTTCAATAATTATTAATATGACGCTGTGCGCATTTTAGCCAACAGTGTTCGCTCCGTTTTCATTCCGTGAAATTTTATTATCAGTGCAGTTTCCTGTTACACTTCCGTAAAATCGCATCCATAAATGATAAATCATATTACTTCAATAACTATTAATCGAATCAGTTATCCGAGACAGTTTGCGTATTTTAGCCATCAGTGCTCGATCCGTATTCCTTCCGTGATAATGCATTATCAGCGTTGTTTCCTGTTATACTTCCGTAAAATTGCTCCAAGTTAGTGATAAATCATATTATTTCAATAACAAAAATTGTTCACAGGAAATTCACATTAATTATTTAATATGAGTTATCCGAGACAGTGTGCGTATTTTAGCTATCAGTGCTCGATCTGTATTCCTTCCGTGATATTTTATTATCAGCGCAGTTTCCTGTTACACTTCCGTAAAATTGCTTTATGTTACTGATAAATCATATTTTATTATTTTAATAACTATTATTATAATAAGTTATCCGAGACCGTGTGCGTATTTTAGCCATCAGTGCTTGATCCGTATTCCTTCCGTGATATATCATTATCAGCGCAGTTTCCTGTTACGCTTCCGCGAGACAGTGTGCGTGTTTTATCTATCTGTGCTCGATCCGTATTCCTTCCGTGATATTTTATTATCAGCGCAGTTTCCTGTTACACTTGCGTAAAATTGCTCTATGTTAGTGATAAATCATATTATTTCAATAACTATTAATATAATGAGTTATCCGAGGCCGTGTAAGTATTTTAGTCATCAGTGCTCGATCCGTATTTCTTCCGTGATATATCATTATCAGCGCAGTTTCCTGTTACACTTGCGTAAAATTGCTCTATATTAGTGATAAATCATATCATTTCAATAACTATTAACCCTCTAATACTGACGTCTCTAAGACGTCATGTATATGTGATAAGATCCCATGTATAAGGACAGGTCAACGCGCATTTTATTCGTATATCAAGGGGTTAATATAATCAGTTATTCGAGACAGTGCGCGTATTTTAAATATCAGTGCTCGATCCGTATTCCTACCGTGATATTTTATTTCAGCTCAGTTTCCTGTTAGACTTCCGTAAAACTGCATCCATATTAGTGATAAATCATATTATTTCAATAAATAATAATATAATCAATTATCCGAAATAGTTTGCATATTTTAGCCATCAGTACTCGATCCGTATTCCTTCCGTGATATTTTATTATCAGCGCAGTTTCCTGTTAGACTTCCGTAAAATCGCATCCATATTAGTGATAAATCATATAGCACATCCAACAGAATGACACAATTGCGAATTGTGACACAAGTGCGAATTATTGATTTCTGAGAACAACTGTTTATCTGCTATTTTTCTGTTAAAAATCTGCTCAGATTAAACAAGACACTTCCGCTTTCTGGCGGACAATAATTGAATTAAACCAAAAATCGACTTCATAATATTAAAAACAACATCCTAGATACCCAATTATCAGTTTAAAAATGGCGATTTTTCATCCGCCATTTCGCACTTGTGTCACTTTGCTGTTGGAGGTGCGATATTACTTCAATAACTATTAATTGAATCAGTTTTCCGAGACAGTATGCGTATTTTAGCCATCAGTGTTCGATCCGTATTCCTTCCGTGATATTTCATTATCAGCGCAGTTTTCTGTTACACTTCCGTAAAATTGCTCTATGTTAGTGACAAATCATATTATTTCAATAACTATTAATATAATGAGTTATCCGAGACCGAGTGCGTATTTTAGCCATCAGTGCTCGATCCGTATTCATTCCGTGATATATCATTATCAGCGCAGTTTCCTGTTACACTTCCGTAAAATTGCTTCATGTTAGTTATAAATCAGATTATTTCAATAATTATTAATATAATCATTTATCCGAGGCATTGCGCGAATTTTAATTATCAGTGCTCGATTTGTATTCCTTCCGTGGTATTTTACTGCACCGCAGTTTGCTGTTAGACTTCCGTAAAACTGCATCCATGTTAGTGATAAATCATATTATTTCAATAACTATTAACCCTCTAATACTGACCTCTCTAAGACGTCATGTATATGTGATGAGATCCCATGTATAAGGACAGGTCAACGCGCATTTTATTCGTATATCAAGGGGTTAATATAATCAGTTATCCGAGACAGTGCGCGTATTTTAAATATCAGTGCTCGATCCGTATTCCTACCGTGATATTTTATTTCAGCTCAGTTTCCTGTTAGACTTCCGTAAAACTGCATCCATGTTAGTGATAAACCATATTATTTCAATAATTAATAATATAATCAATTATCCGAAATAGTTTGCATATTTTAGCCATCAGTACTCGATCCGTATTCTTTCCGTGATATTTTATTATCAGCGCAGTTTCCTGTTACACTTCCGTAAAATCGCATCCATATTAGTGATAAATCATATCGCACATCCAACAGAATGACACAATTGCGAATTGTGACACAAGTGCGAATTACTGATTTCTGAGAACAACTGTTTATCTGCTATTTTTCTGTTAAAAATCTGCTCAGATGAAAAAAGACACATCAGCTTTCTGGCGGACAATAATTGAATTAAACCAAAAATCGACTTCATAATATTAAAAACAACATCCTAGATACCCAATTTTCAGTTTAAAAATGGCGATTTTTCATCCGCCATTTCGCACTTGTTTCACTTTGCTGTTGGAGGTGCGATATTACTTCAATAACTATTAATTGAATCAGTTTTCCCGGACAGTATGCGTATTTTAGCCATCAGTGTTCGATCCGTATTCCTTCCGTGATATTTCATTATCAGCGCAGTTTCCTGTTACACTTCCGTAAAATTGCTCTATGTTAGTGATAAATCATATTATTTCAATAACTATTAATATAATGAGTTATCCGAGACCGTGTGCGTATTTTAGCCATCAGTGCTCGATCCGTATTCCTTCCGTGATATATCATTATCAGCGCAGTTTCCTGTTACACTTCCGTAAAATTGCTTCATGTTAGTTATAAATCAGATTATTTCAATAATTATTAATATTATTATATTAATATTATTATGATTAATCATTTATCCGAGGCATTGCGCGAATTTTAATTATCAGTGCTCGATTCGTATTCCTTCCGTGGTATTTTACTGCACCGCAGTTTGCTGTTAGACTTCCGTAAAACTGCATCCATGTTAGTGATAAATCATATTATTTCAATAACTATTAACCCTCTAATACAGACCTCTCTAAGACGTCATGTATATGTGATAAGATCCCATGTATAAGGACAGGTCAACGCGCATTTTATTCGTATGTCAAGGGGTTAATATAATCAGTTATCCGAGACAGTGCGCGTATTTTAACTATCAGTGCTCGATCCGTATTCCTTCCGTGATATTTTATTTCAGCGCAGTTTCCTGTTAGACTTCCGTAAAACTGCATCCATGTTAGTGCTAAATCATATTATTTCAATAATTAATAATATAATCAATTATCCGAAATAGTTTGCATATTTTAGCCATCAGTACTCGATCCGTATTCTTTCCGTGATATTTTATTATCAGCGCAGTTTCCTGTTACACTTCCGTAAAATTGCTTCATGTTAGTTATAAATCAGATTATTTCAATAATTATTAATATAATCATTTATCCGAGGCATTGCGCGAATTTTAACTATCAGTGCTCGATTCGTATTCCTTCCGTGATATTTTACTGCACCACAGTTGCTGTTAGACGTCCGTAAAACTGCATCCATGTTAGTGATAAATCATATTATTTCAATAACTCTTAATATAATGGGTTATCCGAGGAAGTGTGCGCATTTTAGCCATCAGTGCTCGATCCGTATTCCTTCAGTGATATTTTATTATAAGCGCAGTTACCTCTTACAATTCCGTAAAATGGCTCTATGTTAGTGATAAATCAAATTATTTCAATAACTATTAATATAATCAATTATACGAGACAGTGCGCCTATTTTAACTATATTCAGTGCTCGATCCCTATTCCTTCCGTGATATTTTATTATCAGCGCAGTTTCCTGTTAGACTACCGTAAAACTGCATCTATGTTAGTGACAAATCATATTATTTCAATAACTATTATTAGTCATCAGTTCTCGATCCGTATTCCTCCCGTGATATTTAGTGTAGTTTCTTATTACACTTCCGTAAAAGAGCGATAAATCATATTATTTGAATAACTTTTCACATAATCAGTTATCCGAAACAGTGTGCATATTTTAGAAATTAGTGCTCGATCCGTATTCCTTCAGTGATATTTTATTATCAGCGCAGTTTCTTGTTACACTTCCATAAAATTGCTCCATGTTAGTTATAAATCAGATTATTTTAATAATGATTAATATAATCGGTTATCTGAGACAGTGCGCGTATTTTAACTATCAGTGCTTGATTCGTATTCCTTCCGTGATATTTCATTATCAGCGCAGTTTCCTGTTAGACTTCCGTAAAACTGCATTTATGTTAGTGATACATCATATTATTTCAATAACTATTAATGTAAGTAGTTATCCGAGACAGTGTGCGTATTTTAGCCATCAGTGCTCGATCCGTATTCCTTCCGTGATATTTTATTATCAGCACAGCTTCCTGTTACACTTCCGCAAAATTGCTTCATGTTAGTTATAAATCAGATTATTTCAAAAATAATTAATATAATAAGTTATCCGAGACAGTGTGCGTATTTTAACATCAGTGCTCGATCCGTATTCCTTCAGTGATATTTTATTATCAGCGCAGTTTCTTGTTACACTTCCGTAAAATTGCTTCATGTTAGTTTTAAATCAGAATATTTCAATAATTATTAATATAATCAGTTATCCAAGACACATGCATGCGTATTTTAACATCAGTGCTCGATCCGTATTCCTTCCTTATGGAGGTGGTTCCTGCATGATCTGGAGTGCAATTTCTATGGAAGCACGAAGTGACCTTGCTTTCATCATTAGGGGCGCCCGTGGTCACGAGAGAGGAGGTTTAACGGGTGCTAGATACATCGAAGATATTATTACTTTACGTCGACTACATTGAAAAAGAATTTATGCATGAGAATGCGAAGCCGTACAGCCTCAAGAATCGTGCAAGAGTTACAGATGCAACATTACAGAAATCGGTTTTCTTTAATTAATTAACCGGAATTTAAGTGACGTTGGGTTGGACATGTGGCACGGGAGGACATGCCGCACGGAAGGACATGTGGCACGGCAGGATATGTGGGGCGACAGGACATCAATAAGTCGACAATACGTCTTGTGAAATGGCGGCCACGATTGACAAGAAGGAATATTGGAAGACGCTAAGAGAGTTGAGGTGAAACAGTCTGTGGGACGGAACTAGCACCAACTTGCCATGGATGGGACATGTAAGAGGCTTGTGGATGAACAAAAGCTAACAGATAGTGCGCGTATTTCAGCCATCAGTGCTTGATCCGTATTCCTTCCGTGATATTATTTCTATAACCATTAATATAATCAGTTATCCGAGACAGTGAACGTATTTTAACTATCAGTGTTCGATCCGTATTCCTTCCGTGATATTTTATTTCAGCGCAGTTTCAGACATGTGGTACGGCAGGATATGTGGGACGGCAGGACATCAATAAGTAGACAATACGTCTAGTGAAATGCCGGCCACGATTGACAAAAAGGGATATTGGAAGACCCTAAGAGAGTTGAGGTGAAACAGTCTGTGGAACGGAACTAGCACCAACTTGCCATGGATGGAACATGTAAGAGGCAAAAGCTAACGAAGAAGAAGAATAATTTCAAAGAATTACTAAACTTGTGTTTACAAACGTGCGATTTATAAAAAAAAATCTCTCTTAATTTCTATTTTTTCTACTCTTATTTTCAATCAATTTCTAATATTTTTTTTTATAAAATATTCTCCTGAACTAGTTTACACAAACAAAAACCTTCTTTATTGTTATTCAAGTCTAGACGCTTTCCATCCATAATTGGTTTTGTGCGTAAAACTCAAGATTGTGACTAACCAATCCAATCGGAATAGGCGCTTTCGTGTTGATCTTCAACATAGACGCGTGCCGCAGCAAAACTCTGTTTAACATCTTACACTTTCATTGACCATCTGCCGCTTAGTTTCACTAAATAAAGCAGACGTTACTCGAGAAACAACCGCGCAAAATGTTTGTATTTCTACTCCGTTGTTGAAGTTTATAATCATTTTTTACGCTGGAATTTATGCCGGCTAATCATTTTTATGCACGATTAGTTAGAGATTTTTTTATTACAGCTTTCCCTTTTTTCTCGTTCGTGTAATCTTCAAAAATAACTCTTCCATACCAAGTCATTATCGTTTTTTTTTGTCTTATGTTAGATTTATGAGCACATTTACTGGCGATAATTCGCAAACTTGGCATAATTTTGAAAAATGTTTCGAATAAAACTTGAAGAGAATTGAATTCTCTATAAGACATATTGTTATTTAGTGACTTTTTGTACGTCATGTTGGTAATAATCAAGCTTTAAACAAAGTTAAGTTTCGTTTTGGTTTAATATTTCTTGTCTCAAAAATGCGAAAATAATTCGCAAATTAGGCAACATTTTGAAAAATGTTTCGAATAAAACTTGAAGAGAATTGAATTCTCTATAAGACACATTATTATTTAGTGACTTTTTGCACGTAATGTTGGTAATAATCAAGCTTGAAACAAAATCAAGTTTCGTTTTTGTCTGACATTTATTGTCTTAAAAATGTGATAATAACTCGAAAATTATACGAAGTTTTGAATAAATGTTTCGAATAAAACCTGAGCAGAATTAAATTCTCTATAAGAAACCTCGTTATTTAGTGACTTTTTGTACGTCATATTGGTAATAATCAAGCTTGAAACAAAGTCAAGTTTCGTTTTGGTTTTACATTTCTTCGTCGCAAAAATGCGAAAATAACTCGAAAACTGAACGAAATTTTGAAAAAATGCTGGAAATAAAAGATGTACAGAATTAAATTTCCCTATTCTTCAATCTTATTAAATAGTGGTTTTTTTGTTTGCCAAGTTGGTAATTAACCTTGAAACAAAATCATCTTTGTTTCTTGTTTCAAACATGGCTACAAATGCTAGCTTTGTTTATAAAACATAATTTTTGTTTCGGTTGACGTAACCTCACATAACCTAACCTTACATAACCTATAGGAATTGCTTACCTCAACTTGAGGCATAAACGTCACATCGAATACTATAATATAAGACAAATAAAACTAGAGATATTCGCAATAGACCTTTTACGGTTAGTTAAGCGCATGCGCCAAGTTTGAAAGGCGGGAATATGAAAGTTTCGGGCACATATATTACACAGTTTTATTACAATAACACAGTTATACGTCAAAAAGTTCGGGCAATTTTTGACGTATAACATGACGGAAATTAACACATGCTTACCTAAAATTTTCAACTATGAAAAGGTCTATTAGACAAATTAATTTGTCTAATACACCTTTTCTAACCTAACCTAAACAATCTAACGTTAGCTTAGGTTAGGTTTAATTAGGTTAAGTTTAATCCAACCTAACCTTTTTGACAATAGGTCTATTTGACAAACTAATTAGATTAAACATAAATCGGCATTGTCAAACAAAGTGAAATTGTGACACAATAAACTAGCCGAAACAAGATTCGCTCAATTAGTAGCTAAATTGATTTTGAACATCGCGTTCAATTAATTGGACATCTTATTGTCTAGCCGAGTCATTACCTAATTTCTCCAATTACCACTGACACCTGTTCCAAATTCCGCGAGCAAAAAAAGCGAACATATCACTTCCGATTTAATTAGACGAGCTTTCACTAATTTCAAACACAATCGGTTCGCCAACGTACAAACACATTTCAGTGATCACACCAGATGCCCCAAAAAAAGTTTAAATTAATTAAACTCGGGCGGAATTACGGTTTGGAAACTAATTTGTTAACTCTCACCTAATCGAACATCTCCAGCCTGTTTACACTTATCTAGTCCTTTTATTAATCTAACTCAATAATACAACAAGTTTAGACTCTCTTAACTAATGTAACATGGATAGAATAATCCAATTTGTTAGCCTATTCACACTTATCTAATCCTTTTATATGTGGAAATCAAAATCTAAATAAGAAAACACACTAGTATTTATGCAATTTGTTCCGTGCGAACATTCAGAATAAGATTAGAAAAGGAAAATACATGATTAAAAAGTGTTGAAAACTGAGATGAATCCTGTTTAACAGGGCTGGGTAAGTGGCGGCCCACGGGCCACATGTGGCCCGCGTCGAACTTATACAATTTAGACAAGAAATCACATTTTTTTTATAGCATTTAAGCAATCTGTTCCGTGCGAACATTCAGCATAAGTTTACGAAAGGACAATACATGAATAAATGGTGTTGAAACCTGGGATCAATCCTCTATAACAGGGCTGGGCATATCGCTATTTCAGGCTTAGGTTTCACAACATCAAAAGAAAGTTATTATTTGTTTGTTCTATGCAAAATTTCGCGTCTTTTGATGTATCATATGTCAATATCCATGAAATGTCAAAATTCGCGATTTCGAAGGGGGGTAGAGTATGTATGCCTTAGAAAATTGCGATTTTTGACACCTCTCCGATTTTTACACGTCGTATATCAAAACACGCAGAATTTCACAAAGATTACGCTGATATAAAACATTATGCAATTTAGTTTACAATAAGTCACTAAATCCTAAAAAACTCACAAATTTTCAACCGCATGTAAACGTTTTCAGCATTTGAGAGGTTGATTTTGCTTCTAACTGCAAGTATCATACACAGTTTCAATCTGTATTTCATTTAAAGTAGTTTATAAAAAGATTCAGTCAATTTAGATCATTTTGGAAAAAGTTTCTGGCGAAAATTCCTATTTTACGAAGTTTTGTAATCGCTAATTCAGGCTTACGTTTCACCAAAACAAAAGAAGGTTATTATTTGTTTGTTCTATGTAACATTTCGCGTCTTTTGATGTATTATATGTTAAAAACAATGACATGTCAAAATTCGTGAATTCGAAGAATGGGGAGATGCATTCAAAATCGCGATTTTCGACACCTCTCCGATTTTTACACATCCTATATCAAAACACGCAGAATTTCACACAGATTACGCTGATATAAAACATTATGCAATTTAGTTTACAATAATTCACTAAATTCTAAAAAACTAAAAAATAGCATGTATATGTTTTGAGCATTTGAGAGGTTGTTTCTGCTTCTAACTGCAAGTAACGTACATAGTATTAATCTGCATTTCATTTAGAATACTTTAGAAAAAGATTCGGTCAATTTGGATCATTTTTGAAAAAGTTTCTGGCGAAAATCCGAAAGTAAGCTATTTTACGCGGTTTTCTAATCGCTAATTCAGGCTTACGTTTCACCAAAACAAAAGAAGGTTATTATTTTTCTGTTCTATGCAAAATTTCGCGTCTTTTGATGTATTATATGTTAATTAAAATGACAAGTCAAAATTTGCGAATTCAAAGAAGGGGGAGATGCATTTAAAATCGCGGATTTTGATACCTCTCCGATTTTTACACATCGTATATCAAAACACGCAGAATCTCACACAGATTACGCTGATATAAAACATTAAGCGATTTAGTTTACAATAAGTCACTAAATCCTAAAAAACTCAAAAAATTTCAACCGCATGGAAACGTTTCGAGCATTTCAGAGGTTGATTCTGCTTCTAACTGCAAGTATCATATAAAGTTTTACTCTGCATTTCATTTAGTATAGTTTAAAAAAAAATCTGTCAATTTAGATCATTTTGGAAAAAGTTTCGGGCGAAACTCCGAAAGTACTCTATTCTGCGCGGTTTTATAATCGCTAATTCAAACTTACGTTTCACCAAAACAAAGGAAGGTTATTATTTGTTTGTTCTATGCAAAATTTCGAGTCTTTTGGTGTATTATATGTTAATAACAATGACATGTCAAAATTCCCGAATTCGAAGAAGGGTGTTGCCTTCAAAATCGCGATTTTCGACACATCTCCGATTTTTACACATCGTATATCAAAACACGCAGAATTTCACACAGATTACGTTGATATAAAACATTATGCAATTTAGTTTACAATAAGTCACTAAATCCTAAAAAACTCAAAAATTTTCAACCGCATGTAAAGGTAGCCCAGAGCGGTTTTAGAAAAGGTAGAGGAGTACAAGATCATATATTTACCATGAAGAAACTAATAGAAAAGAACGTAATCCGCACCATATATGTAGTCTTTGTCGACGTTGAAAAAGCATTTGATAGCATCCCAAGAATGGAAGTATGGAACAGCCTTAGACAAAGAGGAATCAGTGACAGGCTAGGAAAAGCTATTTTCAGTCTTTATAAAAACACAAGAAACTATGTTAGAAAAGGAAACTTACAGTCAGAGGAGTTCGTAACCAAAGAGGGATTAAAACAAGGGGGAGTACTGAGCCCGACTCTATTCAATGTAGTCCTGGATGACATAATAAAAGAAACTAAGAGAAAAACAAAGAAATTAGAAGTGGGATATAGAAACATGCAGAGGGTGGAAATAGTGGAATGTTGCTTTTGCCGACGATCTAATGATTTATGCAAAGAACGAAAAGGATTTACAAACGAACCTAGACATTTGGAAGACAGCGTTAGAAAACAAAAATATGAAAATAAACGTCGCCAAAACCAAAGTAATGACCATCGGGAAAGGAGAACCAAGCATAACGATAAAAATAGATGGAAAAGATATAGAACAAACAGAAACATTTAAATACTTAGGAGTAAATATACACAATGACGGAAAGGAAGAGGCTGAAATCAACACCAGAATTGAAAATACAATAAAACTATTCTATGCACTTAATAACACGTTTATAAGAAACAAAGATATATCGAAGAAAACGAAAATGACAGTGTACAATACTATATACAAACCAATTCTGACATACGGTGGTGAAAGCTGGGTGCTAAGCAGTCAGAGGTTGATTCTGCTTCTAACTGCAAGTATCATACACAGTTTAAATCTGCATTTCATTTAGAATAAATTAGGAAAAGATTCAGTAAATTGAGATCATTTTGGAAAAAGTTCCTGGCGAAAATCCGAAAATACTCAATTCTGCGCGGTTTTATAATCGCCAATTCAGGCTTACGTTTTACCAAAACAAAAGAAGGTTATTATTTGTTTGTTCTAGGCAAAATTTCGCGTCTTTTGATGTATTATAAGTTAATAACAATGACATGTCAAAATTAGCGAAGATGAGATGCATTCAAAATCGCGATTTTCGACACCTCTCCGATTTTTACACGTCGTATATCAAAACACGCAGAATTTCACACAGATTACGCTGATATAAAACATTATGCAATTTAGGTTACAATAAGTCACTAAATCGTAAAAAACTCAAAAATTTTCAACCGCATGAAAACGTTTTGAGCATTTGAGAAGTTGATTCTGCTTCTAACTGCAAGTATCATACACAGTTTTAATCTGCATTTCATTTAGAATAGTTTAGAAAAAGATTCAGTCAATTTAGATAAATTTTGAAAAAGTTTCTGGCGAAAATCCGAAAGTATGCTATTTTAGGCAGTTTTGTAATCGCTAATTCAGGCTTACGTTTCACCAAAACAAAAGAAGGTTATTATTTGTTTGTTCTATGCAAAATTTTGCGTCTTTTGATGTATTATATGTTAATAACAATGACATGTCAAAATTCGCGAATTCAAAGAAGGGGCATGCATTTAAAATCGCGGATTTTGATACCTCTCCGATTTTTACACATCGTATATCAAAACACGCAGAATCTCACACAGATTACGCTGATATAAAACATTAAGCGATTTAGTTTACAATAAGTCACTGAATCCTAAAAAACTCAAAAAATTTCAACCGCATGGAAACGTTTCGAGCATTTTGGAGGTTGACTCTGCTTCTAACTGCAAGTATCATACATAGTTTTACTCTGCATTTCATTTAGAATAGTCTAGAAAAAGATTCAGTCAATTTAGATCATTTTGGAAAAAGTTTCTGGCGAAAATCCGAAAGTACGCTATTTTACGCGGTTTTGTAATCGATAATTCAGGCTTACGTTTCACCAAAACAAAAGAAGGTTATTATTTGTCTGTTCTATGCAAAATTTCGCGTCTTTTGATGTATTATATGTTAATTACAATGACAAGTAAAATTTGCGAATTCGAAGAAGGGGGAGGAGATGCATTCAAAATCGCGATTTTTGACACCTCTCCAATTTTTGCACATCGTATATCAAAACACGCAGAATTTCACACAGATTACGCCGATATAAAACATTATGCAATTTAGTTTACAATAAGTCACTGAATTCTAAAAAACTCAAAATTTTTTAACAGCATGTAAATGTTTTGAGCATTTGAGAGGTTGATTCTGCTTCTAACTGCAAGTATTATACACAGTTATAATATGTATTTCATTTAGAATAGTTTCGAAAAAGATTCAGTCAATTTAGACCATTTTTGAAAAAGTTTCGAGCGAAAATCCGAAAGTACGTTATTTTACGCGGTTTTGTAATCGCTAATTCAGGCTTACGTTTGACCTAAACAAAAGAAGGTTATTATATGTTTGGTTTATACAAACATTCGCGTCTTTTGATGTATTATATGTTAATAACAATGACATGTGAAAATTTGCGAAATAGAAGAAGGGGGAGATGCATTCAAAATTGCGATTTTTGGCACCTCTCCGATTTTTACACGTCGTATATCAAAACACGCAGAATTTCACACAGATTACGCTAATATAAAACATTATGCAATTTAGTTTACAATAAGTCACTCAATCCTAAAAAACTCAAAAATTTTCAACCGCATGTAAACGTTTTGAGCAATTGAGAGGTTGATTCTGCTTCTAACTGCAAGTATCATACACAGTTTTAATCTGTATTTTATTTAGAATAGATTTGAAAAAGATTCAGTCAATTTAGATCATTTTTGAAAAAGTTTTTGTTGAAAATTCGAAAGTATGCTATTTTACGCAGTTTTGTAATCGCTAATTCAGGCTTACGTTTCACCAAAACAAAAGAAGGTTATTATTTGTTTGTTCTATGCAAAATTTCGCAACTTTTGATGTATCATATGTCAATATCCATGAAATGTCAAAATTCGCGATTCCGAAGAAGGGGGGTTAAATCGCGATTTTTGACACCTCTTCGATTTTTGCATATCGTATATCAAAACACGCAGAATTTCACACAGATTACGCTGATCTAATTCATTATGCAATTTAGTTTATAATAAGTCACTAAATCCTAAAAAAGTCTAAAATTTCCAACCGCATAAAAACACTTGTTATATTTACAGCGATATCGTTAAAAGTAATGCAAACAGTGGAATTGGTTTTAGATATTCTGAAAGTATAATTTACAAATATTGTTTCAAACAGTAAGGCTAGGTAGACTGTTTAATAGCGACGTCAAAATTTAGAAAATTTGTCTCCAACAAACAATAACTTTGAAACCAACCACTCGATTGCATTGGAACCTATCAATGTTTTTAACTTGATTCATAAGTAATAACTGTGCAAAGTTTGAATAAAATCCATTCGAAAACTTCGGAGAAAATAATTTATGCAAACTTGTGTTTTAACTTAATTTTATCCGGCTCGCGTTACAATTTTCAAATCTTACTTACGATCTAAATATTACTCTTCATATTACTAACAATTTACCATATACAGTGTGTTCATATGCGGCCCGCGTCGACCTTATATGCGGCCCGCATCGACCTTATATTCGGCCCGCGTCGACTTTATATGCGGCCCGCGAAGCAATTTATAAACTACTTTAATTGAGTGACATAAGTGACATGCTTATTATGTTTGCCTGATGTTAATGATAGCTCGAAAACGGATACTCTTCATATTACTAACAATTTACCATATACAGTGAGTTCATATGCGGCCAGCTTCGACCTTATATGCGGCCCGCGAAGCAATTTATAAACTATTTTAATTGAAAGCGCTTATTATGTTTACCAGATGTTAATAATAGCTCGAAAACGGACAGTCATTTATAAACAGTATATGTTTACGGTAATTTATTAGATTTAAGCATTGTTCTCGCGTCTGTTATATCCGCTCTCTATTAATGCATCTATATTTAACCCGATTATATAATTTTTTCGTTGTAACTGTTCATAAGTTTTCTTTGTGTTGCTTTGTAACGAACGCATGCAATTATGCGCGAGCGTTTAAAAAGAATTTATCGGATCACGTTTCTCTCTCTCCATAACGCGATTAGTCAAAGCGGCTCGTATCTGATTGCGTAACATTGGCGTGTGGAATGTAGGTACGTCTGTCTGTTCCGTGAACGGTCAAGGTTGCAGCGCGGCGGTTTCGACGGTTTTTCCGGGTTCGAGCGCCACTCGGCCAATCCTGTTCCGGTTTGTTTCTTTGTTGGTAGCCGTTGCATGCACTCACGTGCCACAATCAATTGTTGCTAGCCGAACTTGAATCAGTTGATATTTAAGGGAAGAATGTGACATTTCAGTTTGAAGTGAATGAAATAAAAATAATCAGAATTTACTGGGGAATGCTATGAGAATTATTTGATTTATTATTAATAAACTGAATTCACGAACATAATAAACACATTAATAAGTAAATTATTGTAAATATGCGAATAAGGTAAAGAATAATAAGTAAATTATTGTATAGGATGATGTCGTTATTATAATCGTGTGTAAAAGTATACAAACCGTGCGTAAAAGTCAAATGTAAATCAAATGGAGTTTCATTATTAAACGATTTCTGTTTGTTATTGCTATGGCAACAACTCGCGTCACCAAAAAAAAACATAGGCGTAATGAATATAAATTTTCTCGAAAATGAATATAAATTTTTTCGAATATCAAAATAGAATTAATTTTTCAAATTTAAATTAAGAAGTCTCGGCCTTCCAGTCTGCATTTATCTGGCTCTAATATAAATTAACCTAACCATAACCTAATCTCGATTAAATTTAGCTTAACCTAGATTACATCGACAACGACCAAATAGTGTCCCCGTCACTGTGCGTTTTTACTAGTTAGCAGTTTTTGCCACGGAGGCGCTGAGTGTTCTAACCTTATTGTGTCAGTGATTTGACGTATGTTGTCTGTCAAAATTACAATTTGTCAATATTATCGGAAAGAAACAATTATTCCTTTGTAGATCGAACAGTATTTTAAAATGCTTCGTATATAAAATAATGTATAGTAAAAGTGTGTGAAGAAGGGCTTTTGTGCATGAGTTGCGAAGTTTAAAACACGAGCCGAAGGATAGATAAAATAATGTATAGTACAAGTGTGAGATGTTGTGCATGAGTTGAGAAGTTTGAAGCACGAGGCGAAGGATAGATAAAATAATGTATAGTACAAGTGTGTGAAGAAGGGCTTTTGTGCATGAGTTGCGAAGTTTAAAACACGAGCCGAAGGATAGATAAAATAATGTATAGTACAAGTGTGTGATTTGTGCATGAGTTGAGAAGTTTGAAGCACGAGCCGAAGGATAAATATAACAATGTACAGTACCAGTGTGTGAAGAAGGGCTTTTATGCATTAGTTGCGAAGTTTAAAGCATGAGAGTACAGAGGTTAGGAGAATTCTGGACCAAAATGCCATAAGGATTTGGCAGTATGGAATTCATTCACTGTGTACAAGAAGACTGGAGGGATGGACGCTGCTTAGGAAGACCGGTTGAAACTTGTCCAGATAATGATAGAAAACTATCTTCAATAAGGCGCGAGTGGTGTAGTGGTGACGCTAGTAGCCTCATGTTAGAGCGCTAACTGACGAGTATAGAGGTCCGAGTTCTATTCCCAGCGCCGGCCGCATTTGTTCCAGAAAGACAAATGTGAAAAACGGCAATTAGCGCAATTTACTATAACAACAGGTTTTCTCGGCCTAAGTGAATGTGATAGAACACAATAGGCTACCAATAGGCCGCAGTGTTCGAAGGGTCGGCAAACCCGGTAATCACATCGAACAAAACTTCAACCAGCTTCAGGCCGCAGGCGAGTTATCATAACAGAGGGATGGAACTCACGGGGATATATTCACTACACAAGAAAGGAAGTAAGACCAACCTCAACAACTAGAGCAGCAAACGAACCAACGCCTCTAAGGTTGACTGACATTTCTGACATTTTCCAGACATGATACCTCCAATTCAACAAAAGCAAAATCCCACTCGAAAATGTCGGATTTGCTCTAACACCACGGATAGTCGTGGTAAAAAAGTTCGACGGGAGACCAAATATTACTGCAGCGAATGTGAAATGCATTTATGTGTTATTCCGTGTTTTTGAAAATATCACACAGAAGCAATTGTTAGTTTTTCATTGACACACGAGATAACTGGTCTTCGCGAAATATGATTTACTCAAATGTTAATTAGGGTTCCGTACCGAAAACGGAACCCTTATAGGATCACTTTGTTGTCCGTCTGTTTGTCTGTCTATCTGTCTATCTGTCTGTCTGTCTATCTGTCTGTCTGTCTGTCTGTCAAGACCATTTTTCTCAGGAACGCGTACAGGTAACAAGTTGAAATTTGTATCAAATACTCGGGTCTGCGGTCTCTTTCAGCTGTGAAAAAATCAAACTTGTAAGTTAACGCGATCAAAAGATATGACCGTTTATGTCGCATATTTTGCGATTTCACAAGGGAATCAAATCCTATAGGGTACTTCCCGTTGACCTAAAATCATGAAATTTGGCAAGAAGCGGTGTCTTACAGCACACGTAAAGGGAAAAATCTGAAAACCGTAAATATGTAGTTTAATTACAAGAAAAATGCGAATTTACTATAAGAAACTTATGAAAATACACTAATGTGTTGCGTGGTATTCTCAGGCACCAGAAGCATATGGGTTGCATACAGACCTAACTGTCTGTATGCAAAAAGTCTCCTAGAGATACCTTTCTTACAAGTTTGTACGGAACCCTCGGTGCGCGAGTCACAACTCGCACTTGGCCGGTTTTTTTTTGTTTGAATATTTTTTTTTTCAAATGCAAATAAGTTTTCTAGTATTATCCTTTCTTCGGGTTCGGGAGGTTGGTGGGTCGGAGAGACCTCAGACGGAGTGCACCGGGGGGCTTAAGAAAAGGTCTATGTAATCCCACGCTAAAGAGATTGTAAGGTCTATGTAACCCCACGCTAAAGAGAGTGTGAGGTCTATGTAGCCCTGCGCTTCATTCCCAACCTCCCGTAACATAGTCACAAAAAAACTTGATTAAAAGCTGATTTAAAATAGGACTCACACCCTCTTTAGCGTGGGGCTACATAGACCTCACACCCTCTTTAGCGTGGGGCTACATAGACCTCACACCCTCTTTAGCGTGGGGCAACATAGACCTCACAACCTCTTTAGCGTGGGGCTATATAGACCTCACACCCTGTCTAGCGTAGGGCTACATAGACCTCACACCCTTTTTAGGGTGGGGCTACATAGACCTTTTCTCAAGCCCTCTGGCGCCCCTTCCTCCGTCTGAGAACTCTTCGATTCACTAACCTCCCGGACTGGATGAAATGCAAACTTAGTCCTCTCCTAGCCCCTCTACTCACGAGCCAAAATATAGATAAAATAATATACAACTGTGTGAAGAAGGGCTTTAGTGCATGAGTTGCGAAGTTTTAAACACGAGCCGAAGGATAGATAAAATAATGTGTAGTACAAGTGTGTGAAGAAGGGCTTTTGTCCATGAGTTGCTAAGTTTAAATTACAAGCCGAAGGATAGATAAAATAATGTATAGTACAAGTGTGTGAAGAAGGGCTTTTGTGCATGAGTTGCGAAGTTTAAAACACGAGCCGAAGGATAGATAAAATAATGTATAGCACAACTGTGTGGAGAAGGGCTTTTGTGCATGAGTTTCGAAGTTTAAAGCACAAGCCGAAGGATAGATAAAATAATGTATAGTACAAGTGTGTGAAGAAGGTCTTTTGTGCATGAGTTGCGAAGTTTAAAGCACGAGCCGCAGGCGAGTTATAAGAACAGAGGGATGGACCTCACGGGGATCTATTCACTACACAAGAAAGGTACAAGATCTTCTCCAAAGCCCTACAAACTAGAGTCACCAAACAGCTAGACTCCCATCCAGGTGAATACCAAGCTAGTTTCCGTGCGAGTAGGTCCTGCACAGAATAGATTCGAAACCTCAAGACAATCCTCCCATATAGGAGCCGGGGAGGATAACCCTGGGTAGCCATTATGGTAGACTTCCTAAAGGCATACGACTCAATAGATCGACAGACCCTCTTCTTCACCTTGTGGGATGGCCTAGATGAGAAGACTATCACACTAGTACAAACTACCCTGAAGAAGAGCTTCTATGCTTCTAACCTTCAAAGTCAAGTTCAGGAGTGAACACTCCGCGAGCTTTATCATCCAGACAGGAGTCTGGCCGGAGTATAGCCTTCCGTGCATCCTCGTCAACTGTGTTCTGGAGAAAATCATCAGAAAATGTAGGTCCACATTGTAACCAGAAGCAGGAATAAAGCTTGGGTACAAGAAAGACAACCTCAATGTACCCTGTCCAGCCTTTGCTGATGATCTCACCCTATTGGCCAACAGCATAGAGGGGGCTATTCATCAACTACAGAGCCTCTAAAACACGAGCCGAAGGATAGATAAAATAATGTATAGTACAAGTGTGTGAAGAAGGTTTTTGATCATGAGTTGCGAAGTTTAAAGCACGAGCCGCAGGCGAGTTATAAGAACAGAGGGATGGACCTCAGCGGTGATCTATTGACTACACAAGAAAAGAAGTAAGACCGACCTCAACAACTACAGAGGCATCTTCTTGTTGGTTATAACCTACAAGATCTTCTCCAAAGCCCTACAAACTAGAGCCACCCAACAGCTAGACTCCCATCCAGGTGAATACCACACTAGTTTCCGTGTGAGTAGGTCCTGCACAGAGCAGATTCGAAACCTCAAGACAATCCTCTCATATAGGAGCCGAGGAGGATACCACTGGGTAGCCATTATGGTAGACTTCCTAAAGGCATACGACTCAATAGATCGACAGACCGTCTTCTTTACCTTGTGGGATGGCCTAGATGAGAAGACTATAACACTAGTACAAACTACCCTGAAGAAGAGCTTCTATGCTTCTAACCTTCAAAGTCATGTTCAGGAGTGAACACTCCGCGAGCTTTATCATCCAGACAGGAGTCTGGCCGGAGTATAGCCTTCCGTGCATCCTCGTCAACTGTGTTCTGGAGAAAATCATCAGAGAATGTAGGTCCACATTGTAACCAGAAGCAGGAATGAAGCTTGGGTAGAAGAAAGACAACCTCAATGTATGCTGTCTAGCCTTTGCTGATGATCTCAACCTATTGGCCAACAGCGTAAAGGGGGCTATTCATCAAGTACAGAGCCTCTAAAACACGAGCCGAAGGATAAATAAAATAATGTATAGTACAAGTGTGTGAAGAAGGGATTTTGTGCATGAGTTGCGAAGTTTAAAGCACACACCGAAGGATAGATAAAATAATGTATAGTACAAGTGTGTGAAGAAGGTTTTTGTGCATGAGTTGCGAAGTTTAAAGCACGAGCCGCAGGCGCGTTATAAGAACAGAGAGATGGACCTCAGCGGTGATCTATTCACTACACAAGAAAGGAAGTCAAAGGAAGTCGACCTCAACAACTACAAAGGCATCTTCTTGTTGGTTATAACCTACAAGATCTTCTCCAAAGACCTACAAACGAGAGTCGCCAAACAGCTAGACTCCCAGCCAGGTGAATACCAGGCTAGTTTCCGTGCGAGTAGGTCCTGCACAGAATAGATTCGAAACCTCAAGACAATCCTCCCATATAGGAGCCGGGGAGGATAATCCTGGGTAGCCATTATTGTAGACTTCCTAAAGGCATACGACTCAATAGATCGACAGACCGTTTTCTTTACCTTGTAGAATGGCGAGAAGACTACCAGACTAGTCCAAACTACCCTGAAGAAGAGCTTATATGCTTCTAACCTTCAAAGTCAAGTTCAGGAATGAACACTCCGCGAACTTTATCATCCAGACAGGAGTCTGGCCGGAGTATAGCCTTTCGTGCATCCTCGTCAACTGTGTTCTGGAGAAAATCATCAGAGAATGTAGGTCCACATTGTAACCAGAAGCAGGAATGAAGCTTGGGTACAAGAAAGACAACCTCAATGTATCCTGTCTAGCCTTTGCTGATGATCTCAACCTATTGGCCAACAGCGTAAAGGGGGCTATTCATCAAGTACAGAGCCTCTAAAACACGAGCCGAAGGATAGATAAAATAATGTATAGTACAAGTGTGTGAAGAAGGTTTTTGATCATGAGTTGCGAAGTTTAAAGCACGAGCCGCAGGCGAGTTATAAGAACAGAGGGATGGACCTCAGCGGTGATTTATTCACTACACAAGAAAGGAAGTAAGACCGACCTCAACAACTACAGAGGCATCTTATTGTTGGTTATAACCTACAAGATCTTCTCCAAAGCCCTACAAACTAGAGTCACCAAACAGCTAGACTCCCATCCAGGTGAATACCAGGCTAGTTTCCGTGCGAGTAGGTCCTGCACAGAATAGATTCGAAACCTCAAGACAATCCTCCCATATAGGAACCGGGGAGGATAACCCTGGGTAGCCATTATTGTAGACTTCCTAAAGGCATACGACTCAATAGATCGACAGACCGTCTTCTTTACCTTGTGGGATGGCCTAGATGAGAAGACTACCAGACTAGTTCAAACTACCCTGAAGAAGAGCTTCTATGCTTCTAACCTTCAAAGTCAAGTTCAGGAGTGAACACTCCGCGAGCTTTATGATCCACACAGGAGTCTGGCCGGAGGATAGCCTTTCGTGCATCCTCGTCAACTGTGTTCTGGAGAAAATCATCAGAGAATGTAGGTCCACATTGTAACCAGAAGCAGGACTGAAGCTTGGGTACAAGAAAGACAACCTCAGTCTATCCTGTCTAGCCTTTGCTGATCTTGATGATCTCGCCCTATTGGCCAACAGCATAGAAGGGGCTATTCATCAACTACAGAGCCTCTAAAACACGAGCCGAAGGATAGATAAAATAATGTATAGTACAAGTGTGCGAAGAAGGGCTTTTGTGCATGAGTTGCGAAGTTTAAAGCACACACCGAAGGATAGATAAAATAATGTATAGTACAAGTGTGTGAAGAAAGTTTTTGTGCATGAGTTGCGAAGTTTAAAGCACGAGCCGCAGGCGCGTTATAAGAACAGAGGGATGGATCTCAGCGGTGATCTATTCAAGCCCTCAAGGGCTTGAATAGATGGACCCCAAGCCCTCAAGGGCTTTTGTTTCTCTACACAAGAAAGGAAGTCAAAGGAAGTCGACCTCAACAACTACAGAGGCATCTTCTTTTTGGTTATAACCTACAACATCTTCTCCAAAGCCCTACAAACTAGAGCCACCAAACAGCTAGACTCCCATCCAGGTGAATACCAGGCTAGTTTCCGTGCGAGTAGGTCCTATACAGAACAGATTCGAAACCTCAAGACAATCCTCATATAGGAGCCGAGGAGGATACCCCTGGGTAGCCATTATGGTGGACTTCATAAAGGCATACAACATACATAAAATCATCAGAGAATGGAGGTCCACATTATCACCCGAAGCAGGACTGAAGCTTGGGTACAAGAAAGACAACCTCAATGGTACCTTGTCTAGCATCTGCTGATGATCTCACCCTATTGGCCGATAGCATAGAGTGGGCTATTCATCAACTACAGAGCCTCTAAAACACGAGCCGAAGGATAGATAAAATAATGTATAGTACAAGTGTGTGAAGAAGGGCTTTTGTGCATGAGCTGCGAAGTTTAAAGCACGAGCCGAAGGATAGATAAAATAATGTATAGTACAAGTGTGTGAAAAAGGTCTTTTGTGCATGAGTTGCGAAGTTAAAATCACGAGCCGAAGGATAGATAAAATAATGTGTAGTACAAATGTGTGAAGAAGGGCTTTTGTGCATGAGTTGCGAAGTTTAAAGCATTCGCCTTCGGCTCGTGCTTTAAACAGTGTGTGGGGTAATTGAACCAATTTCTTGTAATACGATAGTAGTTGATGATACAAGTGTGTGAACAAGGGCTTTTGTGCATGAGTTGTGAAGTTTAAAGCACACACCGAAGGATAGATAAAATAATGTCTAGTACAAGTGTGTGAAGAAGGTCTTTTGTGCATGAGTTGCGAAGTTTAAAACACGAGCCGAAGGATAGATAAAATAATGTGTAGTACAAGTGTGTGAAGAAGGGCCTTTGTGCATTAGTTGCGAAGTTTAAACGTTAAAACGTCGCTATTCATGCACAAAAGCCCTTCTGCACACACTTGTATAAACGTCGCAACTCATGCACAAAAGCCCTTCTTTACACACGTGTATCATAAACTAATATTATATTACAAGAAATTGGTTTCAATTACTACACACGGTGTAGATAATTGATAAAATAGTTTCAACCAGAGTATAATTGGAATTTATTGTAGCGTATTCCGATATAATCTTTACAAACATTTACGTACACAGGCGAGATTTATTGATCGGCGATAAAAATCACAATCAAAAATCGGGTTTCTAACATATGACAAAAATGGTTTTGCGCAATGTTTGCTGACACGCTCGACTTCGCTAAGAATTCTATAAATTGGCAATTTTATCCGCCACCCATACAGCGCGCAAATTATCTTGCAACGAGAGAAAAAATGTCGCAAATCCCGATAATGACAATAACGATTTCTATACGGACTTTCAAATCGGCACTAATATTACTGGAAAGTTATAAATCTGAAAGCAAAGAAAATCTGGAATTCGAGAAATCATTACATAATGAATCATTTATTGAATGAATATAATTGTTATTATTTGTTATTGTAAAAGGAATTTTTAGAAATATTAGATAGACCAGGCAGACAGACAGACATTAAAGAAATGACTACGAGTTTACCATTACAAATATGATACTCAGCACACGTGTGTGAAGAAGGGCGTTTGTGCATGAGTTGCGAAGTTTAAAACACGAGCCGAAGGATATATAAAATAATGTATAGTACAAGTGTGTGAAGAAGGGCTTTTTGCATGAGTTGCGTTATCAAAGCCTTAAGAGTGCTTTATGAATATTGAACATTATGGCAGTTAATAAATTGGGCAAGTTTAAATGGTTATAACTTTGGAATTAGGCAACCGATTTGGACTAATTAGACATCGTTATTTAGACAATTTATTTGTCTTTAAAACGCCGTATTTCTTTCATTTGTCAAGATTATAGAAAACAAAATATAGCCAACAGACCAAAGCGGCTTGTTAGTTGATATTTGGTTTTCAGACATGAAATCTTAGATGAGTTTAACAGGCGATAACTAGAAAACTAGGCAAGGTTTTTAGACAAGTTGTATATGCTTGTTTAGGCAATTTTACGGAGAAAATAATTCTGCTTTTCTTTCGTTTGTCAAGATTGTTGGAAAAAAATTATAGCCAAAAAACCAAGTCGGCTTGTTACTTGATGTATGGTTTTCAGACAAGAAATCTTGAGTTTAACAGGCGATAACTAGAAAACTAGACAAGGTTTTTAGACAAATTGTATATGCTTGTTTAGGCAATTTCACAGAGAAAATAATTCTGCGTTTGTCTGAAATTTGCGAGAATTCTACAAAAAGTTATTGTCGAAATAGTAAAAGTTGGACAGAAACAAAGTTTGAATTGTTGTAATTTTTATGACTTTTTATGACTGTAATACTACTGCGGATTAACTATTATCTACTAATTCAATTTTTTTTTGTTTAGTTATGACTATAGCCTTTCTTTTCCGCTCGAATAATTTACGGTGAATGTTGTTGCGACGGCACAAGCTGCGTTATACAATACGGGTCTCGCGATAACGATTGCTCAAACGTTTGTCACGGCTTGATAATTTCCGTTAGAAAAAACTAATAATTATTGTGTTTGAAAGAAATTTCCAAATTTAAGCGCCACTTGAGTCCACATATATGAAAGTGATTCAAAGCGGAGCAAGAATGCAACCTTGCGGTAACCCCGTCAAGGTTAGAGCTATGGCGCAATCGCCGTTGCACACATAAACCACGCAAGCTAATTTATGCGAGCGTTTAATTTATCAGAGCGCGACGAGAAATCTCCCATTATGTTTTCACCTTCGTTTTTACCTTTTTGTAACGGCGGCCCTTTCTATTCCACAGATCCTTGTCGTTGTCATCGCTATCTTGGCCGCAGTCAGCGCTCAATACAACTTTGGGGCTTTTGGAAGTCTCGGCGCCTTCTCTGGAGGTCTCGACGCTCAAGTGCAGAATGCCAGGGACCCGAGGGCCAACACCGGGCCGGTCGTCTTCCCGATGAACAACCAACAAGGCGGTGAAACCAGCGGAGTTGTTGTCGGTGCCTCCGGTTACGGTTTCGTACCTCCAAACAACCCAAGTAAGCTCTGAAAACCAAAACTGTTCACGGATTGCCAAAAAAAAAACCAGAAAAGATATAGGAAAAGGAATGTGTTAAATGTTTGTTAATTATAATAATTTATTTATTTTCTACAAAATGCAACTTTTTTTTTCTCCTTCTCATATCAGCGAGTTTTCAACCAAAACACATTTTTACTAACCACCATTGTGTTCTCCCAATACTACTCACTGGTTTGGGCTAAAAGTCAGCCCAAACCTATCTTTCTTATTCTGTGTCAAGCTTATCTAGTTTTCTCACTCTAATGTAAAGCTTAGTAATATCTATGTAACTTTGTCTATTCTAGTTCTTTATTTTTATCTGTCTACTCCAATGAAACTATTGTTAGTTTCCTATTAGCATTTGGATAAGAAGTTGGGGAGGGTTTGTTCAATCAAGCGCAAGTTCCGAATTTGCTTACTGAATACCACAAACGATAACTGTTTGCCGGAAGGTAGTTGTTATGTGCCGATTTTTCTATCCCGTGCCGGGTATCAAAGGGCTGAGTTTGTAATTAACTGACCGAAGGGTTGGCGTGGCCGAAGGGGCGGAAGACGGAGGCCAAGAAAATTAATAATCTGCGGCCAATTATCTGCGAACTTTGGTTTGCGCTGTGCTTTTCTTTCGAAGGGGTTGTAATTGGAAATTGCGGGATTGATGGAAACCGACCGGCTCGAAGATTTGGTCTCGGTCACGGAAAGTTTTGTGATTATTAGGGATTATGCGAGGGGTGGATTTGACGACGGGCAGATGCTAAATATGGTTCGTGTTTGTTATTCCTAGCTTATTGAAGAAGTCAAGACAAGATTAAATAAATAAGACTCGACAAACAACACAAGACAAATAACCTACATACAGAAAACTGTTTAGTCATGTCTTGTCTGCTTAATTTGTCTGTTTAGTCTTGTCAGAATAATCTTGCCAGTCGAGTATTAACAGTCTATTCTTAGCAGTCTAGTCTTGCCAATTTAGTCTTGTCAAACTAGTCTTGCCAGTCTGGTCTTGCCAGTATGGTCTTGCCAGTCTAGTCTTGCCAGTCTGCTCTTGCCAGTCTAGTCTTGCCATTCGACTCTTGAAAGTCTAGTCTCGCCACTCTAGTCTTGCTAGTCAAGTCTTGATAGACTGGTCTTGCCTGTCTGGTCTTGCCATTCTAGTCTTGCCAGTTTGGTCTTGCCAGTCTAGTCTTGACAGTCAGGTCTTGCCAGTCTGGTCTTGCCAGCCTGGTCTTGCCAGTTAGGTCTTGCCAGTCTGGTCTTGCCATTGCAGTCTTTCCAGTCTAGTCTGGCCACTCTTGTCTTGCCAGTCTAATCTTGCCAGTCTGATCTTGCCAGTTGCCTTGCCAGTCTAGTCTTGCCAGTCTAGTCTTCCCAGTCTGGTCTTGCCATTCTAGTCTTGCTACTCTAGTCTCGCCACTCTAGTCTTGCCAGTTTGGTCTTGTCAGTCTAGTCTTGCTAGTCTGGACTTACCAGTCTGGTCTTGCCAGTCTGGTCTTGCCATTCTAGTCTTGCTACTCTAGTCTCGCCACTCTAGTCTTGCCAGTTTGGTCTTGCCAGTCTAGTCTTGCTAGTCTGGACTTGCCAGTCTGGTCTTGCCCGTCTGGTCTTGCCAGTCTGGTCTTGCCATTCTAGTCTTGCCAGTCTAGTCTCGCCAATCTAGTCTTGCCAATCTAATCTTGCCAGTCTGGTCTTGCCAGTAGTCTTGCCAGTCTAGTCTTGCCCGTCTGGTCTTGCCAGTCTGCTCATGCCATTCCAGTCTTGCCAATCTAGTCTCGTCAGGAAACCAGTTTACGGGTGAAATGAGCAGGTAGTTGAAAAGCATTAAACTTGTTTGCGTGAAAGGAGATGCATGCTGAAGAGTAATAGGCGAGCTAATGAGGAAGTGCGTGAGGAGTGCAGAAGGAGGTATAAACTGGCGCGCAGGGAACTTCGCAGAGCCATCGCGAACTCCAAGCGAGAAGCTTGGAGAGTGCTCTGCGAAGAGGTGAATAATAACATCTGGGGTGACGGCTATAAGATCGTCACCAAGATCGTTAATACTCTCCGGCGGGATAGCCTAATGATGGAAGTCAAGAAGCTGTTCCCAGTACATGAGCGAATGAACTGGCTGGTACCCGTGGGATGGAGATCGGCGCCCCTTTTCACTCCGGCCGAGCTGCAGAATGCAGTTGGCCGGATGAAGGAGGGAAAAGCGCCGGGTCCTGATGGTGTTCCACCGGAAGCGTGCAAGGTGTTTGGGCATGTGTGCGAGGACATGTGCATGAGCATGATGAATGAATTGTTGATGATTGGCAGTTTCCCCAAAGAGTGGAAGAGAGCAAGACTGATGATGACTCGACAAACAACACAAGACAAATAACCTACATACAGAAAACTGTTTAGTCATGTCTTGTCTGCTTAATTTGTCTGTTTAGTCTTGTCAGAATAATCTTGCCAGTCGAGTATTAACAGTCTATTCTTAGCAGTCTAGTCTTGCCAATTTAGTCTTGTCAAACTAGTCTTGCCAGTCTGGTCTTGCCAGTATGGTCTTGCCAGTCTAGTCTTGCCAGTCTGCTCTTGCCAGTCTAGTCTTGCCATTCGACTCTTGAAAGTCTAGTCTCGCCACTCTAGTCTTGCTAGTCAAGTCTTGATAGACTGGTCTTGCCTGTCTGGTCTTGCCATTCTAGTCTTGCCAGTTTGGTCTTGCCAGTCTAGTCTTGACAGTCAGGTCTTGCCAGTCTGGTCTTGCCAGCCTGGTCTTGCCAGTTAGGTCTTGCCAGTCTGGTCTTGCCATTGCAGTCTTTCCAGTCTAGTCTGGCCACTCTTGTCTTGCCAGTCTAATCTTGCCAGTCTGATCTTGCCAGTTGCCTTGCCAGTCTAGTCTTGCCAGTCTAGTCTTCCCAGTCTGGTCTTGCCATTCTAGTCTTGCTACTCTAGTCTCGCCACTCTAGTCTTGCCAGTTTGGTCTTGTCAGTCTAGTCTTGCTAGTCTGGACTTACCAGTCTGGTCTTGCCAGTCTGGTCTTGCCATTCTAGTCTTGCTACTCTAGTCTCGCCACTCTAGTCTTGCCAGTTTGGTCTTGCCAGTCTAGTCTTGCTAGTCTGGACTTGCCAGTCTGGTCTTGCCCGTCTGGTCTTGCCAGTCTGGTCTTGCCATTCTAGTCTTGCCAGTCTAGTCTCGCCAATCTAGTCTTGCCAATCTAATCTTGCCAGTCTGGTCTTGCCAGTAGTCTTGCCAGTCTAGTCTTGCCCGTCTGGTCTTGCCAGTCTGCTCATGCCATTCCAGTCTTGCCAATCTAGTCTCGTCAGGAAACCAGTTTACGGGTGAAATGAGCAGGTAGTTGAAAAGCATTAAACTTGTTTGCGTGAAAGGAGATGCATGCTGAAGAGTAATAGGCGAGCTAATGAGGAAGTGCGTGAGGAGTGCAGAAGGAGGTATAAACTGGCGCGCAGGGAACTTCGCAGAGCCATCGCGAACTCCAAGCGAGAAGCTTGGAGAGTGCTCTGCGAAGAGGTGAATAATAACATCTGGGGTGACGGCTATAAGATCGTCACCAAGATCGTTAATACTCTCCGGCGGGATAGCCTAATGATGGAAGTCAAGAAGCTGTTCCCAGTACATGAGCGAATGAACTGGCTGGTACCCGTGGGATGGAGATCGGCGCCCCTTTTCACTCCGGCCGAGCTGCAGAATGCAGTTGGCCGGATGAAGGAGGGAAAAGCGCCGGGTCCTGATGGTGTTCCACCGGAAGCGTGCAAGGTGTTTGGGCATGTGTGCGAGGACATGTGCATGAGCATGATGAATGAATTGTTGATGATTGGCAGTTTCCCCAAAGAGTGGAAGAGAGCAAGACTGATGATGATTGAAAAAGAGCGAAAGGAAGGAGATGAAGCCAATCACAGGCCAATCTGCCTACTGAATGGCGTAGCGAAGATGTTTGAGAGTATGATCAGAGCTAGGATAAATGAGGATCTCGAGAGGGCAGGAGGAACAGTATGGGTTCAGAGGCGGCCGCACTACGGTGAACGCAATGATGTGTGTGATAGAGAGAGAGAGCAAGGTTAGCAAATTCGGGTTCATGGCGTATCCGTAACTACTGCGTGCTTGTAACCCTGGACGTGAAAAATGCTTTCAATTCGGTCCCATGGGGCGGAATCATGGAGGCCTTGGAACTAAAGAGGGTAGCTCCCTAACTTCTTAAGATGGTGGGGAGCTACTTGAATGATAGGGAGATAGTGACTGTGGAAGGTAAAATCATCAAAATGCCGATACTGTGGAACATATTTTATGATGAGGTTTTGAGATTGAGGCTGCCAGAATGGGTTGCACTCATAGGGTACGCTGATGATGACGCTGGTACGCTGATGACAGCGGTGGTCGCTGTCGCAAGAACGGAAGAAAGTCTGAAAGCGATAATGAATGAGGCAATTAGTGGGATTGATCGGTGGATGGGGGAAAAAGGGCTTGCTCTGGCTCCGCACAAAACCGAGGCGGTCCTGCTAATTGGGTAAAGAAAGCTGCGTGAACTGACCGTGCGAATGGGGACAGTTGACAGAGTAGAGCTTCAGCGAAATCTCAGGGTGTCCGATCAGGTTACACGGGTGGTGAGCAAGGCTACAGCATGTGTGAAAGCCCTTGGACGGCTGATGCCCAACATAGGTGGGCCGTTGGCTTCCAAGAGGAGGGTTATGAATGCGGTCGTGCACTCCATTCTCCTGTATGGGGTGCCGGCATGGATAAATGCGTTCAGGATTGAATGTTATAGAGCGAGACTGATGAGAGTGCAAAGGTGTATGCTGCTGCGTGTGTGCAGCGCATACAGGACTATCCATCGTGTCGGCGATCTTCCTCTTGGGCGGCGGCCTTGGACTTTGCCTTCTACCATGAGTCGTTCAATATTGTCGAACCTCCTTGTCACATGAACCAGGTATCCCAAATACCGTTGGTTTATTGTCTGGTATAGTCTGGTTTTTATACCGAGTTATTGAATAATAGAGTAGTTTGTGCAGTGGGCTATCCATGGTATTTGTAGCATTTTTCCATAGCACCACATTTCAAAAACTTCTAGTCTGCGTTGGTCTGAGGTCCGAATAGTCCACGTTTCGCAGGCGTAAGTTGCAATGGAGAAGATCAGGCTATGTCTTGGTGTAATAATATAATTTACTTGGTATAATAATACAATTTACCTAGAAGGATTTAACCCTTTGTTGACCGGCGGTACTTTTAAGTTCACGGAAAGTACCGTTCAAAGCAAGTGAGCTTTGGACAGGCCTTGGCAACTAAGAGTTAAATGAAATTTTTACTGAATGTGGGTATCCACAAGAAGTGTCCTTTGACAAAATTTGAACGCTTCGCCTCCAATGGGGGCGGGGTGGGGAATTATTTTTGCTTCAACGGTTTTTTGCAACTATCTCGTTAAACCTTCAAACTAGAAAATTGTAACTCGGATCTCCATATGTAAGAGGCCGGTGTCTACAAAAAAGTATTTTTTGCAAATTGAACTAAATCATTCGGTTTCGCCACAAAAGTTAAAAATATGAAATGATTTTTTTTTCAAATTTACATGAGTTCAAATGGTTAGGTGTAGGTGTTGAAATTATTGTATGCTGTCTCTTTGGTCGCCAATTTGCGAAAAAAATTTAGTGCGACTTTGCAGAATAGATTTAAATTAACTTTAAATTTCATTAAATTTAGATAACTTTGGGAATTTAAAAAACCGATCCGCACTGCCGTCTGGCCACCCGTTCCGGAAATATTAATATAAATGTACAGGGTGCACTGTAAAATAGCACCTTCCAGTTTGCCGCCGTCTGGATTCAACATGTCGCGGCGGACTCTCGATTTTTCAACGCATATCGGTAAATTGAACCTTTGGCTTTGTAGCAGTGTAGCCGACGCCGCCGTCGGGTGGCGCGGTGCCGGGTTATGGTCGACCGTAGACGTCAAGATTTTTAAACATGCCCGTAAACTACCAAGACGCGGACTGTTTAAGAAATCGACACCTTCACGCTGTAGCCCAGTCTTTCTTCTACCTGAGTTGTGAGTTTGGCCGTTTTGCACTTACAGTATCGATGGGGCGATTTGTTCAAATAACCTCTTAAAAAAAAATATTGGGATTAGCCATATGGAGATATGGAGACTTCAGATACTGGAGATAGAGATATTTTAAAAACGCTCCTCCCAAAAGCAAAATATTCCGAAATGTTCCTTATATTTTTGCCGATTCTTTTGATTCACGACATTTGGCGATACGTTCAAACATTTTTAGTTGTTTTTGCAAATTAAAGTTTTGTCGCGAAACTCATCACCCTCCACCGAGGCTCAGCTGCCAAATAACTGTCAACTGTCATTTCAGTAAATTTTTCTCGAAACTATAAAAAGCACTCGTTGGTTGATAAAATCGGAATTTCCTCAACTTTTTGGAGACATTCCGTCACCGAAGGCGGATAAAACGGACATTTATTAAGATTTCCTGAAAATTTCGCGTTCCTCCGAGCCGCCATTTGGGCACTATTGGTCGAGTTTGCGATATTATTCTGAGGTTTGTCAGTCTAGTATTATCAGTCTAGTCTTCACAGTCGAGTCTTGCTAGTCGAGTCTTGCCAGTTAAGTCTTGTCTGTTGAATATTATCAGTTCAGTCTTGCCAGTCCAGTCTTTCCAGTCCAGTCTGGTCTGTCCAGGCTTGTCTGTCTAGTCTTGTCTGTCTAGTCTTGTCTTTTTTTTTTATGGGGGGCGTAGCAAGCAAGCACTTTCGTAAACTTGAGCAAGTGGTCCCCCTGGAACCCACACATCCTGGGACAGCTCCTCGCATAACATCAGGATGGTGGCGTCTCACATTATAGTGTTTGTGTAAATATATTGCCTTACATCCCCCTTCCACACAGGGTGATTAGGGGTTCAGGAGTTTCTCTTTAAATGTCTGTCTCATCCGTTCGTCTTCTTCCTTTGTTTTTAATATTGCCCTTGTCATGGTATCCGTTGCCAACCAGGATTCTTGAGACGTTAGCATTTCTTGGACTAGAGTTTTCGTTTGTAGTTTGGTGTGTGTTGTAGCTGTCCATTTGTCTCTCTCTGGGGTCCATCTGTCACATTCGAACATCGTGTGCATGACACTGTCCACAAGGCCGCAGTATTCGCATAGGTTATCAGGGGCTCTGCCAATGCTATTCAGATAGTCACGGAAGCATCCGTGGCCGGTGAGCGCTTGGGTGAGATAGTAGTTAACCTCTCCGTGCGTTCGTGTCACCCATGGTTCAAGTTGTGGTATTAAAAGCTTGGTCCACTGTCCCTTGTCTGCGGCACTCCAGTGGCTTTGCCACTCGTGATAGAGCTTTGCACGAACCTGCTTCCTTCTCTCTTTGTTTGTTTTGTCGTCTTTTCTGCCGCGGGTCCTATAGAGTTCTGCCCTTTCCTCAATCATGTACTCTACTGGAGCTATTCCTGCGACCACAAGAACAGCATCTCTAGACGCTGACCTGTAAGCGCTGCACACCCGCAGAGCCATCCTCCTCTGCACCGCGGTAAGCTTATGCAGGTACGTTTTTATATATATTGCACTTGCCCAAACTGGTGCCCCATACAGCATTGTTGAGTGGGCAACAGTACACAACAGTTTCCTCTTGCTGCTGCTTGGACCACCAATATTTGGCAGCAGCCCTTTAAGTGCCACAAGTCTTTTGGGTTGCGATTGTCACGTGCTCTTTGAAGGATAGCCGTCTGTCAATGTTTACCCCGAGGTACTTTATGGAGTTTTTTGGCACGCTAGTGGTGCCCGCCACTATAATGCGTATTGGGCCTATTTTTCTTAATCCTGTGAGCAGCACAGCTTCCGTTTTATGTGGGGCCAGGCTCAGCCGCTTTTTTTCCATCCACTCATTTACTTGAGCTATAGCCGTGTTCGCTCGCCTCATTACATCTTTTTCGGTTGTCCCCGCCACCACCATAGCAAGATCATCAGCGAATCCAATGATTTCCGCACCGTGCGGCAGTTTCAATCTCAGGACTCCATCGTACAGGATGTTCCACAGGGTAGGTCCCATTACTGAGCCCTGTGGGACACCGCTGTACACTTCGCGTTCCGCAGTCTGTCCATCCGCTTCTATACATACTCTTCGACATTGCAGATAACTGTGCACAAGCCTCAGTAGATAAGGGGGGAAGCCTCTCATTGTTACTTCCTGCATGATATCCTCCCATGCCGCCGAGTTAAACGCATTTTTCACATCTAATGTGATTAAAATACCAATCTTTCTTGTCCTACGTGTCCCCTCTGTGGCTTCCTTTGCCAGTTCCAACGCTCTCATATTGGCATCAACTGTCGACCTACCTTCCCTGAACCCAAACTGCTTTCCTGACAGATTAAAGCCTCTTTTGAGTTCCGCCTTTATCCTCGCTAACAGGAGATATTCCAGCAGCTTGCCAGCGGTATCGAGGAGACATAGGGGCCTGTAGGATGAGGGATCTTTCATTGACTTGTCCCCCTTCTTCAATAGTACTAGTTTTGCCCTCTTCCACACGTTTGGAAAGTTTCCGTCGATGATTATGTTGTTAATTATTTTTGTATATGCTGTGGGCATCTGGACACTGCTATTTTTATGGCCTCAGGTGGTAGTCCATCAGGTCCAGGGGCTCTGTCATTACGCAGTCGGTTACCGGCTCTGGTGAGTTCTTCTGCCACGAATTCTTCAAACTCAGTTACTGGTGGTTGTTGCCATTTCATTTTCTCGTGCTTGGGGAATAGTACGTCCACCACCTCCAGTGCCTTCTCCATTGAGATGTGTTGATTTGGGAATCTTTGCTTGAGGTACCGAGTGGAAATAGCGTAAGCATCCCCCCAGACATTATCATTTAGCTTCTGGCAGAGCTCACTCCAGTGTGCTTTCTTCGCGTCATTTATTTTCCTTCTTAGTTCTTTTTTTTCGTTTGTATGTGCCATTTTTAGGGTGGCTTCAATGTTTTTGTTTACATGTTTCTTACACATCCTCTGGTAGATGCGTCTTAAAGAAAGGCAGGACGTCCGCAGCCTCACGATTTCGTCATTCAGTAGTGTCGTTTTTGTCTGCTAATTATTTTCTTGGTAGGTAGGATTTCGTTACATGTCTGGGTGAGCGCAGCAACCATGTCCTCAGCTGTTTTGGGATTTTTGTTGTTAAACATTTTCTCCAGGGCATTTCCGAAGGTTTCCTGGTTTATTCTCCTCGTAGACCAACGCGTGTTGCATTTGCTGTAACGGGGGGGATTAGCTGGGGTTTGTCCTAATCGATAAAACAAGTAATTGTGGTCACTCAGTGACTCCCTCTCTAGGACTTGCCACTCTTTCATCATTCCCGCGACTTTTTCAGAGGCAAACGTTACGTCCAGTATAGAACAGGCCTTTCCACGTTCAAAGGTTGGTTTATTACCCACATTGCATACCCGCAGGTCGAGTTGGGCTAACCAGTCCATAACCATATTGCCACGGTTGTCCATTTTTGGGCATCCCCAATATGGGGATTTCGCGTCAAAATCCCCTCCGACTAGGACTTCCTTTTTTTGTGACCTTATATGACAGCTAAGGTCAACCAGTGTTTTGTCCAGTTTCTCAATGTTTTCGTTAGGAGACAAGTAACAGCTGTAGATGAGAATCTGTTGCATCTCCATCCATACAAAGCCCACACCATAGCCACTGTCTAGAACTATGGGGTTCTGGCTTAGGACTTTGATAGCGGTGTCTTGTCAGCAAACCAGTCTACGTCGATGAGTCTTTTGTTTGGTTCACTCACCAGTACGATGTATATTTGGAGATCTGCAGTTGTCATATTTAAGAGGTCATGCGCAGCACGGCACCTCATCGCATTTAGCTGTATTATTCTAAGCTCTTTCTCGATTGTTGATTGCGCCTCGCCTCCGTCAGCGCCTTCCAGAATGCTGGACACGCTCCAGTATCTGCCCTATGTCCATGCTGTTGACAGATGGGGCAGTAGGGTTCCTGGTTGCAGTCTTTCGCTACATGTCCTTCTTGTCCACATCTCAGACACAGTTTTTTCCTATCTACCCCTTTGCACTCTTTTACTGAATGTCCCATTTCCCAACACCTAGGGCATTTTTTAAGGTCAATTCTTTCCCGGACTCGGCATTGCACCAATCCTATTCTTATTCTTCCTTTTGCGGTCAGTATAGAAGCTTGTTCTTTCGGCAGCGTAACAGTGGCTACTTGGTTTCCTCCGTAGGCAGGTCTTAGGTTCGTCACTTTGATGAACGCTATCTTGTCGTTAAGCTGTTCTTTGACAGCTTCCATCACCTCTTCCGCTGTGGTTATCGCATCTAGGTCTCTAATGTGTAGGACAACATCTGAGGACTTAACCCTTACTTCAGCCGTTGGCAGTTTTTTCCTAAGTTCTTCTCTCAGGGCGTTTGCCTTTCCTGCGTTAACCTCAAGCAGAAGTTTCCCGGTTTTGGACATTCTGGCTTGTGTGATTTTTGTCCCGGTCTCTTCGAGGTTCACATTGCTTCTCACCCTCTTGAGTAGATCAGCATATGCACAATCTTCGGCCTTTACAAATAGGACTTCTGTATTTCTATCCCTCCCTACTTTTGCATACGGCATTTCCCCGGTCTTTTGGACACCTTTCCTGCTGACTTCTATCCATGCTTTTTCAATTGGTTTGTTTACCAGTGGTTCTGTTACTCTGGTTGCTTTAGGGGGATAGTCTCTTGTAGAATATACTCTAACCCTGATGTCTGTGTCGGCGAGGACAAATTCCATCGCCTTTTTTGCCATTTTCCAGTCCGCGGTGGTTGGTTTTAGTATTGATATTTGCTCCCTGCCATTTCTCTGCATAAGTGTTTTGAGCTTTTCGGTGCATTCAAAAAAAGTTCTTGTGTCAGGTGATTCCGAAGCCAGCTTTCTAGTTACCATTTGGTAGATATAGCGTTCATTAGTTTTTATTTCGCCGTCAGCGTCTGGTGCACCTATGGTATGTTTCAAGTACACCACTCCACCTGTTGTTGGGCTTTGTTTGGCTATCTCCCCAGGGCAGGCGTACGCCTCAGCAAGGGTTTTAGGTACTCCTTTGTCCGGGAATAGGTCCTCTGTGGTGCCCCATGCCAGGTCCCAGTCTGTAGTAGATGTCATTATATTACCATGCCCTTCCCTCACTATACGGAAAGTTTCCAGTGGCCAGTCTTTCTTGGCTACCTCTTGGAAGTCCTCATAGGTGGACCCTCTTCTTATTTCCTCACGAAGGATTTCAATGTAATTATTTTTCTCCTCGTCCTCTGTTGTAGTTTGCGTACTTTCGTCACATGCGTGTGTTTTTTTTTCTGGGTCACTTGGTTCAGTTTGAGTGCTGGACTCCTCCATACACGTCATCCTTGCTTGAACCTCGACGTCGAAGGTTATCTTCTCGACCGGCTCCTATCGGTGCTGCTCCAGCCAGGCAGCTACCGAGTCACGCGAGCAGACGTTAGCCGTCCTCTTTACTTTCGCTGCTACCTCCTTTACTTCTCTCTTAGTACTTGGACTAGCCGCAATGGCTTTTTCTAAGTCCTCTACCTGTTTTGTCAGAGCCCCAATCGTCTCCACAATCGTGAAGACAATCAGGCACTCAGTTTTCTTATAAGGCTTAATGTCATCAGTTGATAGCCTATCTGCCACTTTCCGTTTTTTTGAAGCCTCCCCAATGGAGTGGCTCCTCACATGTCCCAATCTGTTTTTTGTTGTTTCCACTGCGACCCCACTTTTACCAGCTTTGGTAACAAAAGACTCCATACCTAAATCCTAAACCTAACCTAACCTAAATCCCCTGTCTAGTCTTGTCTGTCTAGTCTTGTCTGTCTAGTCTTGTCTGTCTAGTCTTGTCTGTCTAGTCTTGTCTGTCTAGTCTTGTCTGTCTAGTCTTGTCTGTCTAGTCTTGTCTGTCTAGTCTTGTTTGTCTAGTCTTGTCTGTCTAGTCTTGTCTGTCTAGTCTTGTCTGTCTAGTCTTGTCTGTCTAGTCTTGTCTGTCTAGTCTTGTCTGTCTAGTCTTGTCTGTCTAGTCTTGTCTGTCTAGTCTTGTCTGTCTAGTCTTGTCTGTCTAGTCTTGTCTGTCTAGTCTTGTCTGTCTAGTCTTGTCTGTCTAGTCTTGTCTGTCTAGTCTTGTCTGTCTAGTCTTGTCTGTCTAGTCTTGTCTGTCTAGTCTTGTCTGTCTAGTCTTGTCTGTCTAGTCTTGTCTGTCTAGTCTTGTCTGTCTAGTCTTGTCTGTCTAGTCTTGTCTGTCTAGTCTTGTCTGTCTAGTCTTGTCTGTCTAGTCTTGTCTGTCTAGTCTTGTCTGTCTAGTCTTGTCTGTCTAGTCTTGTCTGTCTAGTCTTGTCTGTCTAGTCTTGTCTGTCTAGTCTTGTCTGTCTAGTCTTGTCTGTCTAGTCTTGTCTGTCTAGTCTTGTCTGTCTAGTCTTGTCTGTCTAGTCTTGTCTGTCTAGTCTTGTCTGTCTAGTCTTGTCTGTCTAGTCTTGTCTGTCTAGTCTTGTCTGTCTAGTCTTGTCTGTCTAGTCTTGTCTGTCTAGTCTTGTCTGTCTAGTCTTGTCTGTCTAGTCTTGTCTGTCTAGTCTTGTCTGTCTAGTCTTGTCTGTCTAGTCTTGTCTGTCTAGTCTTGTCTGTCTAGTCTTGTCTGTCTAGTCTTGTCTGTCTAGTCTTGTCTGTCTAGTCTTGTCTGTCTAGTCTTGTCTGTCTAGTCTTGTCTGTCTAGTCTTGTCTGTCTAGTCTTGTCTGTCTAGTCTTGTCTGTCTAGTCTTGTCTGTCTAGTCTTGTCTGTCTAGTCTTGTCTGTCTAGTCTTGTCTGTCTAGTCTTGTCTGTCTAGTCTTGTCTGTCTAGTCTTGTCTGTCTAGTCTTGTCTGTCTAGTCTTGTCTGTCTAGTCTTGTCTGTCTAGTCTTGTCTGTCTAGTCTTGTCTGTCTAGTCTTGTCTGTCTAGTCTTGTCTGTCTAGTCTTGTCTGTCTAGTCTTGTCTGTCTAGTCTTGTCTGTCTAGTCTTGTCTGTCTAGTCTTGTCTGTCTAGTCTTGTCTGTCTAGTCTTGTCTGTCTAGTCTTGTCTGTCTAGTCTTGTCTGTCTAGTCTTGTCTGTCTAGTCTTGTCTGTCTAGTCTTGTCTGTCTAGTCTTGTCTGTCTAGTCTTGTCTGTCTAGTCTTGTCTGTCTAGTCTTGTCTGTCTAGTCTTGTCTGTCTAGTCTTGTCTGTCTAGTCTTGTCTGTCTAGTCTTGTCTGTCTAGTCTTGTCTGTCTAGTCTTGTCTGTCTAGTCTTGTCTGTCTAGTCTTGTCTGTCTAGTCTTGTCTGTCTAGTCTTGTCTGTCTAGTCTTGTCTGTCTAGTCTTGTCTGTCTAGTCTTGTCTGTCTAGTCTTGTCTGTCTAGTCTTGTCTGTCTAGTCTTGTCTGTCTAGTCTTGTCTGTCTAGTCTTGTCTGTCTAGTCTTGTCTGTCTAGTCTTGTCTGTCTAGTCTTGTCTGTCTAGTCTTGTCTGTCTAGTCTTGTCTGTCTAGTCTTGTCTGTCTAGTCTTGTCTGTCTAGTCTTGTCTGTCTAGTCTTGTCTGTCTAGTCTTGTCTGTCTAGTCTTGTCTGTCTAGTCTTGTCTGTCTAGTCTTGTCTGTCTAGTCTTGTCTGTCTAGTCTTGTCTGTCTAGTCTTGTCTGTCTAGTCTTGTCTGTCTAGTCTTGTCTGTCTAGTCTTGTCTGTCTAGTCTTGTCTGTCTAGTCTTGTCTGTCTAGTCTTGTCTGTCTAGTCTTGTCTGTCTAGTCTTGTCTGTCTAGTCTTGTCTGTCTAGTCTTGTCTGTCTAGTCTTGTCTGTCTAGTCTTGTCTGTCTAGTCTTGTCTGTCTAGTCTTGTCTGTCTAGTCTTGTCTGTCTAGTCTTGTCTGTCTAGTCTTGTCTGTTTAGTCTTATCTGTTTAATTCTTATTTTTCTAATTTTAATAGAACGAATAATTTAGCATAAATTAATTCCCAAGAAACTTTAAATTTTTGTGTCTCATTCAACGATTAATTGATATTCATTTGTCACTTTTTATAAGCCGTGCATAAATTTCTAATTTGGACAAATATGGAAATGTAGCAATTACACGAACAAACTTATAAATCTTAATCTTTCGACCAAATGGCACTTTCCTTCCCATTTCTGTAATTAATTATCGACAGATGAAACAATGGAGAGAAGAATCCGTTGGTTAGAGAAGATAGTCACGAATTGGAATAATTTTGTTGAACTTGTAATAAGATATTGTAAGCTAAATATTAAAGTTGTGATTAAGATATTTGCAATAAATATCTGTTACATTTCTATACGGTAATTAATTGAGTAATCTAAGTTAAATAAAAGAATCAGTTTTGTCTTATTCGAATGTAGTTGGAATGATTGTTGTAATAGTGAGAGGCGTATCCAGAGCAAGTACATACTTCATATTTTGCAAATTCAATAATGCATGACGGTGGAGGATTTTTTGCATTTTCCCAAAAGAAATACAAAACAGGGATATTTTTTTCGGACGCCACTTTGTTTTAATTTGCTCAAATGTTGAGCACCTTAAGCACGCTCAAAAAGCGGTAATAATGTAATTTGTAATAAGTGAAAGACTGCATGTCTATTGCGATAAGTTGCAACAAAGGAAGTTTTCAAGTCGCATTTATGTAATTATGCTCCTTGTAATTAATAGGATAAGTTTTGTAAAATTTATAGTTTGCTTTAAGTAACTATTCGCACTTTTTGCATAATATTTGTTTTAACATTGATATTATCTTTGTTAATTTTCCTTCACCCAACCGTGAACAGCCTAAAACCATATGAAGTAATATCACTTATATCCAATCTAAAGACTATATCTATGCTTATAAGCAATATATAAACAATAATATCTAAAGAGGTAAATCGACAAATAGAAGAACAATTTGTCTCATAATATACCGGGTTTTTCAATGGAGGAATGAAGGACATAACAATTTTGTATTTAAATAAAACACAGAATAATTGAGATATGGCGCTGAAATTTATTCCAGGTGTAGAACTCATGTTACAATTACGTATGGAATTCGACGTCGTTCATATGACCACCACGAGCACGACGGCAGCGATCGATTCTTTGAATCCAATTTTCAATCAATCTTTCATACATATCCGCCGGAATGTTGGCAATTTCGCGTTCGATATTGTTCCTCTAACGTTGTTGGATTCTTGGCATAAAGCTTTCCCTTAAGGTAACCCCATAAGAAAAAAATCCAACAGCGTTAAAACGCATGATCGCGAGGTGGACCATTTCTCGAGATTAAACAATTACTGTGTGGCTTGTGGCACCATCTTCTTGGAGCAACATAAGTCCATGCAATTCTGGGCAAAAATTGTCTTCCAACATTGAGCGAATTCCAATTACCATAACATGGCGATTACATTCATCGACGAAAAAATGCAGCCCAAAATTCACCTCCGGCATGAAATCCACACCATACATTCACTTTTTGTGGATGCAATGAAGTCTCATGAAGCGCTTGTGAGTTTGTTGCTGACCAATGACACATATTCTACTTATTGACAAAGCCATTCAGCCAAAATGAGCTTAATCGATGAAATTCAGGATTTTTCGTTGAAAGTCAGAATTTTCTTCAAACTTTTGCAGAACAAAATGGAATACGTTTCGGCGCTTTAAAAGATCCAGAGGTTTCAGTTCTTGGGTTAATTTGATCTTGTAAGGGTGTAGCTAAAGATCTTTATCCAAAATTCGCACATAATGTGGATTGAGAAATTCCCAATTCTTGTGAACGGCGTGGAATCGATTTGTTTGGTTCATTTTGAACTGAAGCTGCAATATTTTTGGTACTTCGGCCGGTACGTTGTCTCACTGGAACATGAACATTCAATAAATATGTGAACAATTCAATGAATATTTTGAATCAAATTTGTTCACCATCGCACGAACAGTTTGTCTGGTTGGACGATTATTACGACCAAAAATTGAAGTAAGCGCTCTTAAAGTTGCGACTAGCGATTCAGAATTTCGGTTGTAAGTTTTAACGATTTCCAAACGTTGCTCGTTCGTGAACTTCACCATGACAAAAATGTAAGCCTTGATTGACGTTTTCTCTTTGATAGATCATTAAAAGTTTGTAGGTTTTGTTCCGTATTATAAAACAAAATTGTTATGTCCCTATTGAAAAACCCTTTATTTCTCATTTGAATCATAGAGTCTTGTCTGTCTTAGCATTGCATAAATTTTATTAAATTTGTTATTTTATTCGAATAAAACATTAATTATAATTGCATTAATTGAATTTAAATTAATTCGCCATTTAATTAAAAATAATTTAAAAACTCGTTGTTGATGGGATAATAGCGAGTGGAATCTCTGTTTCTAATTTCACCGCGTGTGTACGTGATCTCCGTCCAGTTTGATTCCGCAGAAAAGTTTCTAAAATTTTTACGTCTCACGCACACGAATTACCGCTACAAAATGCAGACTAGCCGGGTATTCAATCGATTCGAAGCTAATTACGAATTTATTTCGTGGAGTTTGATAAATAGGCAAAAAAGATTGTCGTAAATGTTGCTTTGTGCTCGTCGCCCCTCAAAAACTCTATTAGATTTAGTTAATAAATAAAGCAATTTGCGACGTTCGGTTCGACGCCGTTTCCATCCCGCACAAAGCTTTGATAACTTCATTATAAATTCGATTATACTACTATGTACTACACACACACACAGCGATTCTATACAAAATATTACTCGGCTCTAGCATTGTTTGCTTTTTTGGTGAATAGCTTAAAGACATCAAACGCTCTCTATTATATTTTAGGCTCCCTTTCAACAATGTTTAATAACTTTCCATCTGTTTTTGCATTTAACATTTGTTATATTTTACAGACAAAATTAGACAGAAACTACTGAACAAACAAGACTGGACAGACAAGACTGGACAGACGAGATTAGACAGATGAGATTAGACAGACAAGACTAGACAGACGAGATTAGACAGACAAGACTAGACAGACAAGACTAGACAGACAAGACTAGACAGACAAGACTAGACAGACAAGACTAGACAGACAAGACTAGACAGACAAGACTAGACAGACAAGACTAGACAGACAAGACTAGACAGACAAGACTAGACAGACAAGACTAGACACACAAGACTAGACAGACAAGGCTAGACAGACAAGACTAGACAGACAAGACTAGACAGACAAGACTAGACAGAAAGACTAGACAGACAAGACTAGACAGACAAGACTAGACAGACAAGACTAGACAGACAAGACTAGACAGACAAGACTAGACAGACAAGACTAGACAGACAAGACTAGACAGATAAGACTAGACAGACAAGACTAGACAGACAAGACTAGACAGACAAGACTAGACAGACAAGACTAGACAGACAAGACTAGACAGACAAGACTAGACAGACAAGACTAGACAGACAAGACTAGACAGACAAGACTAGACAGACAAGACTAGACAGACTAGACTAGACAGACAAGACTAGACAGACAAGACTAGACAGGCAAGACTAGACAGGCAAAACTAGACAGACAAGACTAGACAGACAAGACTAGACAGACAAGACTAGACAGACAAGACTATATATTTATAAAACTAGGACAACACTAGACAAAACTAGACAACATATTTATAAAACTAGGTTTTCCCACAGCAATAATCAGTGTTCAAGACACTCCTCTGTCTGACCATCGTGCAATCACTTTGAGCACTGATGTACCTAAACCCATCAAACAAAAGTGTATATTCAAGAGGAAATTCACTGTTGAAAATAAAGCACGTTTTTCGGATGCCTTAAAAAAAGAAAAATTTGAAGATGTCTTCAATAAAAACAATTGCAATGAAAAAACCATCACCTTCATAAAGATCATGCAGTATCATTTCTCTGTTTGCTTCCCACTTGTAAAAAGTAAACAACAGCTACATAAAACGTGGACAAACACACAAACAAAATTATCTGCAGAAAGATTAAAGGATTTGTATATTCTTCAAAAAAAATACCCTATACTTCGCCTAAAGTACAAAAAACAAAAACATAAACACATCAAATTTATAACAAACACCAAAAAGCGTTTTTTTAGCAAAATTATAGAACAAGCCGAAAATAAACAAAAAACGTTGTGGAATATAATTAATGAACTATTCAACAAAACACGTCCACTGGATGAAATAGAATTAAAAGTGAATAACGAACTGACTAAAGATCCGCATGAAATAGCTAACTTATTCAATAGACATTTCAAGAATTCAGCAGCAGATGTAGCAAATAACATCAACCGAACCCAAATCACAAATACACACGTACCATATAATATAAACTCAATGTATATAGACACATTCACAACAGAAGAAGTGTTGAACATCATCGCTAAACTCAAGAACAAATCCAGCAGCGGCCCGGACTTACTGCCGTATAAATTATTTAAGGAATTCAAGAACGAAATTGCAGCCCCAATCACAGACATTATTAATAACTCGATAGAAACTGAAGAATTTCCTGAGCTACTAAAAACCTCAAAAATAATGCCCGTATATAAGAAGGGAGATAAGACAGACATTATGAATTACAGACCAATATCACTTCTATCGGTGGTATCAAAAATAATGGAATATTGTATTGAGAAAAGATTAAAATGTTTTATCGATAAATACCATTTAATTCCTACCCAACAACATGGCTTCAGAGCTGAAAGATCAACTACAACAGCAATCAGCGCTTTTTATGAAAAAATATTAGAGGAGATAGATAAAGGGAAACATCCTGTGGGAATCTTCTGTGACATCTCCAAAGCTTTTGATTGTGTGTCGCATGAAAAACTTATAGAAAAACTATATAGATGCGGAAGACGATTTAACACTTAAAATAGGCAACGCAACCGTTCAAAGGACCGACACAGTTCAATTTCTTGGAGTAAATTTAGAAGAAAATCTAACCTGGAATACCCACATTGATCGAATAACCAAGAAAATAAATTATAAAGCCTACCTCATAAGAAATATCCGCTGTTTAGTAGAACAAAATGTGCTGCTAAATATATGCCACGCGGAGGTACAATCTGTTATCTCGTACGGGATTATAGTGTGGGGTCCCTCTCCACAAACTCAAAGGGTCTTCAAAGCCCAAAAGAGAATCATCCGGGCAATCATAGGTGTAGGTAGAACAACATCCTGTATGCCCTATTTTAAAAAGCTAAACCTCCTTACGGTACCATCCATATACATATGGGAAACTGCATGCCATATTCACAGGAATAAGGCCTCAATTATAAGAAACATAGACCAACACCATCACTTCACAAGAGGTCAAAAGCAACTACGAACTCCAATATCAAATTTAACAATTTGCAGCAAAGCACCGAACAAGATTGGAATCCAAATCTATAACAAGCTTCCAAATATGCTGACCCAAGAAACCTACCAAAAATCTTTTAGAAAAAAACTTAAAATAATGTTAATAGATAAGTGCTACTATAGCCTTAATGATTTTTTTAATGACAAATTCAATATGTAATTTTCCTTTGTACATCGTAGAATGAATAAATTTGATTTTGATTTTGATTTGATTTGACTAGACAGACAAGACTAGACAGACAAGACTGGACAGACAAGACTAGACAGACAAGACTAGACAGACAAGACTAGACAGACAAGACTAGACAGACAAGACTAGACAGACAAGACTAGACAGACAAGACTAGACAGACAAGACTAGACAGACAAGACTACACAGACAAGACTAGACAGACAAGACTAGACAGACAAGACTAGACAGACAAGACTAGACAGACAAGACTAGACAGACAAGACTAGACAGACAAGACTAGACAGACAAGACTGGACAGACAAGACTAGACAGACAAGACTAGACAGACAAGACTAGACAGACAAGACTAGACAGACAAGACTAGACAGACAAGACTAGACAGACAAGACTAGACAGACAAGACTAGACAGACAAGACTAGACAGACAAGACTAGACAGACAAGACTAGACAGACAAGACTACACAGACAAGACTAGACAGACAAGACTAGACAGACAAGACTAGACAGACAAGACTAGACAGACAAGACTAGATAGACAAGACTAGACAGACAAGACTAGACAGACAAGACTAGACAGACAAGACTAGAGAGACAAGACTAGACAGACAAGACTAGACAGACAAGACTAGACAGACAAGACTAGACAGACAAGACTAGACAAACAAGACTAGACAGACAAGACTAGACAGACAAGACTAGACAGACAAGACTAGACAGACAAGACTAGACAGACAAGACTAGACAGACAAGACTAGACAGACAAGACTAGACAGACAAGACTAGACAGACAAGACTAGACAGACAAGACTAGACAGACAAGACTAGACAGACAAGACTAGACAGACAAGACTAGACAGACAAGACTAGACAGACAAGACTAGACAGACAAGACTAGACAGACAAGACTAGACAGACAAGACTAGACAGACAAGACTAGACAGACAAGACTAGACAGACAAGACTAGACAGACAAGACTAGACAGACAAGACTAGACAGACAAGACTAGACAGACAAGACTAGACAGACAAGACTAGACAGACAAGACTAGACAGACAAGACTAGACAGACAAGACTAGACAGACAAGACTAGACAGACAAGACTAGACAGACAAGACTAGACAGACAAGACTAGACAGACAAGACTAGACAGACAAGACTAGACAGACAAGACTAGACAGACAAGACTAGACAGACAAGACTAGACAGACAAGACTAGACAGACAAGACTAGACAGACAAGACTAGACAGACAAGACTAGACAGACAAGACTAGACAGACAAGACTAGACAGACAAGACTAGACAGACAAGACTAGACAGACAAGACTAGACAGACAAGACTAGACAGACAAGACTAGACAGACAAGACTAGACAGACAAGACTAGACAGACAAGACTAGACAGACAAGACTAGACAGACAAGACTAGACAGACAAGACTAGACAGACAAGACTAGACAGACAAGACTAGACAGACAAGACTAGACAGACAAGACTAGACAGACAAGACTAGACAGACAAGACTAGACAGACAAGACTAGACAGACAAGACTAGACAGACAAGACTAGACAGACAAGACTAGACAGACAAGACTAGACAGACAAGACTAGACAGACAAGACTAGACAGACAAGACTAGACAGACAAGACTAGACAGACAAGACTAGACAGACAAGACTAGACAGACAAGACTAGACAGACAAGACTAGACAGACAAGACTAGACAGACAAGACTAGACAGACAAGACTAGACAGACAAGACTAGACAGACAAGACTAGACAGACAAGACTAGACAGACAAGACTAGACAGACAAGACTAGACAGACAAGACTAGACAGACAAGACTAGACAGACAAGACTAGACAGACAAGACTAGACAGACAAGACTAGACAGACAAGACTAGACAGACAAGACTAGACAGACAAGACTAGACAGACAAGACTAGACAGACAAGACTAGACAGACAAGACTAGACAGACAAGACTAGACAGACAAGACTAGACAGACAAGACTAGACAGACAAGACTAGACAGACAAGACTAGACAGACAAGACTAGACAGACAAGACTAGACAGACAAGACTAGACAGACAAGACTAGACAGACAAGACTAGACAGACAAGACTAGACAGACAAGACTAGACAGACAAGACTAGACAGACAAGACTAGACAGACAAGACTAGACAGACAAGACTAGACAGACAAGACTAGACAGACAAGACTAGACAGACTAGACAGACAAGACTAGACAGACAAGACTAGACAGACAAGACTAGACAGACAAGACTAGACAGACAAGACTAGACAGACAAGACTAGACAGACAAGACTAGACAGACAAGACTAGACAGACAAGACTAGACAGACAAGACTAGACAGACAAGACTAGACAGACAAGACTAGACAGACAAGACTAGACAGACAAGACTAGACAGACAAGACTAGACAGACAAGACTAGACAGACAAGACAGACAAGACTAGACAGAAAAGACTAGACAGACAAGACTAGACAGACAAAACTAGACAGACAAGACTAGACAGACAAGACTAGACAGACAAGACTAGACAGACAAGACTAGACAGACAACACTAGACAGACAAGACTAGACAGACAAGACTAGACAGACAAGACTAGACAGACAAGACTAGACAGACAAGACTAGACTGACACGACTAGACAGACAAGACTAGACAGACAAGACTAGACAGACAAGACTAGACAGACAAGACTTGACGGACAAGAGTAGACAGACAAGACTAGACAGACAAGACTAAACAGACAAGAGTAGACATATAAGACTAGATAGAGAAGATTAGACAGACAAGACTAGACAGACAAGACTAGACAGACAAGACTAGACAGACAAGACTAGACAGACAAGACTAGACAGGCAAGACTAGACAGACAAGACTAGACAGACAAGACTAGACAGACAAGACTAGACAGACAAGACTAGACAGACAAGACTAGACAGACAAGACTAGACAGACAAGACTAGACAGACAAGACTAGAGAGACAAGACTAGACAGACAAGACTAGACAGACAAGACTAGACAGACAAGACTAGACAGACAAGACTAGACAGACAAGACTAGACAGACAAGACTAGACAGACAAGACTAGACAGACAAGACTAGACAGACAAGACTAGACAGACAAGACTAGACAGACAAGACTAGACAGACAAGACTAGACAGACAAGACTAGACAGACAAGACTAGACAGACAAGACTAGACAGACAAGACTAGACAGACAAGACTAGACAGACAAGACTAGACAGACAAGACTAGACAGACAAGACTAGACAGACAAGACTAGACAGACAAGACTAGACAGACAAGACTAGACAGACAAGACTAGACAGACAAGACTAGACAGACAAGACTAGACAGACAAGACTAGACAGACAAGACTAGACAGACAAGACTAGACAGACAAGACTAGACAGACAAGACTAGACAGACAAGACTAGACAGACAAGACTAGACAGACAAGACTAGACAGACAAGACTAGACAGACAAGACTAGACAGACAAGACTAGACAGACAAGACTAGACAGACAAGACTAGACAGACAAGACTAGACAGACAAGACTAGACAGACAAGACTAGACAGACAAGACTAGACAGACAAGACTAGACAGACAAGACTAGACAGACAAGACTAGACAGACAAGACTAGACAGACAAGACTAGACAGACAAGACTAGACAGACAAGACTAGACAGACAAGACTAGACAGACAAGAGTAGACAGACAAGACTAAACAGACAAGACTAGACATATAAGACTAGACAGAGAAGATTAGATTAGACTAGACAGACAAGACAAGACAGACAAGACTATGCAGACTGGATTTTGATAGATTTGTTAGGATATCTAGCTTAATCTGGAAAATACAATGTCGATATTGGTGTCTAGATAGAGATAATTCAGTTATCTATGTTATGGTGCAAATTGATGTAATGCGAATGAAATGGTTGTTGAAATATTTAGGTTCAAAGTTGAGGCTTTGTAAATCTCAACAGGAAAATTGCGTCTTTTTGTTTTTGGGAGATAACTGGAAATGTGTTTCAGATAAAATGATGCTATAGTTGTCTAGATATAGATAATTATATTATCTATGTTGTGGTGTAAATTAGAGTAATGTAGATGAAATGGTTGTTGAGAAATCTAGGTTTAAAGTTAAATTAAGATAATTATCTCAACTTTATTTTTAAAATTGTTGTTTGTAGATATTGGCAGGAAAATTGCGAGTATGTGTTTTTGCTAGATTATTGAGAGTGTGTGGCAGATAAAATGATAGTATAGGTGTCTAGACATAGATAATTAAATTATCTATGTAGTGGTATGAATTAGAGTAATGTAACTGAATTGGTTGTTGAGATATCTAAGTTTAAAATTGAGGTTTGTAGATCTCTGCATAAGAATTGCGAGTTTGTGTTTTGGTAGATAACTGGGGGAGTCAGGTAGATACCGAGGTGGGATTCGGTGGAAATGTAGATGAGACTTTAAACAAACTGAATTTGAAGAAACGACGTTGTTACCAACTTTGGATTAGGCGGAGGAAAGATTCGACAAGTTCTCAATATTAACAACGGATTTTCAGGGCGAATTTTTGAGAAAAAATTACATTTTTTGTGTTGTCAAATTGACATTTTGAAGACAAGGCTAGGCCGACAAGACTATACAGAGAAGACTAGACAGACATTACTAGACAGACAATACTAGGCAGGCAAGACTAGACTGAGCAGACTAGGCATACATTACTCGACCGACGAGATTAGGCCGACAAGACTAGACAGAGAAGACTAGGCAGACATTACTAGACAGGCAAGATCAGGCAGGCAAGACTTGAGAGATAAGACTAGGCAGACAAAACCAGACAGAGAAGACTAGGCACACATTACGAGATAGACAAGACTAGACAAAGAAGACTTGACAGAGAAGACTTGACAGATAACACTAGGCAGACAAGACTAGACAGAAAAAACTGTATAGAAACGACTAAACCTAGATTTGTCTAGTCTCGTCTATTCTTGTCGAGTTTTGCCCAGTCTTATATATCCTTGATTAGTCTTGTCAAATCTTGTTTATTCTTGTCTAGCCTTGCCTAGTCTTATGTATTCTTGACTAGTTTTGTCTCGACCCGATGGGGCTTGCCTTGTTTAGTTTTGTCTAGTGGTCTCTAGCTATGTTTAGTTTTTCTTCTATAATAGTTTATCTTATTTGGTCTTGTGGAGTCTTGCCTAGTCTTATCTATTTTGGAGTTTTCTGGTGTAGTCTGATTTTGTCTTGATTGTATGATCTTGTCTGGTCTTTTCTAATCTTGTCTGGTTTTGCCTGGCATTGCCTAATCCAGTCTGTGCAAATTGACTAATTTCACAGTCACAGTCTATTCTTAATGAATGTCTAAATAGTCTACAACAATATTGTAGTTACTCAGTCTAAGTCTAAATAGACTATTAGTTCAGATTGATGCTTCATACTATTCTAGTCCTATAATTTATAATAACTAGTCTAGATCCATAATGTATACTAACCATATATTTTCAGACTACCCATATTAGACTATAAGGTGTTTAGCCTAATTTCAGCCTGTGTCTGTTGAGACTAGACAGACAAGACTAGACGGACAAAACTAAACAGGCAAGACTAGACAGACAAGATTAGACAGACAAGACAACACAGACAAGACTAGACAGACAAGACTAGACAGGAAAGACTAGTCAGAAAAGACTAGACGGATCAGTCTAGACAGATTAAATTATTTATGTTGTTTTATTTATTTCAGGTTCGAGGTATTCGTTCTACTGATGTTCGTCGTCTGTAAGTGAAGCGTCTCGACGTCTTGTGCACTTGAATTTAATTTAATGAAAATGGAGGTAAAATAAGGGACGAAGACGAAATAGTGCACGAGCGTCGATTTGTAGATAGTAAGGTATTTCAAATGACATCTTTTCTCGTTTTTAGTGTTTTTTTTAAGTATTTATGAAACAAAAATTAATACGTTAGGAAAAAGTTGAATGTAATCAAGGGTTTTAATATATTGACGGTCCAGATGAACAGGGTATTAACTCAAAAAGCCTGAAGAGCGATTTGAAGCTTTCAAATCAATATATTTTCATTTCTGTAAATATTTGGTTAACCTCTCTTATAATATCTTTTAAACTATTGATTAACGTTTAATGATAACGTTTTTGTTCACTTCCTGACTTTGTCAATTTTGCTATTACTGAGAGAAAATAAATCTGCAGGCAAGAACATTATGAATTATACAATACCCTGTTCATCCAAACGAACGATTTGCTCGAGCCATTTATAGACGTTCATTTAGTTTCGAGTGTTTTGGATAGAATCTTTGTATTTGAAATGAAATTAAAATTATTTTTAACTTAATTTATATATCATCAAGATTTTTAAATTTTACTTAAACCTTTTCCGTTTAACTTATTGAGTAAAACGCTTTGAGTTTTGCTAAAACGTTTTGAGTTTGTGTTTAGCTTACCGAGTAAACTTTTCGAGTTTTTGTTGATACTTATTTACTTCGAGAAAAGGCATAATCTATGTTTTCTTCCAACTAGTTTCGGCTTGATTAAAGTTGTATAAAATATAAATGATTAGTTTTAAAGTTGATAAGTTTCAACAAAGCAAGACACATATATTAACCTTCAAGATGTTCAAATCCACAAATAATATTTTTGGTTGAAATACAATAATATTGGTTTTGTTTTTTTGATTATTTTGGTAGTCGTAAAAGCGCTCAATAATATTATAGAGCTCCGGACAGGTTGAATAAATTTATATATTCAGGCTGTTTTCTTGTGTTGCGACTTTATTAATTTTATTAAATGTTTTTGAGTTTTACATACGTTTCCAGTTTAGCATATTGAGTGGAACTTTTTGTGCAATTTTTATCAACGATCCGTATTTACATTGAGACCAATCAATATATTAAAGCCAATAAAATTGCCAATTTTGATTTGATTAATAAATGATTGAAAGGTAAATTAATTATAGAAAGCCTTAACAAAATTTTTGAACGATTTGAAAGATTTTTTAGGCAGAGAAAAAAATGTATTAATTTTTGTTAATTTTTTTGTCGCCTCTTGTAGTGTTCATTTACCCATAACTCTAGAATAATTTGTTAATATTGTACATAATTTAGTTTATTCTAGCGAACGTAAAAGTGTCTACTTTATTTATTAGATAACAATCTATCGACGAAATTTATTTATTATAATAATAAACAAATATATATTTTTTGAATCTAAAATTCGTTTTTTTTTTTAATTTGGCCTAAAAGTATAGACCGTACATGCTTTTTCTTCCTTTCTCCTCACATAACCGCTTCATGCGATCGCTTCTTTTCTTTCTCTCCTCATCGGAAATGATCCGTTTGGGCCTCCTCATTGTTGGTTTCTCCTGAAATGCTTTTACACTGTCTACTCTCACTAAACTAACTTCTGCTGTGGGTCATCTGTAGTGTGATTCCAACTTCTGTCGCATCCCTTTTCGCCTTATCTACCCATTCAGATGTGGCCTTTAATCCCATGATGTAGTTCAAGATTCTTTTGATCAGTCTGCATTCATCCATTCTTAGTAGAACTTCAACCTCCGCTTCCTCATTGTATCTGTGATCTTCTCAGTATATTTGTAGAGTTCTTCGTTTTTCCTCATCCTCCAAGTCCCATCAGTAGTTTTCTGTGGTCCGAGTATTTTCCGCAAAATCGTTTCTTTCTTTTCAAGTTCTTGATACTCCACCTTTTTATTTAAAATAAGACACTCCGAGGCGTACAATCCTTCAGGTTGTACTACCGATTTATAGTGTTTGATTTTGGGCTTGTAGGATAATGCCCGTTTGTTGTACTTGTTCTGCGTTAGCTTGTAGACCAGGTCCAGTTTTCTGGCTTTTCCTTTATTTGCCTCCTTATCTAGCCCGTTGGGTTGGATCCATTCCCTCAGGCATTTAAACTTCTCTGAACTTCTCTTTATCTTCCCATGATTTACCTCCATGTACCTCACACATTGGGGCTTGTACTCCATATATTCTGTCTTTTCAGAGGAGATTTGAAGACCCGTCTTTACTACGATTTTATGAAGACATTCAAGCATCTTTCGGGCATCTTCTCGGTTATTAGCTAAGATAACTAGGTCATCGGCAAAAGCTAAACATTTGATTTCCAGGTTTTGCCTTTCACTTCCAAGGCGTATTCTTACTCTTTCCAAATTCAGGGTTTCTTCCCAAGCTTTCACTATTTTTTCCATTACGATGTTGAAGAGCATTAAGGATAATCCATCCTGTTTGAGTCCAGTTTTAATTTCAAACGGATCAGAAATTTCACCGAAGATCTTGATTTTGGAGATGGTAATCGTCAGTGTTTCTTTGATGATTTCTCTCGTTTTTTTGTCAATTCCAAACTCTTCAAGGCAGTAAATAAGGATTATCTGTCAATTGAGTCGTAGACCTTTTTAGAGTCGACCATGACCACAAAGTTCTGGCTCCTTAGAGCTTTTCTTCGCAGAATGCTTTTTAAATTGAATATCTCTTCGGCGCATGACCTTCCTTTTCGGAAATCTGCTTGGTATTCTTCAATTAGGTGATGATATAGATTTTACCGCTGACCTAGCTATCTTAGCTAATAACCGAGAAGACGTAGAGAGTATCTTCACGAAATAACAGTAAAAACGGGTCTTCAAATCTCCTCTGAAAATGGATATGGAGTACAAGCACCAATGTTTGATGTACATGGAGGTATGGAGCTTGTTCTTCATTTTTATAAAATTCAACATTTCTCGAAATTTTGCACAAATAATTTGCAAAAGATTTAACTATTTTCTAAAATTAATTTCAACTCTCTACCGTCTCCGGGGGCTGCTGCGCCGACTTTTCAAGCTTGTTTACTTTTTCACCCACAACTCGGACAGTTTTCGTCACACTGACCTGCTTCCGGCACCGACGTGTCCGAAACGTCGCCACAAGTACGTCTGTCACCTCCATTTTCGACATTTTTACTTAATTTTTTTGCAAGTGCCAAAAACCTAACATTTTCTTGCAAAAATTTCGAAAATTTTTTGACGCCTAAATGACGCGACCCGGAAGCGCTCGCCCTGAATCGCCAGGTCAAGACGGAATCGTTAATTTGGATCAATTTTGAGACGACTGACCGATTTTCACCTGGAGAACCGTAGGACGAGGGTTTTAAAAATTTCACCGGAGGCGGCAGATTTTGGGTATTTTAACCACGCTTCTTCGACGGTTAAACCCGGATGTCCGTCCGTAAGTTGCGCATCCCCGAGTTTCGTCCTCCGTCCTGCCGCGCCCCACCGGGCGGTCGAAAACCAACCCGAAAAT